>KZ111151.1:365534-457522 GCA_002077045.2 Rachicladosporium sp. CCFEE 5018
CACGTCACCATCTGCGAAATGCTCGATGATGAAGTGGCTCGGGTCGTACCAGTAGTCGAATACCTGTGAACCATGCACATGACGGCCAATGCCCCAGACCAGCTCGTGGCCCTTCTTCTCCAGCCACTGATGACCCATGAACTGAGTGTCGATATCCTCAACCTCGAAAGACGAGTGATGGACGGAGGTCCCAGGCCGATCTCCACGGGCGAGGAGAAAGTTGTGATGGTCTACGTACGTCTTGCCGCAATCCAAGCGGAAGAAGACTGCGACATCAAGAGCGGTATTGCCGGGTGCGTGCAACATGTCTGTAGGGACAAAGTTGAACTGTTGCTGATACCAGGCAGAAGTCGCATCCCAATTATCGGTCGTGTAGCCCATATGGCCTAGCTTGTGTACGAGCGACGGGCCTTCTTTCATACGTGTATATTCACCTGTGCAGCGTCATCAGTGCGCATCCAGAGGATTTGAAGCCAGAACTGTAGATTCAGAGGTTCGGAAACTACACATACCTCTACGTCGTTTATCAAGCGCCCCGTTCACGGGTGGATGGCCTTCTAGAGCCGAGATGCCATGGTCTGGAGTCCTGCGAAGTTGCTGGTCCCAGTGAATCACGACCGAGTAGCCGTTCGGATCTTTGAGCGATACGGCTTGCCCACCGCCGGGATACTTGCTCACATCGACAAGCTCAGCGCCGACTACCTTGGTAGCTCGGTCGAAGTCGGCAGCTGTCTCCGCAACGAATCCAGCGCCTATGAACCGTTTGACGTCTCCGGGTGCTTGACGGCCAATGTAGACAAAGGGATCGATGCCGTAGCCTCTATAGAAGTGCTCGGTCTCAGAGGAAGATCCGCCGTCGACGAGCCCAAAGTCCTTCGCAAACTCATCAAATCTCGATAAAGATGGATGTTCGTAGATCACGTAGGACAGTCGATTCAAGCGGACTTGCGAGATAGTAGCCATGGAAGTGAATGCACGGATGTGATTGCCGGCTCAGCTCGTAGTTGGGCTCGTCGAATATAAGATGCGGTGAAGGTATCTCGTAATGGAAGGGATGGAGATGATGGAAATGTCCCCAGATCCAGTCCTGGAGCTGAATCAACTCGTGTGGAGGCGAGAGCCGCAGTTATCAAATGGAGTAAACGAATCCAATTGCGTAGAGGAGACCCTGTGGCAGGCGAACCCTTTCCGCGATCTTGCGCGCGGGGTCTGCACCTGTATTCGTGGTCCAGTATGCACCCTTAATCGCATACCCCATGGCCCCATGGCCCCAAGATGACCCCACTTTTCTCCGTGAGACTTCACATGACCTCTGCAGGGCAGACACTGTCCGCAGGCGACGATGTCATACTGAGGCATTGGAAGCATGTCTTTGAGGGCGTCAGGCGTCATATTGGAATAGCCTTCGGCCGTGGCACAGCCAGCTGTTGACCACCGCAAGGACTCGATGCTCCAGCTCCATTTCATGCGATATCACACAAGACTCTGGCCAGTGGTTGTGCTACATCGATTTGGAGGAGGCTTAGAAGCCGTTCTCCACGCAGGATCGGCGCACGTACGACGGACGTTGATGCTTTTTGAGCAACTGCGGCGTCCTTTACGTACAAGATTATTGTCGCATAGTAGATTGCATAGGGAACATGAGCCACTTCATGCAATATCCGTTTATCGAGCGACCTGCCGTTCGTCGGTGCAGAACTTGCGTTGGGGCGGGACTCGGCAGCTTTGGAGTAAGAAACAGCGGACTCAGCTAACTCCATAATCTGTCCAGCGTGCCATTGTGCCGTATCGTAGTCTCGTGACTTCATCCAAAGATGCAGAGCCTTTGAAGCTATCTCCTGTCGGTCAATACGCCGAGAAGAGTCAGCGTCAGCATAGATGAAAGCTTGCAGCGTCGTCAGATCCGTGTGCAGCACGATCTCCATAACATGATACAGTACAAGTGCCGTGACATCCATAGAGGGCGTGACTTGTAGCTGATACCATTTTTCGAACGCCACATCTACCAGGACTGACCGTGGTAGCCGCGCTGCGCTCAGTGGTGTTTCGGCAGCAACGTGTTGGGTGTGACGCGGAACGGCCGACCATAACAACGGTGCCATCGCTGCGAGGGAGGCGATGCCATGAGTGGTGTCCGCAGGGGTGCGGAAGACGCCGTCTGTCAGCTGTCGGACGGGGTCTTTTAGACGGCCAAGCTCGCCAAAATTCGCTACCCTTTGGGATACACGGGACATCCGATGCCACATCAGGGACGGTGGTCGCATCATTATGACAACGCGGTAGCAGTCAAAGATGTATATTGCCGCGAGCAGTCTGTTGCGGTCTTAGCAGTGGACCGCAGGCTGTAACAATTACAACGTTGGCAGGCGTACTGAGCAAGTATCACATCTTCGTCATAGTCGCTGTCAGCTTTGCAGACCATGCTGTACACTTCAATAGCCTAAGCAGCTGCGTCAGTAGGCAATGTCATAGAGCTCGGGCTTGACTTACATTCGTTAGATCACCCTGAAACGCTTCGACGAACTCGAAGCTGCGCTTATTGCCTGAAGAGAGACCGTAGATACCAAGGAGAATAGACTCGTGGCTACATTAGCGCCAAGCCACCCCATCGGTGGCGAGCTTGAAGCTTACCGTTTTGACCCGCTCGAGTGCAACGTTCGAACATATTGAGACCGCGTTACTTTCATTGAGCTGAGTCACGACGTGTCAGCATCAGCACAGCACATGGCTGGCTTAGGGAGCCTACCTCAGCGAGAGACAGTCTACGAGCATCGTTATGCATAGCCTGAGCAAAATCGCCACTGCCAGGGACTATACTGTATAGGCCGCCAACAGCACCCATGGCAAGAATGTAGCTGCTGCTATGCTTGATCGGCCGATCCGCGTCTTCCGCAAATATAGCGAACGTCTGGGGAATGTGTCTTCGGAACAAGCCAATGAATATCTTGAGAACATCGGGAGAATGGCTCGCAAGATCAGCAGGCTTAGAGTACCACATCTTTGCACCTCGATCTCGCGAGGGCGACGAGGGCCGCGACTTTGCGTCAAAGTAGCCCTGCATGCTCGTTGTGAAGCGCAGGGTGGGACTTGACATCTCTGACCGCTCAGTGCTATCCAGCGCGAAGAAGCGGGGATCGAATAGCTCCGTGTCGTCGAAGAAGGACTGGGCATCGGGCAACGGCGTCCACAGGTGGCTAAAGTCGAAGAGATCATTCGTCTGAGTAAGCTCAGTATGGAACGCCGGTAGGTCCATGTCATTCTGCGGCGCCGTATCGCTCGGCTGGAAGAGCAAGTCGATTCCTTCGAGACCAGGGAAGTGCGTGACAATCTGTTCGTCTACGGTGTTGTCCGCACGTCTTGGCGCATCGATCGCGTCACCGAGATGCCTAGCCGTGGGTGCGTTGTCTAAGTTCTGCGTATCGTCGGAGCCACCCTCGTAACGGCATTCGCTCAAGCTGCTCTGGCATGGCCCACACGGGGTTCGACCGTCGCACGCTACCTTTCGTTTGCGACAGGTCGCACATGCTATCCTGATGCGTTTACGTGACGGTCGCTCGACACCACTTTCCCGTGGCGTACCTTGCTGATGAGGTGAAATACATGTCTTCTCATGGGTCGCCCGCACATCTGCCCTGGGGAAAGACCGTGAGCAGAGGCTGCAAGAATAAGGCCTCTCTTTAGTGTCTTTGAATTCGTCAGTCACGTTTCGAGCCACACAATACCTGCGAGGTACCCGTACGCGTCCGTCTGTGTCTTGCTAGGTGCTCACTCCTACCGAATGCACGCCCACACACCGTGCACTAGACAGCATCAGCTTGATAGACCACAACATAGCCACACAATATCAGGCCTCAGGCTGCCACAACTGGGTGCCTGAAAATATTTCAAGAACAGTCCGATTTCCCGCGCTCACCTGCTTTGCTTTCTTCCCCGTAGATTCCTCCGTCCCATCCATTACAGTGGCCATCTTAGTTTTGGGGCTGCTAGATCGCATCTCGAGGAAGGACTGGGGTGATATCCCATGGCAGCAGACCAGAACGAGATGCCATCCGAGGTAGGGGTCGCCTTCCGGAAATGCTGCGAGTGGGGTTCCGAAGCTCTGCAACCATTCGCATGAACGTGACGATACAACACAATGGCGGCGACGCTGTACTCGGGACGCAAGCCTCGCCAAAGCCATACTGCGATCCGCCGCACAGATATGGGTGTCTGGCCTGCTGAGCGACATCCATCCCGGTGGGACGTAGAGGAGGCCAACCAGGTGCCTTCATCGGACCTCACTGAGCGCTTCCGGTCTGCTTTGCTCTATGGTGAGGATGATGACTTGGTGGCAACTGCTTTGACGTTCGACCTTGAGGACTATGCTCTGCAGGACCTCCCAATAAGTCAGACCGGCTACACATATCCCATGATTTTGTTGTCTTCGCTACCTAAGTTACCCAGTGACTACGACCTTTCTACAATCAGCCATTCGTATGCTCAGATCTTCGAGGAGCATGCCTTCGTCAAGGAACTAGGGGTTGGAACGCTCCCAGTCTCCGCAAGACCGCCACACTTACAGTTGGCTATAGCGTGCGTAGCGGCCGCAATTTCGGACCCATCTGTAGACGGGACAGAAGGCTCAGTCGCTGGCGATTTGTTCCACGCTGGACTGAAACTGTGGATTGTGATACTCGAGGTTGACAATTGCGAAGCGCGTAATGCAAAAGCCATACTTGCTGTTGGTCGCACCGATCCCTGCAATTGCGTCCCACTGATGACAGGGCTAGGCGTTGCTGCTATCGACCTACGGTACACTTTCGCCCGATCTATTGATCAGAATGAAGACTTCTGCCCTGATCTGTAACATCGTAACGGTACAAACATCCAGGATTCTGATCTTTGAGCAGCCGCTGATGAACATGCAAGATGTGCCGACGACTGCGATTAACGGATCCAGCACTTTCGGCCTACACAACCCTCAATATTACGGAACGGGATCTGGCCGGCAAAAGGTCCGTGGGCAACAACCTTACACCATCTGTGTTGTGTGATACTCCCGCTGACGAACTACTATCTCCAGCTCGCTCCTTTGCTACATGCTGCTTGTTGATACGATGCATGCCCTCCAGACGAACGACATCCCGAAGTACTCAGTGGATGAGCTCGCGTTTACGATGCCGCAGTCAGGTCACTCATTTCGGACGACTTACATCAGTATATTGCACGGCTGCGACCTACCGGATGACCTGTCAGCGACCGAGGACGCTTTGCTGCTGTTGACGGCATTACTTGCACACAGCCTGTATCTCCAAAAGAGCTTCGAAGCGCCCTTTGCCGTTCAGACACCGCGACACTGTAGTCCCTACCGACCTCTGTGCTTAGAGACTGAGTTCACTGACCGGCAAGCCACAATCAATGCCGCATTGAACGTCTGGGAAGCGCGATTCATTAAGACCATGAGCCAGGATGTTCTGGCTCTATATCACTTTACTCGACTACAGCTTCTGGTCCCTCAGATAAGCGACTTATCGTCGTTTGCGGAGCAGCAGCTCGCAGGCGAAATTGCGCCCACATTTCACGATATCCCTCCGGAAGCTGTCAAATTGGCGTGGTCGGTACTTGCTAATGTCGAGGATAGCCCGACGATACATGGCAAGAAGCTTGCAATTTGGCTACCAGTCGTCCTGTATCTCTCAGCGCTCGTAGTGTGGCGTGCTGACTCGGGCGATGGCAAGAATGAGGCCCCTGGAGGTGTACGTGCACTCAGTCTTTTCTCGAGCGCGATGCAAGCTTTACCTTGGCCTTGCTGTGCGCAAATGAGCTCAAGACTTCGAAAGCTGAGCCGGCCTGGTGATGCACCCTGAAGCAGGGCACTTGGACTTGAATATTTGCGACCAGGATGTTTGCTTGGTGTTCTACCTCTAGCCTACTCTTTCCGAGATCTGGAGGTCTCGACGGCCCGTGAAGTTCGCTTATGAATTGACTTGTTACGCTGCGACTACGAATCACCTCGTTGCAGTTCCCTTAGGGGACACAACTTGATGTCAGGAAGGCTATCGTGTACCTCAAAGGCCCCGCGAGTGCGACAAATGGCACTCGCGACGCATACAACACTAACGCGAGAGCATTCGGACTTTCTGAATCACGGAGGTCGCTGGGCCTGTCTACCCCATCTTACCCGAGCTTGGGGTAGGCGAGGGCTTGGCTTCCTCTCAGTGACCCGAATAACACGCACAGCACTCATGGCGCTCATCGAAGCACCTTTTGCTAGTCTGTCAATCCATCGAGTGTGTAGTCGATAAGCATGGCTTTGCCGTTGCGACACGACCTACACAAGGTCGATTCTTCGAGCTTCGATTACATTTACGAGGAAAATGCGACCATCCCTCTACAGGGTGGTCTTGTCCGTTGCAACGTATATCGCCCGAAAGGCGACGGCCAACACCCTGTGCTGGTAACCTACGGTCCGTACGGCAAGGATGTACACTACTCAGTCTTCCATCCTCAGTCATTTTCCGAAGTCCCGGACGAACACAAATCACCGCACTCCGCTTGGGAGACGCCAGATCCAGGCTTTTGGACTCGTAACGGCTATGCTATCGTTCGAGCCGACGAGATCGGCTTGGGTCAATCGCCGGGCGTACTTGACACCATGTCACGAGATACCAGCCTGGCATTTGCGGGTGTCATCGAGTGGGCCGCAGATCAGCCCTGGTCGTCTGGTAAGGTTGGTCTTTTAGGGATCAGCTACTATGCTGGCAGTCAGTGGCGAGTTGCAGCTCGAAGACCGCGCGGTCTATGCGCTATTGTACCGTGGGAAGGGATGAGCGACTACTATCGCGATCGATGTCGGCATGGTGGCATCCTGTCGAACACGTTCATCGACTTCTGGTGGAATCGACAGGTAAGCTCAGACGCAACGTCCCCTCGCCGCAAGTTCGAGTACTCATGTGCTACTATAAACGCACATGCCCCAGCGGATATGCTATACCACGTCAATGACACGCCGGAGACGAGGCAGCAGTCTCTTCCTACAGATCTAGAAACTCTCAAAGACACGGCAATGTGCCCAATGCCTCTTGCATATGCATGTATCATAGCACGGGAGGCTTCAGACTTCTGGAGAAGGACGGGTATTACATTGACATTGCGCGGTGATTGACATTTGTACAGGTCCTCAAGAATCAGTACGGTCGACCTGGTCGTGCTGCTAAAGGTTGGTGTCCAGACACCATCGAAGGATCACTGGACGACGATACTCTGAACAAGAACTGCCACGACCAGACTGTGGAGAACGCACAAAGCAGATTCCTCGATGATGACTACTACGCGACTCGAGATTACAACATGGCTGACATCGAAGTCCCTTTGCTGTCTGTCGGGAACTGGGGAGGTATACTGCTACACCTTCGTGGCAACGTCGAAGGTTTCGTCAATGCCGGATCGACAGTGAAGTATCTACGATTCATCACTGGCCGCCACGATCTACCTTTCTACACCCCCGAGTGCGTCGAACTCCAGAAAAGCTTCCTCGATGCCTTCCTGAAAGGCGATGATCCCAAAGGCTGGTCGAGGAATGAGCAGCCGCTTATTGAGTATAGGGTTAGAGTTGGTGATGTAGGATTCAATGATGCTGCAGCCGAAGCCGTCTATCCCACGAGAACTGCACCGGACTGGCCACTGCCTAAAACTCAGTACACCAAGTATTACCTCACCTCATCTCACAAGCTGACTACCTCACATGATGATGCCATCACATCGCAAGGGACTGCATCATTCGAGGCGCTCGGTGACTTGAAGCATCCTCAATTGCTGTCCTTTACCTCAAAGCCATTTGACAGCGAAGTCGAGTTCACTGGCCACGTCGTTGCTCATCTCAATGCCTCCGTCACAGCACACGAAGGTGCCGTCGGTACGCCAAGCGACATCGATCTATTCGTCACGCTACGACACCTCGACTCTTCCGGCATGGAAATCCACTATACTGGAACAGTCGGCGATCCTGTCCCCGTGACAAAAGGCTGGCTCCGCTGCAGTCTCCGCGCCGTGGACACCTCGCACCCCCGGCACAAGCCATGGCTACCTTACAGGACCTACCGATCCTCGGATCAGCTGCCTGTCAAGCCTGGTGAGGTGTATGGAGTAGACGTTGAACTTTGGCCCACGAACGTTGTGGTCCTGCCTGGCGAGAAGCTGGTGTTCGAGGTCTCTTCAGGTGATACTCAAGGGGCCGGGCTCTTCGAACACAATCATCCGGTGGACAGGAGTACGGAGAAGTATGCTGGAGTGAATCATGTGCACTTTGGGAATGGGAGGGAGAATTGGGTGATGATGCCTGTCATTCCCACATCAGGGAAGTAGAGTATCGACCTTTTCTCGTAGTACTGCGCACCTTCACTTGATAGTATCAGTTCACGTTCACATGTAAGACCAGATGGGGCGTGAATTCACCGTCATGGGCTAAATCTTGCCCACATGACTGACAATGGAGGTGCTGCTCACTGGTGCGTTCCTTCCGCACCCAAAAACCCTGGACAAAAAGAGACTCGTACTTGCCACCAGGCAATGGACATCAACATGCGGTTGTAGCCACTTCCTCGCTCACTCAGAGTATAAGCTACAAATGTACATGTGATCGACTACCTCTACACATCACCCTTGCGTGCGACAGACTCACGGTATCGACTCGAACCATCACTATCGGACAAGGCTATCTTCACTACACTGCACGACTACCCGCACAACTACGATAGACCTCAATGCGAGAAGGCACACTTCTCAGAAACGACAAGATGGCCTCATCGACCTACACGCAAGATTTCTGGGAGATCCTTTTGAATGTGCATCTCGCACTCCTGACCATCGCGATCATATTGGCAATCTGTGTAGGCGTCGTGCATTGGACAGAAAACAAGCTGAGTGCGTTCAATACCCAGCGTTCCTCACTCTCACTACGCTTTGTCGATACGATGCCAGAACTCGAGCCCATTCACCGTCGACAGTTCGGCTTAATCAGGCTGGCGTTAATGTTCGTCGGGACCGACATGCTCGTGTGGTCGCAGATAATGCTCCGAGATGGACTCGCGCCGAAGGATGAAGCATGGCGATCTACGATACGGACGTTAGAAGGCTGTGGGCTAGCTCTGGGCGCGATGTTGGTTGGACAGGTGGTGACTGGAGTCGGGTATCTGTTGGTGGATTGTTACAGGCGGCGGCGTCAAGCTGCAAGAGACGTTGAGCAGCAGCAGGAGGATGCCATCGTTACAGAGTTGATGGAGGAGCGCGGAAGTTGTGTGCGTTGTAAACGACCTGAGGAGAAGGTGGAATCGTAGGGTAGGATATGGAGGGAGCGGGGTCGCGAGGGATGCAGTCAGTCTGAGCGACAGTCGGTCATTCGTGAGATCTGGTCAGATAGCTTGCCTCTCCAAGGCGCCTTCCTTGCAAATGTTGATGGCCTGATTTCGGTTGCTCTTGCACATTCGCTTCCCCGAGTGACGGCAGGTGACATGGCCTTTGCCACTTCCTCACCTGTGCGTTGGACGTCACTTTTTGCTTCCCGACGGTCCACGGGTGTGTCTCGAATCTGATCAACAGCATCGCGATAATACCGTTTGCGTTGTTCCATCGACTTCAGAGCAGCAATCGACCGCGCAAACATTATCGAAGCTACGAAGCACCAATCGCCAAGCAACATGGCCGAGCAAACAAACACCGAGGCAGCGTGGGAGGTCTTCATTAACTTCTACCTCATGATCCTCACGATCGCCGGCCTTGGCCTCTCACGAATCTACTCCACACGTTGGGTACAGCGACAACCCGGTACGTACATCCCCAGTCGCCCTCGCTCTGCAGTCGAGAGATCGAGGGTCATCTTACACAGTCCAGAGATTACCTTCCTACGGATTAGCCCCTTCACGACCACTGGGCTCGTCTGGTGTAGCACAATCGACACCGTCGTGGTATACTGCGCAGTCTTGATATCGTTTGGCGTGCTACGCACGTTTGTGGCATGGGAGACTACGGTCAGAATTGCGGCGCAATGCGGGTTTCTCTTGGGGTTCTTTGGGTTCGGGCAGGTGGTTATGGCATTGGGGTGGAGGATTTTGGCTCGTCGAAGGCAGCGTGCGAGCGCTACGGAAATGGATGTGTGATATGTGAAAGGTGGTACGGAGCGGACGTGAAGGAGCGGAGACTTATGGTTGGTAGTGTTGAGAAGTAGAACTCGTGATCCGGTCACCGCAGATTTCAAGCTCTCATCGACTTACTCTCGGACTCTGTCGCGCATAGCGTCAGCCCTCGTTTTGGCCTGGCAGCTTTACATACTGTGCTCCCACAGTGGACATGTCTCACGGCCTTGAAGTCAGTCTCGACTGCACCGAGCGTGTGCGATCATGAAAGTTTGTTTCAGCTGGAATTGTGCTGCACTCGACCAATGTTGAACAAGTAGCTTTCCACGGACGTGCAGCAATCATTACATCGGTCTGACGCAGTAGACATGAGCGAAACCCGGGTGCTTACCGCGCTTGAGGCGCTGAATTCTCTCGAAGACGGAATTTTGGAAGCGCGAAGGTATGACGATGGTGTTCTCGCACGAGCATCAAGTCTGCAGAGAAGCTCCTGGAAACACGGAGTCCAGGAATGAAGCCCTCCGTGTCTCGGGCAGATTGGGCGAACTTCATTCCGCGTCTACTACTCAGAACTGTGCTCATGTACAGAATTTCCTGTAATGGAGTGTAACAGTGACGTGGACCGCGTGTAAGCTGCGACTGATGGTTTCATTGCTTTGGATTTGTTCGGTTCAGCATGAAATGCGGTGAGAACAAAGCGGTGCTCACCCGTGTCAGCCAAGCTCCGCCCCACAAGCCACACGCGGCGGCTGCGGGTCGCCCCTTGCTCGTGCAAGGGCTGATTCAGGCTCAAAGGGCCAGGTGTCCTTAATAAAGCGCGCTGCCTCCCTCTTGCAACCTGTCCTTTTCGCCCCTCCAGTCGGCTCCGTCCTAATGCAGAGCATCCACTGCAGGCAACCACCATGGAGACCACCACAAAACTGTTTTCGACATCCGTCGATTCTATTTCCTCAGCACTCGACACGATGATTTCCGACACACCACAATACCTCAAAATGGAGGACCTCCAACAACAAGAGGCCTCACCCACACCCACCATGACCGACTCCAACTCACAGACACCACCACCCGCCGTCATAGTCCGCTCGATTCCCGCCAAGAAGCGGAAGTCATGGGGTCAGGAACTCCCTGAGCCCAAGACCGCTCTGCCTCCTCGTAAGCGCGCCAAGACCGACGACGAGAAGGAGCAGCGGCGGATCGAGCGGATCAAGCGCAATCGGGCAGCGGCGCACAACTCGAGGGAGCGCAAGAGACAGGAGACTGACAATCTCGCTGTCCTGCTCGCGCACGCGAACGCAAAACTCGATGCGTACCACAAGCTGCATGGCCCGTTACCTGCAAGTGTGGTGCTGCCTGAAGTGACGCTGTGTATGGAGGCTGAAGAGTATGTCTTCCTGTGTCTCGCCTACTGAGGCAATGAACCTGATGGCCGATGAACCGAGTGCTAACATTCGATCCAGCGAACCCACTCCAGCCCTATCACACGCTGCCTCACGACTCTCATACGACACAGCTGGCTCTCCCACATCACCAGCCGACACAGTCATGACCGCCTCTCCCATGATAAAACGAGAAGCAGCCATGGACCTCCCTCTCTCCGACCTCCCCCTCTTCGACCTCCTAAACCCCAAATCCGCCTCCCTTCCCCACAACCTCGACGCGATGCAACATTCTGCCGCAATGTTGTCCGACCTGCAGTGTCCGTCGAGCCCACGGGAAGGGAGGAATGCGATCCCGCCACCCTCCTCCACCAACAGCCAAACCCCAAACTCCACCAGCCAATCTTCTCCCTCTCCGACCTCATGGTGGAGCAACCTCATCCTCCACCTCCTAGCCTCCCAACTTCGACTCTGCTACCAGACCCTTCTTACGGGTATCTGGATGGCTTCTCCCTCGAGAACGACACGTATGATGCAGGCTTCGGCAGCTCGTATGTCGACGCGGACTTCACGTTTGACGAGTTCCTCAATGAGGAGCCGATTTCTTTTGCGGTCGACCAGGCCGCTGGCGCAGCTTAGTGCAGCGACGGGCTTGGTCGGACCTGCGAGAGAGGATCGGTCTGATTTGAGGGTTTCGTCGAGTGGGGATGACAGCGCGACTAGCGGGCGTCGGGGTTTACGGGCTACGAGTATGGTGAGGGAGAAGGCCAATGAGGCAGATGATGCCGGGTCATGATGGCGTTTGAAGGGATTGGGCAAAATCTAGGATAGCTTGGTCTACCTTGTGTACCAATATGAATGAAAAGTCGATTGGTACCTTACTTGCACTCTCGTCCACTGTGAAGCGTTTAATTGAAAATCTCACCGCATCTAGAAGTCGTTGTTTGTCACGCATAGTATACATGTTATCGTCATTAATCCCAACCCAGGAACCTGGAGACCTCAAACAGAAGGTACAGTATTCGCCATCCTAAGTAGTGAAACTCGCAGCACTGCCTCACGGATGCTACTCCACGCCCGCAGCCCCATTCCCCGTCCCCGCCCTCCCCATCCTCTCAATACTAGCCAAAATCCTGCTCTTCCCGCTCCCGGCCCTCCCAAGCCCACCCGGTGCCACGAGTCCACTTCTCCCAATCCTTGACTCCCCACCGGGTGCCTTCAGTCCACTGAGTGGCGGCGGTCGAGAAATACTCTTTCGAAAGTCCTCCACAGCCGCGAGTGCACCTTGGGCAGGGCCAGTTACAGTCTGAGCTTGCAGGGCGAGCATCTCATCGACAGCAGCGACAAGATCGCCCTTCTCGATGCGCTCTTGCTCTAGCTCTCGCGCGAGCTGATTATGCTGAGACTGGAAAGCGTGATTCTCGCTCTCAAGTCGAGCCAGTGAGGCTTTGTGCTCCTCTAGCTCAGCCCGGAGCTCGGTATCTGCTGCATTCTGCACTGGGCCAGAGAAAGTCGCATCCTTGCTCGCGCGAAGATCGAAGAGGTCTTTCTCTGCTGTGTCCAGGAGGGATTGAAGCTCAGCGGTCTTCCGCTCAGCACGTGCTTCGTAGCTCTTCTTCAGCGTCTCGACTTTCCGCTCATGCTTCTCCTTGTATATCCCATGCAGCTCGCGACTCACGGCTTCGATCTTGGCATCAATCTGCGCAGCGACGAGCGTGTCGATTTCCTCTTGCATCGCGCCAGCACTGCCACTTCCTGGCTCCGCACGGGCGCTGAGAGCAGCAGCAAAGCGCTCCTCTGCTTTCGACGCTCTCGCCTCCGCTTCCTCCACCCTGCGCTCGCTATCCTCAGCTTTCTTCGCAAGCTCTTCTTTCTCCACTTCGCCTCGCATTACTTCCTCTTTCACATCTCTCAGCACAGCTTCGACTTCCTGCCCGCGTCGCTCCCAGCCTGCTTTCTCTTGCTCGACGTGCTCACGCTTGCTCTTCTCCTCGCGGACGGTCTCTTGCGCTTCGCCTACGCGGCGTTCGGCGTCCTGTACTGCGCGTTTCAGGCTCTCGACTTCGGCTTCGCGGCCGGATAGTGTAGCTTTGAGGGAGGAGATCTGGCTGAGGTAGGAGGACTTCAGACTTTCTAGCTCGCGGACTGTGATGGTTGGGACTGAACGGGGCGTCGGAGCAGGTGGCAGCTCAAAGTCTAGCAAGCTGAGGAGATTCGACCCGCGACCAGGCGTAGCAGGAAGCATGCTATGCCTCGTACCGCCTTTGGCTGGTGATCGCTGAGAGTTGATGAACTGAAGCAGGTTTGGCTCAGTGCTTGACTTTGCTGGGGAGATCGACGCTGAAGGGCGGGTGATGCCTTCGATCTGCTGGGTGAAATCGATCAAGAAGCTCGTGTTCTCGTTGTCGTCCGCCACAGCAGGTGCGCGTTGCTTCCGCGGCGTGGGTGAAGGCGAGCGTGAGACAGAAGCTGATAGTCGCTTGCGCGTGGTACGTGGTGTCCTGGCTTCCTTCTCTGGCCGTGGTGTTTGCGAGAAGTCTAGACGCTTTGTTGGAGACTGGCCTAGTCTAGCGAAGAGAGTCATGTCTGGGAGCTCGGAAAAGGCACTGCAGCATGTGTCATCCCCTACGGCAGTGTCCTGGTAGATCGATCGCGCGTCAAGACCAGCTTGGAATTGCGATGGTGTGCGGGCGGAGTTGTAGCCTGACTCTTCATGGGAGTCGCCGCGACTGATAGGTTTTGGTGTCCTGCCACTTTCGCGGAGCATCCGCAGCGGGGTCTTCTTGGGTGACTTTCGCGTAGACGGCGGTGGCATGAGCGACGCATCCTGACTCCCTCGTCGCTCAAGTGTCGCAGCTCGATCTGATTCGGCAACACCATCCAATGCCAGTGGAGAGGCGTGCGGTGTAGCAGCTTTCAACGGCGAAGAGCGCATCTTCACCGACCCATCTCCCAATTCAGGCGTGTTCTCCTTGTCCTCCATGATGTCTGTGAAGTCCAGTATACCTTCTTGCTGGATCGCGGCGGGTTTCGCGGGCGATGATCTGAGTTCTGGCGCGTTCTGGTATTGTTGACTCGGCATGCGGCTGATGGTCTCGACATCGGTCACAAACGGTGAGCTTGGCGGACCAGTGAGGTCGAACATGCTCGGCTCGCCTGAACCAGGTAGCGGTAGCATAGATGGTGACTCCATGACTGCGTGCATGTATGTGCTTGTGGATATGTGTATGTGGTGCAGGTGTATTTCGAGATGGCTGTTTGTTTATGGCCGTTGCTGGGCTGGCTGATTACCTAAGCTCGCGGTCGCTCACATATATATCTGCCACGACTATGCTCCAAACAACGCGTCAGTACTTACATGTGTGCATAGAGCATCTCAAGGAGAACCGGGGGCTGCCCGGATCGCGTGTCGTAACGACCAGTCATAGCAGAAGGCTTCGCGCGGAAAGCTCGCGATAGATCGCCTCATCTGCTGTTGACGAATGACTCTTGCGATTGTACACTTGCGCAGCTCAGTCCCACTCGACACGTCAGCAGCACTTTGTGGCTCTCGTCTCAAGTCTTAAGTGCTTCGTCTGTGCACACGAAGTGCGAGATCTCACAAGCTGCATCCAGGGTCGGACACAATTGACTTGTGCGAGTCCGAGAGGAATTAGAACGTCCGCATTGCTCCTCGCGTCTGTTGTGATATGTGCGTCGACCGAAATCGACGTCGGTGTGACAGACTAGGCTGCTGTCACAGGACCCGAGTGTCGTACAGTATTATGCAATGCATTGATCTGCCACGCTTCATGTCTCGCCAAACACGAAGATCCCCTTCCCACTTCGATAGCCCTCAAGTGTCCCTTGCACAGCACTGACGAGCTCGTCTTGCTTGGTAGTCGCATCCCAGTGGACTGGAGCCATGGGTGTGTCCTTGAACTTCCCTTGCCGGGTCAAATCCAGTATTTCGTCAACACACCTCTTCTTTTCGTCGGGATTGCGATCGCTCCACTTGCTGACCCAAAACCCGTCGAACGAGATATTCTTGAATATGAGCAGCGGTGTTGGTAGTGTGACTGGCTGCTTCGACATCGCTCCGTATGTGACCATGTGCGCATGCGGCGATAGCACCTTAGTCATAGCGTTCACCAGCTTCCCACCCACGCAATTCAATCCAAGCTTAACCTCATCACGGCCTCCGTTCGTGATCTCTTTGATCTTGTCGCTAAAGCCTCGCTCCATGACCTCTTCATCCGTGACTACGACGTCCGCGCCCAGACCCTCCAGATCGCTCCTCAACGCATCCATACCCTCCTCCCTCTTCCTAACAATGTTGATACTCTTGTATCCCCACAGCTTGGCCAACTGTATCGCCGCCCGACCAACTCCTGAGTTTGCACCGTTCTGAATGAACCAATCCCCCGGCTTCAGCTTGACGAAGTCCACGAGCATGCGATAAGCCGTGCAAGGATTGACGGACACAATTCCCACCTGCACAGCGCTCAAGCCACTCTTGTCCTCAATCCTCAACAGCCCTTCCTGCGTTGTCTGTGCATGTGTTCGCCACGTCCCAAATCCCGGCGCTCTCTGGATCACCCAATCGCCCTTCTTCAGGCCCTTCACTCCACTTCCCAGAGCGATGACTTCCGCAACGCCCTCATTGCCGCCTACAGCAAGGGGCTCAGCACTTCCTAGAGTTGTGCTAAAGGTAGGTTTGGAAGGGTAGACGCCCTGGATCTGGTTTATGTCTGCAGGATTGATCGGTGAGGCCAGAAACTTGAGAGTCAGGAGGTTCGAGTGTGGTGTCGAGATGCTGTGGGAGTGCAGACGTAGGACATCTTTCGGCTCGCCGTAGTCCGGGAATGTGAGTGCCTTAGCTTGTTCGTAGCCGTAGACTGAGATCAAGCGGGTGGATGTGCGAGGGAGATGAGTCTGGGACAGACGAGAAGGGCATGAGAGGAGGAGAGGGTGGGAGAGGGATATTGCTCGTGAGGTTGCCATGGTCATTGAAGGAAAGGACGACAAGGAGACTGTAAGTTAGCGAGGAAATTGGAGTTATAAGACGAACAGTGAGTAACTTACAATGGCCGAGGACCTGCATGAATGACATCACGTCGCAGCCATCGACATGAACCAAAGCAGCATCCTACCTCTCCCTTTGCTCCTCAAATCCATCGAAAGAGAAGGTGTCGAGAACCTTGGCGAGACCAAGTGGTGCAGCAAGAAGAGAAGTATTGCGTCAAGTCATCATTTCATTTCCTTCGTGTTCTCATGCTACCAAGCGAATCATAAAGTACGGTACTACCGAACCCCCCCTTCTCCATGGGTTCACATCATGCTCGCCCACTTCTCAGCATACACCCCTGGCATTTCCTTCAGCACATGCTCAAAGATGCTCGAATGTACAGTGGACACCACACTGTCCATTCTTCCGTTCTCAAACTTCCCAGCCAGCTCTTTCCCTTCCTGAGCATCCGCCTTAGCGCGCCTTGCGTCACTGAGGTGCGACTCCATTTCCTTCAACATCTCCTCGCTGGGATCCCACTTCACGAACCTCGGAATCACGCCCGGACGGACTCGCAAATCGACAGGCTGCAGCATTCGCGAAGCGAGGATGTTGACCGCTGCCTCCACCCACACGTCCTGCACTATATCGGCCCAGTCATTAGTCCGTTCGAAGTCGAAAGTACCATGGAATCCTAGGACGTTGTTGGACTGGTCGTGGAGCTGGAGAAAGGAGACGTCGCCGTTCGTGCGAGCAGTACTTGGCACTGGGCTACCGGCAGCACGTTCCTCGCGTTCGACAGCGGAGACGTCGCTGCCGACAACAGGAACATCATCGAAAGAGAACTCCCGGTTTCGCGACTCCGAGTTGGACCTCAGAGGCGAGAAGCTCATGTCCTGAATGGCTGAGGTGGCGGTCGCTGGCCTGGGTGCCCCTGACTTTTGCGACTTTTCGATCGATTGTCGTTCCTTCCCGCCGAAGGCCTTGAGCTTCGAGCCAAATTCAGTCTTCATGACTTTACCGGAGATCTTGGAGGAAACTTTCTTGGTCCCTTTCCACATGGTGACAGCCATGATCTCGCCGCCTTCCATTGTGTAATATTGGTGATGGGTAAGGCTTGCTTTTGTCTTGGTGTAGAGTGTGGTTGAGACGTGAGAAACTTGTTCTTGACGTTGACAGTGCTAGACTGTCTAGACTACCCAGAGGAGTCCGACCCTTTATGATCGGGCGTACAGCAGCACTGCCGCAATAGACTTCCCCTGGGTTCGAGGACACATGCTACTGTTGACGAACCACAAAGTATCTCGTGGTCAGCACCTATGACCCAGCGATTCCTGACCAATGGATCTGCCTGCGAAGCTCAGAGGACATGCTGTATCACCCTGCTGACTCCCATCCAGACCATATCAACAACAATGGCAATGAGTATGCAAAATGCAATTCCCGCCAGCTGGAGACGAGGACTTCGGCCGACGATTCCTGTTGATCACATCGCGCAATTTGGACATCACCCACACAGGCCACGACAGAGATCTGGCGCCGAATGTCTTTTCCTTGTCGCTCTTCCAAGTGACTGCGAGAGACAACGAGCTACGAGAGACATGTTCTTCACCATGGCGATTTCCATGCACTGCTACCCTGTCTTCATGCGATCTATACGTATCTCTATTTGCGCATCGATCTTCTTGAGTACGATCACATTCCATATCATTGCATCGCAGCGTCGTACTCCACGGCACCCAATCTCTACCATTTTTGTCTACGGCGGAAACACTCCAGGCACCTCAAGTGCTTACTTCACGCCAACATCATGCCTCTCCCATCATTCATCGATTCGAGGCTAACGAAACGCAACGAGAAGAAGGCAGCTGCTCAAGAGCGCAATGACCATGAAAGAGAGACAAAAGATCTCTTACGAATTGCACTGCGGAAGCACAGCTCGGTCGACAGCCTGACTGCGAGAGACCCAGCGAAGGCGCATCGAGAGAGGAAGGAGAGGGAGGCTGAAGAAGCTGCCAACAAGGCAAGCGATGAGACAACATCGTAAGGTGGATTGTTCTGACAAGCCTAGAGATGTTGGCTGTTGATCTATAGCGGTAGTCTGCAGGCACAAACAGGGGTGTTTGCGGATAGTGAGTAGATAGTGTTGCTCTTACAAACACTCTGGTCGTACCAGTAGCAGGATCGCCACTGTACAATAGTATAGGCTCACATATGTCCATCATCTCCAACTTCCCTTTCCACCATTCCCAACCTTCTCACAACCAACGCTTCAAATCCATCCGAGCTGTCTATCACATCGCCTGCACTATGACCTTCCCCTCCTATCTCGGCCCGTGGGGCGCACCCATCGCCGAAAACACCCAGCAAGCATCCTTCAACTGGAACCGTGGCTACGATCCCTTCGTGGGCGCTGGCCTGCGCCGTTCCGCGCCGGCCGAGAATGGCTACACTGAGTATAACCCCATCCTGCGCCAATGGGAGCGAAATGGCATTAAGATGCCCCGGAACTGGCGCCCGAAGCACTACTTCACGCGTCCCTCGGATGGCAAACGTCCCGGGTTCCTTGGCAGGCTGAAAGACGTGGCGCAAAGCGAGGGCGCGGATGTCTTTATTACGACGTCGGGCGACAAGAGGACACTGATGCGCGACCGTCCTCAGCGGTATGATTGGGCGGGCTGGGGCATGGACCCTTGGGAGCTCTGGGAAAGGCAGATGCTGGATCCAGACGGGCGACTTCAAGATCAAATGCTCATCTCAGAAGCGCCTTGGAGCGGTGGTGTGGCGCCGAGAGGAGGCAATAGATATTACTTCCGTTCGAGGCGGTTCGAAGACGATGGCAAGCTTGCCGGACAGCCTTGGAGCAAGGTGTGGACGGATGCGAGGTGGACTCCGGGAGTTGGAAGACGGTCACAGTTGCCGGAGAGCGTGAAGGATATGGCTGGGGGTTGGTACACCAATTTTGCTAAGGTGTCACCTTTCGCTGGGTACTGGGCAGGAGGAAGACCGTATTCGTAGAGCAGACTGGTCCTGCGATAGGCGTCCGGTAGCACGGGACCATTGGGAGGCCCGAGTGAAGTAGGCTCAGGTCGTTACGCTAGCGCTGCTTCCGTTGCTGGCAGTTCTCTCAGTCCAGCCATACTGCGTCACCTCTGCTCCACGACTCAGATCATCATTCGATGATTCGCTTTCCTTTGCCTTCGCGAACATTTCCTGCGTTCGCTCCGAAGTCCACGTTTGCCGGAGAGTTTGCAAATCAGTAGTCGCGCTAACAGCAGCCTTCTTCAACTCGGCAAATGTTTGTGCTTTGCTCGACTGAGCTCTATTCAGGGGAGCAATCAGGCTCGGAAGCAGGGAGCGAAGGCTGTCTACCTGGGTAGCGTCAGCATAGTGCACGAGCGCAAGAGCCTCAAGGATGGTGTACTTGATCTTGCAAGCGCTCGAGATCGGCAAGCGCTGATTCGTTCTGTTGGCTCGACCACGACTGCTCGGAAGCTGGCGGCGCGGACATGTCTACTGTGCCTTCGTTGGACGTTATGCGGTGATGGAACGGATGAGACTCCGACTGTGTTTGTCGGCCTTGGTCACTTCTTTGCCTGCCAGACGCGCGTTGCCAGCCTTTCCAGCTACTCCTGAGGAGGTAGGTTTGCTTGCCTAGGTTTTCCAAAGTCTATCGCATGCAAAGTCAATATGCCTCGTTGTCAGCTCCCGGACATTGCCTCCATCTGTCCCGCCTGCTGCACGCGCAAGTGACACGCACCATGCAGGTACAGCTCTTCGCGCAGGACGCCCACGCACGCGCCTAACGGCCGGCATCATCCCTGTAAATATAACGGCTTAACGGGCAGAGCGCCATAAACGCGACCTCAGCTCCGCAAACGCGACTCACCTTAAACGCGTATGAAAGTAGAGTGCTTGCACGAGCAACCGCACTTGGTCGGAAGCATGCATGTTGCAGGCATTGGCAGCTCCTAGCCGTCAATGATCGCCCGGGAGCGCATGTGCAACGAAGGGGTAATACTATATTGCCCGGGCTCGCATTCGATTGCACTTCACTACAGCTGATGAGTATTGAGCTTCCGTTATTACATTGCTACACCACTTCATCGCACATCATCCATTGAGAGCACAGCATCAATCGGAAAAATCTTCCACATCAGCAGCAAAAATGCCATCCCTCAATACCCGCGCCTCCTACCTTTCCCTAACGCCAGTCAATATCTCCCTCACAGCCGGCACGAATATTCCAACCCCGGACTCCCCACCGCCCTCACCGAACTACTTCCCCACAATCACACCCTACAAATCCCGGCCTCCAACAGCAGGCGGTGGACCTCTCTCCTCTCACCCCACAACGCCGGAAGACACCACCCCAGGCGCCTGGCCCCGAACCCCAGAAGCCGACACGAAGCCATCGCATGAGTCCACGACCAGGGTGGACAGTCTCAACCCGCCTAGATCGACGAACAGTAGAATTGCACCACAATCCAGCGCGAGTCCTCCACCACCGCGAGATATGGGTCCTCCCCCTCCCCGCGGACCCCGCAGACTATTCAGCCTCACATCTCTCCGCACATCCTTCAGCGCATCGCGGACCTCACTCCGCCCGTCAACGCCTGCCCAGCAACCCACATCCCTCAAACGACCCTCCTCACCAACTACAAGCTTCGCCCCCTCCACAACCCCGTCATACACATCCACTCTTCCAAACCAATCGCGGCCGCAACGCACGAAATCCGGTAGCTGGTTCCGTCGTAAATCCGGTATGTTCGGGCTGAATGACGTAGCGGCATCAAGCAGCAGACTGGAGATCAGTGAGCCGCGACCGCTGGGCAGTCTATCTGAAGACTTTCAACCCGGAAGGCCAGGGACGGGAGGGAGTAAGCGGGTGAAGAGTAGTCACGCCAGCGATGTACCAACACTGGATGTTGGCTTTAGCAACGAGAATGGCTTGGGGAGCGGGGAACTGGGGTGGGATGAGGGGATGTTTGGACGGGGTTGATTGACTGATGAGGTCCGCCAGTGTATTTTTGAAGCTTCGCTGTTTCGAAGAGGGGGAAATGGGGTTACGATGATGTGTATGATGGACGAGGCGGAGCGTGGTCGACGACAGGGCTCCGGTCGCAAGGCGAGGCGCATCGCTGAAGATGCATGATGGGTTTTGCTCTGCACGGCGCTGAGAGCACCGTAGTGGCCCAGCACTGATTGCCGGCTTCGCCTGGGCATTAATGATGATGGGATGGAGAAGCGGACGGCAGGGTATTTCTAGCAGCCGCACAGCGCAGGTGGGAACGCTGACGTTTGATAAAAGTAATGTCTGCAAAGTGTTGTACAGTCACGCATGTACTATCACCCGTCTCTCCCAAAGTGTGAATGATTTTGTGATACTGTACTGGCACGTGCTGCTCTAATATGATCACTCGGAACTCGTGAGAAAGAACGGTGGTCTCAGTCGAACTTTGAATTCCTTTACAGCACACTATACTACAGCTCTGCTGCCGCGGACAAGCTGGCACAGTAGTCATCCGCGTTTCAACCTTGTTGGGAAATGTGTACAGCCGTGCGCAACCACTTCCTAGGCCTGTCACCCTGTGCGGCGCTTTCTGATGCTCGTGCGTGCCCGGATTGCAGACTGCAGCAGGCATGCCAGCCACAGAGACATTGCTCAGCTATATCTTACAGCGAGGCCGTCAAACCGGGGCCATGTATGCCAGCCAGCCTTCCGACGCGTTTTCCTTCGCCGGTTATCGATCACGTTGATATCTTCTCAGCTCTCCAGCCAGCCAGCTTCGCGAGCCGCTCACCCCCTATACCCACCTCCATACCCTCTTCCGCCTCCATAGCCCCTGGGCCCACCGTACCCTCCTCCACGGTACCCGCCATATCCTCCACCGTTCTGATATGCCGGTCTCGGCCCACGGTAGTAGTCATCCCGTCCATACCCTCCTCCACCACCGCCTCCTCTGCCTCCAGTCGGGAACTCTCGGTCATTCGGCCAGCCGTTCTCAGGCCGCCGATCGCGGTCGTCTCGTCCGCGTCGTTGCTCACGCTCTCGGTCGGCGGCCTCCCGGGCTTCGCTCTGCTCGTTGTCAATCTCCATGCTGTCTTCCGCCGAAGCTTCTATGGGTGCTGCGGCGGCGGCTCTGGGTGCTGCGGCCACAGTGCCACCGTCTTTGAGGAAGACATGGAGGAGTCTGCCATCAGCCTGTACCATCCGTCAGTAACGTTATGCTTGTCGTGATCCCGATCCCTCTACCACAAGGACTCTAATGCGTACCTTTTTATTGTTAAAAGTCTCCACCACCTTCCCTGCCCCATCCCTCTCCGCAAAACTCATCTCCACTATAACAGTAGGCGTCGCAGCTAGTAAGCGACAATACAGCATCTCCCCCACGCCCGGAACAGATTTCATCACGCTTTCTATGTCGGCTGCTGTCGTTCCTGGGGCGAAGTTGGAGGCGTGCACAATATAGGGTCCGCCGGCAGCGCCCTTGAATGATATGCTGGAGTTGGATTGAGGGAGGTTGTGCGTGGAGTGAGAGGGAGGGGCGGGGTCGGAAAATGTGAGATCGATAGGGGAGCGGGGAGGACGTTGGCGGGCTGCGGGAGGATTGCGAGGGGTTGTGCTTGACGGGCGTGGTATCGAGGCAGTGCGCTGACGGGTTGTAAGGTCAGACGTGTAATAAGGTAGAAAGGGCGAAAGGACAGGAGCCATACTTTCGTTACTCCTACTCTGCTGGCCAGACTGCCTCCCAACGGCGCCTTTTTGCCATTCTGTTGTGCTGTCGGCGCACTTTGCCGTCTATTCTTGCCGAAGATCTCTTGCGCGAGTTGCTCGTTCTTGCGCTTTTGTCGGTCTAGGGCGCGTTAGTACGATGTTGGCGCGCCTGTGGAGGTCTCTTCGTACCAGCCTGGATCATCTCATTGAAGGATGCGGCTGCCTTCTTTTGCGCCATGGCGAGAAGATATGCGCGTAGAGGGGGTGCTGGGTCAGTAAGGATGCAAATGAGATTTTCCGAACACTGTCACGTGGAGGAATTCGGACGAGATGGCACGGGATGGAGGATATGCGTGGAAATGCACAGCTTGATGTTTCCCTTTCTAAAGCTCATGTGCTTGTCTTCTACGGTAAGTTGAGCTCGCACGGATCGGCGCGTCGGACCCCTGCTCCGCCGACCAAACACCACCCCCTCTGTGCCTACAACGAGCATGCTGACCCGGTAGCTCAGCAGCAAAAGGCATCTCACCAGTGCGTGCGGATGAAGATGCCGGGAGCAGGATATCAGTGCAATTGAGTGTTTGCGAATATCCCGTAGCGTGGAGATTTCCCTGGACCTCGAGAGCTCTTGGTGTGCTCACGTGTGTTCGCTCCCATCTCGCGACTCCACTCCAATAATTAATCCTCAAGGCTCACATCCTCTCGTTGAGATATCTCACTGTCGCTTGCGTCGCACATCAAATACTCATCGTTGAGAATTGACGTGCGCATCACATTGACTCGTTAGGCAATCGCCGCTGCTCACGGTCCATGCGCCGTGCATCGGAAAGCTTCTGCATCAGTGAAGATCAGCTCAGTGACCTTGTACCACATCGCACAGCGCCACCACCGCAATGTCGAGCCTCTTCGGCGGTGGCGGTACCAGTGTGCCAGCGGAAGGCAGCAGTCTCTTCGGCGCAGCGCCCGCGACATCTGCCAACACGACTACCGACAATGGCTTGTTCAGTCGCATCACCCCTGCATCGACCTCCGCAGCACCCACAAGCAGTCTCTTCGGCGCCGCGCCAGCAACTACCAGCAATGCGGCGCCTTCTGGTGGACTGTTTGGCGCAAAGCCAGCTCAGCCCGCAGCTTCTGGAAGCAGCTTGTTTGGCAATATAGGCGGCACCCCTGCTACTTCTGCGCCGAGCGGAGGTGGTTTGTTCAGCAATCTTGGAGGTGCGGCACAGCCTGCTGCACCGGCTGGAGGAAGCAGTATGTTTGGAGGAGCTGCCGCAGCGAAGCCTGCTGGAGGAAGTTTGTTTGGGGGAAATACGGCACAGCCTGCGCAGAGCAGTTTGTTCGGTGGTGGACAAGCAGCGACGGCAGCACCAACTACTTCGAGCTTGTTTGGACAGTCGACTGGTGGACAGCAGCAGCAGCAAAATGGACAGCAAGGTGGCAGTCTGTTTGGACAGCAGAACAGTCAGAGCCAGCTGCAGCAGTCAGTGGCACCGCAAGCACCTGTCGCGAACCCGTCATACTTCGACCAACTACTGGAACGGAGCAAGAAGAGGCAGACCGAGGACTATGTCACTCCATTGGGCGAATTGCCAGCGCTTGAGCTTGGACTTGCAGACATCTCGCGCAAGGTCAGGAACTTGGGTCAAGGTGGTCCTTCGGCTGGGATTGCACGAGGTGGAGACGCAAGGGCTCAGTACTTGCTAGCTGCTTCAGGAGTGAACACTGGGCAAGCGCTCAGAGACCTCGAGAAGCTTGCGAACGGGCCAAACGGCCTGTCGGACCAAGTAGCGGACGCTGTGACGGATGTCAAGCTCGACCTATCGCGCAAGCACTTCAACGACTTCCAAACGCTCGTTGACAGCCGCGTGAAGAGAGCGCAAGACGATTTCAACAAGATGATCGACGAGCAACTCCACGATGTAGACTGGGCTGCGCAGACACAACGCATCTACGAGCACTTCGGGCTGCGTAAACCTCAAGAGATAGAAGATGGAGGTCGCAGCACTTTTGCGCCTGGAGAGACTGGCGGCTTTGGGCGGTCGGGTCGAAGGAGCAGGTTCGGCGCAACTACTACGAATGGCAAATCATTTGGCGTTCCTGGGCTTGCGAAGTCTGTCATTGGTACACCTGGACCAAGCGGAATGCGTGGAAGTCAATTTGGTGGTGTCAATGGCAATGACGGCACACGACTGGCGCCCGAAGACCGCGTGCAGCGTCTGAAGCAGGAAAAGTACTCGGCGCGCGTCAAGGATCTCAACGTCGCAAGACTTGCGAGCAAAGCGTTCCCCACCCTGGACAGATTCCGTTCTGTTGAGGCAGAGCCGACTGGCGAGGATAATTCAATGCTGGTGCATGCCTACGGTGCTCTCCAGACGATCGTTGGGGAGGATGCATCGAAGGAGGCGCTGTCAGAAGCCGGCGCACTGAAGCCTAGGCAGTATGCTGCCGATTACCTCTCCGAGACGGCTACCAGCAAAGGTGCAGTGGCTATGCGCAAGAGGATTCTTGATGGCTCGAGAGCTTTCCTCGAGGAACTCTACCTCGGCCAAGCGCAAGGTACTGTAAGTAGAAACCCGCGCGAGGCCAACGTTGGTGGTGTGCCTACGAACATTGCAACTATCAAGGGCTACAGTCGCTTCAAAGCCTCGCGCAAAGAGTTGGGCGTTGATATGGAGGTGCTGCAGCAAGTCGGCGAGGACTACTGCTGGGTGCTGATCTACTATCTCGTCCGCTGTGGTCTCTTCGACGATGCGCTCGCATACGTGGAACAGAACCAGGCAGCGTTCAGAAACATCGACAGACGCTTCATCGGCTACCTCCGGGCCTACGTGCAGAGTCCCGATCACCGGCTGCCACCTCAGCAACAGACTGATATCAACAATGACTACACTCAACGTGCCAAGCTTGCGCCCGAAGACAGCATCGACCCGTATCGCATGGCCTGCTATAAGGTTATTGGCCGCTGCGACCTCTCGCGGCGCAGCTTGGAGAAAATCAGTGGCGACATGCTGGACTGGATGTGGCTGCAATTTAGTCTCGCTCGGGAGTACAGTCGGGTTGACGAGTACTCGCACGAAGCATTCGGGCTCGATGAGCTTCGCCTCTCATTCAAGGACATTGGGGAGCGCTACTTTACGGGCAACAATGATGTGCCGAATGCGCCAACGACGTGGTTCTTCATGCAAATCATCGCTGGGTCGTTCGAGCAGGCTGTGGCGCATTTGCAGAACATCAATCATATCTCGGCAGCGCACTTTGCGATTGCGCTGGACTACTACGGGCTATTGAGAGTGAGCGACGTGAGTGATGGGGAGCAGTTGTTGACCATGACGACACGCCAGCAGCCACAGATAGCGTTCGCGAGCATGATCGGACTGTACACTCGTGATTTCAGAACCGCGGACTCGACGGCTGCAGTAGATTACATCGCTCTGATCTGTCTGAACGCTGACCTTGATGGCGATCTCGGCAAAGCGCAGCGCGAGCTCTGCCACCAAGCACTCACTGAGCTCGTCCTCGAGACCCGCGACTTCGCCTCCCTACTCGGCGACATCCGCACTGATGGCCAGCGCATACCCGGCTCCATCGAGTCTCGCCTTAGCTTGATCGGCCTCGACAGCGAAGAAGACTTTATGCGCCACATCACTCTTGTCGCAGCTCGCACAGCTGAAGACCAGACCCGCACGACTGATGCAGCGCTCCTCTTCCACCTGGCCCAAGACTATGATAAAGTCATGCAAATTGTCAACCAAGCCGTTTCCCTCGCCCTGACCACCGAGCTGGGCGAGCAACCGCAGAAATTGACACCCTTGCGTCCCCGCCAGCAGGACGACGACCAACAAGCCGCCCAAGGCAGTCTGAGTCTTACTGCCGTCGACGACCCCGTGCAGCTAGCCGCAAACTTCCGAAACCTCTACTTCAGTAACCACCAATACTCCAGCAAGCTCAGCGTCATCACGCGGGATTCCTGTAACGTCCTGCTCCTGCTAGCAGACGCCCGCAACGCTCTAGAACAAGGCCAATGGGCCAACGCGATCGATGTCCGTCCAAGTCCCCTCCACTTTATCCCCAATTGTCCATACAGCCCACTAACAATCCCTCTTATAGTATATCCGCACCTCCGACATCCTCCCCCTCTCCACCAACAGCAACACAACCGCAATTCGCGCCAAGGCCACATCGTTCAATCGATCGCCTGTTGTGCTAGCTAATACAATCGGGCACGCAATGATCTGGGCTATGATAGGTATCGCCAACCAGGTCGCGCATTTGAGAGCTATGGATATGAGAACGGAGGGTAACGGGAGGCTGGTGGATGAGTTCAGGGGTATGGCGGGGGATGTGATGACGTTTGCTGGGTTGATTAGGTGGAAATTGCCAGGGCGGGTGTGGGAGGTGCTTGGGGAGGCGGGGCGGAGCGTGGGGTTGTGAAAAGGGGAATGGGTTGGAGGGTTTGCAAGAGTTGTGTAGACGGGGAAGAGGAAGTGTTGTGCGCGCTGAGGCAGAGTTGATACTTCGTCTATCTACCACTCACCATCCCCCACGGGTCCCGGCGGCCCTCTATCCCTGCTTCTTCGTTTCCGCACGCTGCCTCCAGGCCGCGTGTTGCTACTCTCCAGACTCGTGCCAATACCCGAGTCCAGGAACAGATCTGCATCCTCATCCTCGTCATCAGCCTCCACGCCAACAGGCAGAGCATCCCGCAAGTCTTGCGCTGAGATCTCCTCCTCTGCTTCGATCTTCACGACGCCAGGGCCCTCGTCCTTCACAGCGCGGTAGCGTAGTGGAGCTTGACTGGACAGAGTGGGGAATTGGCGCTCAGTGTCAGACATGCCTACTACCTTGTCGTCGTCGTCTTGCTCGTACTTGACTCGCCCTGTTCGCTCGGGCTTCTCATCTGATGTTGTGCCACTGCTTCCACCGAGTTTCGAAGCAATGAGCAGCCACACTATCCCAGCTACCACTACCTCTACGCCCCAGAACGCGGAGATGAAGATGAACGCTGATAGGATTCGGTGGTTGTACATTAGCCATCGCAGTCCCCGGAAGCGTGCTCGGAATTTGACGAGGACGGAGTAGATCTCTAGTCTCCGGGGGCTCTGCAGCTCGAGCCGGAGGGTAGAGGGCAGATTCGTGGAGCCCTTAGGGAAGCTCACCTGATCGAAGATCGGGAGGACGAGGGTCTCAGCTTCGCTCTGCTGCGTTGAGACGAGTGATCGTGGCAGGCTTGCTAGACGGTGGACTAGCTCCGTGGGCGAGGAGCGGTAGGTCATGATCGCTGGTCTTCGACTTCGGGCGAGTACCTCAGAGTCGCCAGATTTTCGCGTCGGAAATGCGAGCAGCGAGACATCTAGCATCCAGTTTCCTGCCTCCCTGTTGCCTTGTGTACGCGGCAGTGTGACCTCGACCACAACATCGTAGCCCTGTTGACTGGCCACCTCTTCACGCAAGTCGACCTCAGCCCATGGATGCGTGACTGTTGCCTTGAATAGCTTATCCCCACCTCCTCTTTCTCCCCCAGTGCCAGGAAAGGCACTGTGTACATCATCGAATTGCAGCCATGCTTCCCTCTCAAAGCCGAGTGCGGGTACGTAGTTCCAGTAAAATGTCGCGTATGCCGTACAAGCGGCCGCGAACAGCACAAGAGCAGTGCTCAGTAGCAGGAAGGTCTTCAGATATGTGCGCAGGGCAGGGCGGGAGACGAAGGGTCGGATCGGGGTCAAGGCCAGGTCCTGTCGACGCGTTAGATAAATGTGAGGTAGACTTAGGAGATTGAACGGGGCAGTACGATTGTGGAGGCAATGAGACCTTGTTCGTCATCGTCTGTCTCGCCTTTCGGACGTGCAAGAGCCATGATGAGCTTTTAGACGCATGAGACGGCCAACAAGCGTGCTATGTTAGACATTACGGTGTGGTAGTGGACTTCACATGTCAGACTTGCTGCGCGTCTGAACGCGACAGTATCGGTTCGTTGATATCTTCCACGGCGCATTTGAGATGACTGAGATCAAGCGGTTCTTCACGACCATCAAATGGACCGAATGATCGCTTTGATCTTTGCGTCTTGCCTGCCAGACAGCATGGTTGTATGCATCGGTCATTGCTACTGTTCGTGTGTGGAGGTCATTCGGAGGTCAAGGGTCAGGGTTACGCAACCCCAACCACAACTTGAGGTTAGCCGCTTTGCGACGGCGATGCCTTTGCGTCAACATGTACTGTACTATGTAGACGTCTGCTTGGCGGGGTTGTATTATGATGTATGTGAGTATATAGGTGCTCAGTTTAATGCCGATGCGTCAACATTGAGGTGTGCTAGAAGCATCTCGAATAAGTCCCAAGTGCACAAGAAGTCGACGATTGCTACTGTCAACACCATGTGCGCAGATCTTCTTCTGCAGAACATGATCCCAAATGCTGTCATCGCTCGAGAAATAGTGTGGCGAGGAGCTCTTGAGTTGTAAATGTCTACACAAGGATGGTGATCAACTCAATGAAACTCGATCATGGTGTCTAACCCGTCAAGCGGAAGATCTCTGCTCGTCGAAGTGTCATGCGCCTCTGGCACGTTCATGTAACAGGAGGGTCTGACCATCCCATTCAGCATGCTAACTGTGCTCCGCAGCGTGGTCGCTGTGTCCTCGTGATCCCATGCCTTGGGAGAGTGCTCACTGGTGCTACCCGAACGCATGCGCTCGAGTGTCACGAGGCGCTGCACCGGCCCTCGAGCTTCACTGATCCTGAGATCGCAACACACACGATGATAGGCGCCTTGCGTTGATACACGAGCAGCGTGTGATGGGAACGAAGCATCTATGCTCATCTAACGGATCGAGGGAGAGATCAGCATGATCATGCAACGTACAAGGATGCCCGGGACCTTCTTGCGCATAGAGTTGTCAGAGAGGGTAGTGCGCGTGCCGAAGACCAAAGGGCTTGTGGAGTATCCGACAACTTATCGTCCTGAGGGTTCGCCGTGAGCCGAGATGGCCGAGGAGGCGATGAAGTCGAGAAATGCAAGATGCTAGAGGAACGTCGTAGACAGACATGTAAGGGAAAGTATTCACCGACCTACCCATAGAGTCTATTGTGACCACGTCAAGGAAGAAAATGGTATCCTAACTCGCAACGTATGGTGATTGACCATAGTGCTCTACGTCTTACCTATTCTGCGTGGCTCACCCGTCACAATGCTACTCTGACGCAGGAGAGAAGCGAAAGAGACTGGCCATATTGTTCGCCTAGTAGCAGAATGCTCCCCTGCGAAATGTGCTGAATCGCCCATCGCTATTGTGGTCTTGACGGTGAATGGAGACGGCCCCAAGTTTAGGACGCAAAGCCGTTCAACGGCTACTTCCTATTTGGGACGAGCTGCTATGCTGATTGGACTCGGTTGCTGCCGAAACGGTCGCAACGGTCGCACGCGAGGACGTGTGCTTAAATCGACGACGAGGAGAGATGCCGACCTCACCTCACTGCTGGAATTCACATCATCCATTGTCGTTCAATTCTGCATCCTTCGAAGGTCGAATTTCATCGCTTCTTACAATAAATGCAACACCTTCAAGTTGCTATTGAGGCTTTGCGCGATAGCTTGACATCTCCCGATGCAGAACAGGACGAGGCTGGATCTCCATTTTCGCCATGTGTCCTAGGCACGGCGGCGACGCTGATCAAGAGGAGATTACAGGTCAACGCAGGCGTCGTTGAGGGCTTGTGAGAGGTCAGAAATTTGACTTTATCCGTCGCGTATAGCTAGCCCTTGAGCATGCCGCAGCACGTTAGCTGTGTCAACAGTACGGTCGAGCGCTCGGGGCTTAAGCACTGTACCTGCATCGCTAGGGAACCATCCAGACTTTCGTTGATATGCGAAATGGACCTTTTCATCTCCCGGTGACTGGAACAGTCCTGCGCGTCTACACGCGCGTACAGATTCGCTAATCTGACACGCAGCCCTCGTGAGAGTTGGGACTGTTCGGTAGTTGTCTCCTCGACCTTGCTGTCTCTCACCAGCTCTCTGATAGAGAGAAGGACTGCCGCAGCCAAGTCTGTGTCAGTGTTACCTAAGATCCGAACATTCGGAGAAGCGAAGGTAGTATTGGACATTGTCCTGCATACGACTGCGAATGCTTTGCTCAGATGCTTCCAAACAGCGCAAAGGCGCGCATCTCGAAGTGCAGCATCTGTCCGTATATCCAAAGCGCCTATGACCACGAGTCGCGCTCGTCTCGTCGCATATTGAGGCCTCGACGAAGCCGGGCTTCAATGTCCCATGCTTTCACATGCCTTGCGCAAATTCCCTTTCGACTGGCTGGGAGACCTCCGATCCTCGTCACGCGTCGCCAAACAATGGTACTCGATCTCAACCATCATTGCACCCGCAGCGGTGTGGTCTGATTCTCCACTCTAAACTCGACGATGCCCCGCGTTCGCAATGATATATACGGCTTTGTTTCTCTTCCTCTTCCTCTTCTCTTTCTTTCTTCCTCATACGAACACGCTCAAGTCAATACTCATATCCATTCAAGCGATCTACTAAAATACACCTCCAAACCTCACCCAAGCATCGCACTTAACACTCAACGCCGTAAGACCACCGCTGCAATCAAGATGGCTTGCTGTCTCAAACGCATGTGGCGAAAGATCAAGAAGGTGTGCCGCCGCGGCAGAGAGCATCGTCTTGACGTTGCTTGCGCCAGATTTCAGCTACAGACGATGCATGAGTCCTTCCTTGATGAAGACTATGCTGACGCGCAGGAGCTCGAATATCTGCGTCGCAATTTGCCTGCGCATTGGCCCCGGACTGGTCGCGGAGTGTGACCACTCAGCGTGTTCAATCTGATTCCTTGTTGCGTTCTTGTCGCGTTCTGTGCTGCGTTGATTGCTGCGTTCTGTGCTGCGTTCTTCTTCGCGTCCCTGCCTCGCTGGCGTGAGCGGGTGGGGGGCATGCCGTGGTACTAAGCGGAGTCCGTCAGATTCGTAGCACTATGTTGCTGCGCTGGGTTCTGCTGGGCCACGGGTGTCCATCGTACATCTTGCCTTCGGGCGTGATGGCGGAGGACATCGCTCTGTACACAATCACCGATCACCGACATATTGCTACGGGAGAAGTAGCTCTACACACATTGATGGGCCGCTTGCACACGTTAACGTCATGGAAAGTGCGACATTTCGCAGTCTGCACTGTACTATCTCCAGCCGAGCGCGCGCGTATCTACAGGTCGCTACAACACGTTACGCTGGACTCGTCGCACGCTCTTGCACTGATAGCCAGCGAGATCGGCGCGCTTTACTGCCCTACTTTCGCCGGCAATCGTTATCCCGTGCTGTGTGTAATCGTCTATGGACTGGCTACAAAGTCCTTCGGTGGTTGCCGATATCACATGCTCTGCGTAAGATGCATTGGACTGGCTGTGAGGCTCTCGATCCTCGATATGCGCCCATGGACAATGGTACGCTATGGGTGACTCCACTCTTACTGTCGCGATCTGGGCTTATAACGATTCTTGTTCTTGCTCTCCTCCCTCCCTCTTTCTTCCGCCTCTACAGTCCAGCACTCAGATCTCATCAGTCCATTGAAAGCTATCGCATCACTCCAACCTCATTCAAGAAGACTCACGAGCACACCAACACACCTCGACGTCCCACCCCTCACACCACGATGGCTTGCCTTCTGGTGCACATGTGGCACAAGATGTTGAAGGACCGTCGCGCTCGCAAGAGTCGACGGGATGAAGAGAAGTACGAGGCGCTCCGCTCGTCTCTGATCCGCGAATCTCTGGCCGCCAGGGATGTGCGTCTCGAGTCAGAGACGAGGCAGGCGTATCTCGCCGAGCACTCTCTTCATCCTCCTTATCAGTTTTGATCGCGTTGTGTTGTTCTTTTGTTGGCGTCGGGCGTTTGTGGGTTCGTTTGGTGCGTCGTTGATATGTGCTCATGTTGACCTGTAGCGTTGTTCTCTTTTCCCTTGTATTTCCTCTGTCTTTCTTTTGTTGGTGAGAAATTCCTCGGCGTCCATACGACCACCTGTAACATCCTCACGGTCGGGGAGGATCGTCTGGCGCTGAGGGGCGCCTACCCTGCTGGCGGCAAAGCGGAAGTCCTTGATGGCTGCGGCGCTTCTGGCGGGTGGGTGGCCCATCGTTCGTCTTGCCTTCGGGCAGGGCGGCGGAGGGTCTACCTTCTCCACTGTCTTCTGTGATCATCCCTCCTTGTCGCGTCGTCGTCGTAGTATCCCTCGTTGCAATATTTCACTGTGGTGTCATCTTGCTGTCGCATCATCTCCGCAATAGCTCACCGTCATATCACCTTCCTGTCGCATCGTTCCCACATTAGCCCCGCGTCACCTTGTCGTCGCATCATTCTCGCCTTGCATCACTTCCCCGTCGTATCAACCCCGCACTGCATCACCCTCAGTCCCCATCACATTGTTCACCACCCTCCCGCCCCTTGCTGCATTACTTGCTTTCTGCATTGACACCCCGTCGCATCATGTCCTTAACATCTCAAATTGTAGTGTAGACTCTTTGCATCATCCTTCGGGCACCCCCCTCTCGTCGCATGACTGCTTCGTTGCATCGATTTCGTTGCATTGCGCTTCCATCGCATTGCTCTGTCGTCGCATGGACTTCATGCTGCTCACCTCTCCTTTGCCGAGCCTCCTTCCTGCATCGTCACCTTGTGCTCATCGCATCTCGTTGCCGCATCATCCGCTGGCTGCCGCAGTCACTCGCGGTGTCCGGATGCAACTGCATCACTGGAACTGTCACACCAGCGCTGTCTTCGCCGTGAGCTTGAGTGTCGACCTTCAAGCTCCTGTCCAAACGTCTTCAAGCTGCTTTGTTCTGGTCTCGATGACCATCACTTGCACATCTAGTCAGTCCTGCGTGGTGTTGTCGCTACCAAAGAGCCCACTTTTGACACTGATTGCTATTGCCCGTTATTCGCTAGAAGCTTTCAAAGTCTGCTGTCGCAACGCAGCTTTGCCTCATCACTCCTTTCGTCGTCGCCAGGATGCCTCGTCCAGGACGCTTGTATTGCCGGCGGCGCATGTACCAAAGTGCGTCGTCGAACTGTGTCCGATCATGATGCTGTGCTCACGCATGGCAGTCACGCCGTCGCTTTCTGCAAAAGAGCGCCGCTTCCTAGACCTCAGCAAGCTTCGATGTCCAGCACTCCTTGCCGGAAGACGTGCCAAACGCATCGTAACATGGCGATCTCCGTCCGTATCGCCATGGGTGCACATTGATCGGTGCGGGTGGCCTGTCGTAAATCATGCTCTCGCTCTACGGTGCAGTGAGAGTGAGATGACATTGGCGATGCCCTTGCCAGCAGCGCAAGAGCCTTGTCTTTGTCGGAAGAGTCGGGAAGCAATTGCAGCGCGGACGACGATGTTGAGATCGGGCAGCGTACGCGCTCAATTACACAGGAACGGAGATACAAAAGTAGTACTTACTTGACACTGAGGCCCATGGAGTGTCTTTGGCCATAGTATAGTGGAAGCTTACCCGCTACTCTCGCCATCGCGGTAAGGCAAGCATCATCCTTTGTCGTGGAAGGAGTTGTCGGTGCAGAGCAGAGGCAGGTCCAGCTCGGAGTATGACAGGGTGTGTCTGCATTCCGACTTCGATGCTCCTTGGCCTTGACAGTAGGCGTGGCTAAGGATATGGCAATGGTTCCTGAGCAGACAATGGACAAAGCAGTCTCCTCTGTCGTGGAAGCAGTTCCGGAGGACAAAGCCGGTGTAACTTTGCAAAGACTTGAAGGAGCGTTCATTGTTCTATCCCGGGTTGATCGGTCCAGTCTGTCAACAGCAAGTCCCTCGTCAAGTCCGAATCCTTCCACTCTGCCTAACGACCGTTCAGCTCTCCGGTATCAGTGCCATCGTAACTCGGTCGAACCATTATACCTATCAAGCAGTAAGCATGGATCTCGATCTTATCTCAGCTCTCCAGTCTCTCACTGTTCAAGACTCCTCCACCACCAAGCCACCGAAGCAGCCTTTCACATCCACTCTCGACACCCCTACTCAGACTAGCGTTCCTCGCAGACAACCTCATCATGAGCTAGTTTTCTCCCACCCATGCGACATTCCGCTCCCTCAAGGATGTACACTTCGCCTCGACGCACCGTTAGGCTGGTCGTTCCTCTCCCGACAGCCAACACCTTCAGTGCCTGGCCACATCCTCCCCGCAACAGTTCTTCTGTCTCTTGGCAGGTCCACAGCAGGCAAGTCCCGCTAATCTGCTCACAGGTGATGCATTGAAGCTCCATACCGACATAAACGTTCTGGCAGCCCTCGCGGGCCGGTCAAAGCTGAGTGTCATATCCATTCAGCAGGCTGATGGCGACATCGTCTTCCATGTCCAGCGTGAAACTGTCGTTTATGGCACTGAGGTTCACAACGCCGAGCAAATCACCACCTATTCCATGGATCCCGGAAGCTTCAACCACATGACGACATCCGGATCCGACTGGAGTCGCGTCCTCGAGAACCTCGTTCGCAGAAAGACTGAACTGGCGATGCACGTCGTGCGAGCCGCCGCTGGCATTGTGGCCGATGAATGGATGCAGGGTAGAGAGCCGCGGATCCCGAGGTTCGCAAGCAATATCTTGATGACCTAGTGCGAGGATGTGACGTCTGAGGACGAAGGAAACAATAATGCGATGCTGGAATGCGGGCACACGAGTCTGATCCCCAAGCGAGGCTTGCGGATGGGCAGTGGGATTGACACCGCCAGTTTAAGATGTGAGTCTTGTCATAATTTCGTGCTTGAAGAGCACGAGAGCGAAGAAGCTCGAGCGGCTCTGAACGCGGAGAAGAAGCGACGGTGGGTTCAGAAGCAAGCTCTCTGGGTAGCACTTGATCAGCGCGACTTGGACGATCAATTTGAGGTACACGTTACTGCGAAGACTCTGCACTGTATCCTCAGCAAAACTGTAGCAAGTCTAGACTTCCCGTCGGGGATCGTACCAGCTTCGCAATCGCCTTTCGAGTCCGAGGAGACTGTCCATGCCATAGGGGTGATCTCACAATGGCTTGAAGCGGACCACAATTGCGAGGTGCGCGCCTCGATCAGAGAGATTCGCGCGCACTTGATGAAGATCATCGAAGGAAGTCTCCGAGCTACGACCAAACCAGCCGGCGTCGTGCTGGTACCGAAGCCAGCCGGCTGGTCCGCGCTCCTCGAGCTGTGGATGGAACGAGCGATGAAGTTTCTGCAGCACCGTGTTTGCGAGCAATGCGAAGGCTTTGGAGAGGAGCGCAATGGTGTTCACTTCCATGAGAAGTACGACCTAGTATACACTGCGGGGCAGGACAAGACTCTGGTAGACTTCGCTGCCATTGAAGGAGGCATGGTAGGAATGAACATGCAGTGAACGTCTCTGCCACTGTGAGATCTGGGAAGGCCTTTGCTATCATTATTTGTTAGCGCCTTGAAAGTAACATGTGTGCCGGCTAGCATTCTATGATACTTTCAGGCATCCATGAAGATGCTTTTATAGTAGCGCCGTCTTTCTCGCACATGGCTGAGGATTCCGATACGCAGCCAAGCCGGCAGTAGCGTGAGATTGGGCATGGGGATTTGAAGGGCCGCAGGTAAATCGTAACGTTGTCTCGAGCTGTATCGGTCATTTCGTCGTTCTCGTCTTCTATCTTCGTGGAGCTCAGGTCAGGTGACCAATTCTGCGCACACTCCGCGTACAATACATCAAGCCCGTGCGACCAGAGTCTGTCGTGACGGCGTGACTTCAGCTTCTCTCCAGACCAGTCTCGTTACTCCAGATACCAATGCTTTCAAAAGTCAAGTTTCTGTCGTCCATGTCGATTGAGTACCCTTCGTCCTCCTCACACTCCTCTCCCGATTCCCACACTGCCTGCACTCTCTCCGACTTTGACCTCATCCTCTTGCACAGCCATAGTACCTCTCCGACTACTAGCAGTCGTACTCTGGCTCTCACTTCTCTCTCTTGGTCCTGCCACGCCGCCAACACCACCATCTCCGGCCGCCCAGGCAGCAATGCCAGCCGCAGCCGGGGTGACGGGACTAGCAGCTGTTGGTTCACGAGCGACTCGGGCGGTAGCAGTCGGGTCGATGGCAGCAGGTGCGTCCGACTGACTCGACCCTCGTCTCCGAGTTCGTAGCGCACGCTCCAGAGCACGAACACGTTGGCGAAGAGACTCATTTTCCGCTTTCACGATCTCCATCTCAGATCGGTAGGCTGCTGTATCGGTGTAGCTCTGCGTACTGAGTTGAGTGCTCGGACTCTGTGAGGGCGAAGGCACCGAGTGTGGATTTGGAGATAGTGGCGTGCCTGCATGCGCGGCTGTCGAGCCCATGGATGTAGCACTCGGGTCACGGGATAGCGATGGACGATGCGGCAGAGTGAACAGCGTGCCGCCACCTGGAATGCCGCCGGCTGAACTGGGATAGCGCAAATTATCAACGCTTTGCCTGGCTGGCGTGGAAGCACCGCTGCGAGCTGAGGCCGAGGGCTGACGCGAGAGTGAGGCGCCTGATGCAGCTGTGCGAGCGAACGAGGCTTGACTTTGACTTGCATGTGTGCCAGGATGCCCAGATGTGGTGCTCCCAGCTTGCGGCTGGGTGCTCATGGTGCTGCCGGCTACAGAGACGGAGGTGGAGGGCGTTGGGATGCTTCTCCTCGAGAGCGAAGATGAGCTTCGGTGGCGACGCGAGGGCGTGGGATGGGTGGCACCGGTCATCTGGTGTATTGCGTTCGGATCAGTAATGTCGACTGGCAGCAGCGAGGCGGAGGTAGAACTGCTGGACATCGAGTTGTTGGACGCGACTGAGGCTGTCTGGGCGCGTAATGCAGTGAGCTCTCGTGCAAGACGATTGACCTATATCGTCTGTCAGCTCCGCATTTAAGCGTTGTATAGCAACGCGTGTAAACGCACGACGGCTTCCTGCTCTTTCTCGCACTCCGCATACAGCTCGGCCGCCGTGAGTGGCCTTGGGTGTCGCATCGGCATATTGATTCCCTGCTCGTGTGATGTGATGACTGGGCTCCTGTGTGGCCTATCGCCCGCCGATGCAGATGCTCCTGGGGGACCCATGATTTGCGACGTCCGCCTGGAGGTGGAGAGGAGGGGTGGAAGGGGGCTGGAGGACGGGTTGTGCGAAGAGTGCGGTCTCTCAGCACGGGGCGAAGTCGGCAGGGTGTTGATATCTGGTGCCATCGAGGTTAGTGAGGAGGAGTGACACTGGAATGTTGGCAGTGCAGGTGTTTCATATGTGTGGTCAAGGACGGAAGCGACCAGGGGAGTGCTTGCTACTGGAGGTTGATTGTGAAACACGTGCTACGGCACATCACGAGCACAACAACTGCGATGGATGGCCTAGTATCTGGGAGAGGACAGTCGTGAACGGTGTTGGTCGATCGTCATGATCGCCAACATATGTACAATGTATCTTTCGAGGCCCAAATCGACCCTTCGTAGCATGCGAAAGATGGGTCCAACGCTCGACCAGGGAGGCACATATCTTACTGCGACCCATGATGGATACAGATTTTTGGGAACCCAGCAGTCTGTCCCTTATGCCTTTAGTCGCTTATCCTGCAAATCCTCACGTGCATCTTTGATCAAGAAGCTGTATCCAAAGTCAGCGCGCGGTTCGTCCAGTCTTATGAGACGAGCAATACTGACTTATACCACCACACAGTGGGCCCCACAGTTCCCAAATGCCACAACGAATGCGCATCCGCCATCCCTCCCCAAGGCGCAAAGTCGAAAAGCTCCAAACCCATAGCCAGCACGATCCACGCCACGATCAACCCTGGCCACGCAGCCCATATCCTACCCACCTTCCTCACCCTCACAACACTGAAGCCAGTCCAGAGCACATTCGTGATGATACCCACGGCCACGTTGACAGCCATGTTGTAAGTGTAGTCAAATCGAACGAACGTCAAATAGAAGACGTGGGCGAAGTAGAGACTCGCGCATAGCACAGCCCAGACTCGTATCAGCGTCGAGGATCTCGAAGTCGAGGAATCGGTCGCGGAAGCCGAGGGACGGTCCAGGCGGAAGACTCGAATAGGCGCATAGAATAGTCCGTACATCACACTCAGCGCCGCTGCGAAGTAGTCAAGTCTCTCGGTGACAACGAAGTCCCGTGCATGGAAGATCATGCTGAATGTCCAGCTCGCGAAGCCACAGTAGCCGAAACCTATGTAGTACTTTCGTAGCGCATAACTAGCGGGTATCTCGGCTTTGAGCCGCGAGATACCCCAGTAGTGGGCTAGAAAGTTCAGCAGTGAGAACAGGACCGAGAAGGGTTCTTGCAGACCAAGGAAGCGGTGGAAGGGCCATTTGCCATGGAATTGGTGGATTGGGGTCAGGTAGGGTGGATCTCGAGCGAGGCGTTGGGTAGTGATGACATGTTGACAGGCGTAGTCACATTCGGAGGGGCATGTCCACAGGAGGGCGCGGTGATGGAGGGCTAGGTCATGTGTTACTCTCGGGTGTTTGAAGTAGGCGATGGGCAACGAGACATACGTATCGGAGCGCCATCTTTACCGCAGTTGGCCGAGATACAGTCCTAAACATTCGATTAGTCGAGTTTCGTCGTGCTATCCCGTAGTACTTTCACGCGGTCGCAAAAGTCTGCTGGTACCTCGTGCAACTATCAGCCGCGCCGCAGTAGTAAATAGCTTGTCGGAACGTAGGTGAGAAACGACACCTGCAGCGCCTTTCATCGACCAATTCGTGCTATCTCCTTCGGCACTCTCGCAGCCAGACGAATGTCACAGCGCGGTCAATCGTAGCATGAGACACCTTCAAGCCTGTGGAATAGCGGAGGTAGACTTACGGTCACGCAGCTCTTGAACTCCGGGAGTCGATCACCCGACGAAGCGTTCGCGATGCCAGCAAAGACGAAGAGTACGCATAGCGCAATCAGCAGCCGTTGAGACAGCTGTATGGTATCGAGTCGCATGATGCATGCTGTGTAGGTTTTCAAACACGCTGTGGGATGTAGGAAGCCGCTCTGCCAAGGTCAATCACTACAATGTTGCAATCTCGGTACACGTAGGCAAAAAGCTCGCCCACATGCTCTGACAGGCGGACGAGGATAGCGAGGGTAGAGGACTACTTCAGGAGCAAAAAACAATCAGTCATAGTGCCCCTGAAGAATTCGTTAGGGTTTGTTGCGGTAAATTCCTACTAAGGCGGGCTTCACATACACTACTGGAATCGAACCAATGATCTTGTCATATACCGTAGAATACGAGTGACACGCTGTACCACGGTACCTACTTCATAATTACGGCATCTAGCTAATCAGGGCTCGCTCATCCACCACTGTGGGGGTTGCGTTCGTCACCATGAAGTCGGACCGGAAACGTAGAGCAGTCCTTCAGCCAACCTGCAACCATGCAGTATCGGCTGTAAAGCTTTGCCTTTGCGCATCAGTCACAGCGAAGCATATATGTGCAAGTGATTGAGCTGGCCCACGATGTATTGACTATCACTGGAAACACCGCGGTATATCAACTTATTTTACGCGATCAATCCGTTACGCACAGCAGCAAGTCATGCAATCGAGGAACAAGGGCAGCGCCTTATTTCTCCTTCTAAGCCTGCTGTCCAGTTGTCATGAGAGATGCAGATCCTTCAGTGCTGCACGAGATGATCATTTATTACCCGTGAACTTTCTTAGCACTTCGCACTCGAACGTTGTCCGCAGGGACAACCTCAGCCGACTCTGCTTAGCCGCTGCTAGAACAAGACCGCCTCCGACGGATTTGTGCTGAATATTCGTATAAAACCGACAGCGCGCATATCGCTATAACGCTTAGTTAAGTAGAGAACATAGTAAGTCCCATGCTGCACTCGTCCTATATGACCTGCTCTCTAACGCGCGTTTAAATTGCTTTCCTAAACGCACTACAGTTGTGTAATGCCTCGAATTTGGCTAAACTGCTTCTCCCTCATCTTAATAGTATTCATGGCATGTTTTACGTTAGTAATAGTAATAGACGTCTCCGCGATTTTCGTTGCTAAAATAATCTTGCGTTATCCGGGACGATCACGCTCGAAGACTGCAGCCTGCTCCTCTTTCGGCACTATCGAATACAGTAGGCAGATTCTGTACTTGCGACTATTAGTAAGGTCTTAGCCGAAGCACCGGTATTACACGAGGAAGGTTCCTAAGGAGGTAATCTCTCCTAGACTAGGGAGGAACACTGGGATAGCACCGTCATCCGTGACAGAGCAGAGCCATCGATGATCGCGCCTAGAGTGGATATCGACAGTCGTGGCCGAAGCAACTGTACACGTAACAGATGCAGACGTAGATCTCCTCGAGATTGAAGAATCGAGTATTCAGTGTGGGATGCTTACACATGGAGAGAGCTGAGGGCACTGGAGGAGAGGAGATCGCAAGGGAGGAGAGACGGGGACATACGGATCGAGCGCTGAACTCTTGAAGGATGAAGACGCAATGATGCGTTCACGTGGGTGCGCCAGAGGCGGTCGTCGAAAGCGGTAGGTTGATAAATGGTGAAGTATAGAACAGGTGGCATGTTCTGACGCTGTGAAGGCACCCATCCCTCAAAGCTGCAACGTTCTCTCGTGACCTCGTTACCATTCCCAGCCCGCGAAGCTGGTATACCATGCAGCGTGCTTCCAGCTCACGCCACAACTCCACAGACCCTACCATGATGGCGACTTTGGCAACCTCGCCAATGCTATCGATCGCCGCGGCCTTGCGACTTCCTGATCTTTGCGATCTTTGCATTCATAGTTGCAGGATTGTCGCTTCTGTCGTAGGTGAAGTCAGGGATCAAGCCATGTGCAGCGGAGAAGTCGTACACGCTGTATTGCGCATTTCTGTGTTGTACGCGCGAGGTCGGCAGTAGAAATTTAGGCATTTTTGGCCTTTTGTGACTTCTTGCGATGAGGTACTAAAGGGCATGGAGCCAGGTCTTTCGGGAAGGAAGAAACTGCGAAATCGTTGATCTCGAGGGTGGCGCAACCAGAGTCGTTGCGCACGGTGATGTTGCAGAGCCTGACTTTGCAAGATGCGTAGCGTCGCTTGGGGTTGTTGGCGTCAGGTTTCGCATCGGCCTTGCAATGCCTGATCTCTGCAATTCTTGCATCAATCGCACCCATCTCACTTCCCCGAGACTTACGCCAGGCTCGTCCGCGTCTCAAGGCTTTAGCAGCGGCAGGAAGTCCCTTTATCCTCCTACTCCTCCGAAACGCCGTTCAGGAGCTTCGTGGTCCTAAGCGACAGCTCATTTGCGTAAGCCTCTCGGAGGCCTACGCGGCACCCTCGCCCAACCACCTGCGGGACCGCTCTTCACACCGATTGCAGGCGCTTCAGGCTTACCTCCAGCGCTAGCATCGTAAACCAGCTCCAGTGTCCGACATGATTTACTTCTCGATCTTGTCGCCGCCTCTACGGCATGGACGAGATGGAAGATGTAGACGTAGACCACTTTGAGTATCTGGTGTTGTGGTCAGCCTGCAGTTCTAATGTTTGTGGTTGTATATCCACTTACTGCCTGACACTGGTGAGCGGAACCTTCGATCTCGACTTCGACATCTTTCCATACTAGCTACCAGGCATGGAGACTTGAGCTGTCGCCGCCGTACCGCTTCTGGAAGAAGAGGTAGATCCTTTCGTGCTCGGCCTCCTGCCCCTCCTCGTCGTCCGCGCGCTCCAGGGCAGTCTCAGCTGCCTTCATCGCAGCGAGCTTCTCGCGTCCCTCTGCGAGAGGCGCACTGCCGGACACAGTCCATCATCCTGCCTTCCATGCGTCTGGCTCGCGCGTCGCGATGTCGTCTGATGCTGTGGCTGCAGTGGTAGCGACGGGCTCCGAGACAGGCTCAGCAGCAATAGGCTCGGTGGCCTGGATAGTCGCTATATTGACCAGCACATTGAACCGCACTTTGCACGCACCCGATTTTACCAGTGGCTATGGTCAGGGCGTCTTCTTTCGACGGCGGGCGATGGCGGTGCTGCGACGGGCTCAGAGACGGTTCCAGCGACACTTTCGACAGGCTCGGCGTCGATAGCTGCCCTGTTGAACAGCACGTCGAACCGCTGCTTCCAGTCATCTGACTCTACCAGTGGGCGATTGGTGCTGTCAAACGACGAAGCTTCGCGCTCCCCTTTGTGATAGAGCCACCGTTGGGAAAAGTCCACCATCCTGCCTTCCACGCGTCTGCCTCGGCCGGCGGGTCGTGGCCCAGAGTGCCAGCCTGGACAGTGTCGATAGCCTTCTCCGCAGGCTCATTACCGATCTTTGCCCTGTTGAGCAGCGTGTTGAACCTCTTCCTCCAATCGTCTGACTCTGCCAGTGGTGTATCTTGTGCCGCCATGGCTCCCATTGTTCACGCGGAGAAGGCCAGTCTCACCTGCCCACATCGCTGCGAGTTTGCTGCGACCCTTCTGCGAGAAGCACACGCCGAGCCCAGTCCACCATCCTGCCTTCCACGCTTCTGGCTCGGCCATCGGGCGTGGTCGTGGCGGCGCGGCTTCGGCGGCGGGCAATGGCGACTGGCGACGGGCTGGGAGATAGTACCAGCCGCCCTAGGCTGGCTCTGAGACGACAGACCAATTGGACGTGCAATTGAACGACTCTTGGAGCTGCGACTAACGAAGTCGGGGCATGACTAAGCACAATGCCCTGCAGCTCACACCGAGCTCAGCTGCCATGTCCATAGCAGCACGCACAACACATTGCTATGTCCCGCGATCACTCGAACATCATGGGCGTGATGGTGGGTTCAGAGGACGTCTCCTCAGACCACGCCGAATCCGCATTGCAGATGTCATGCCTCGCAGGCGGCGATGGCTGACATCTTAAGAGCTCCGTGGAGCAAAACTTGACTTCACCCACAACCGCCGATACTAGCCCTCTTCTCCAGCAATCCACGATGACGAGGAAGACTCAGAGGTCTCTACCTCGAATGCCTTCGGCCCCTACCTCCTCCTCCACGGACTCCACTGTTTCGCCTTGCCTTCCCACTTCGGTCCCACGTAGCATCTCGGACCTGCTTTCTCGAATGTTCCAATGTACCACGCGCATTTCTCGCATGCTGTCGATTTTGAGGCGATGTGGCATTGCGTGCGACTGAGAAGGAGTCGTTGACGAGGTTAACCAGCAAGGTGCTGAAGTACGAGGTTGGGAACATGAGAAACTGGCAGAGAGGTGAGTAGAAGGAAGGGAAATATGGTGGCACAATGGAGAGCTGGTGGCACAAAGGTCGGGCCTACAAGGAGACGTTGGAGGAGATCGCGAAAAGCACGGGAGTGGAAGGGGATTCGAAAGAGTCTTAGGTGCTGAGGGACACAGAAGCGACGTATGCACTGGAAGTGGATTGGGGAGAGCTTGGAGATGCAGCCGAGTCAGTATGATCCAGGCTATGATATCCGGTGTTGAGTACGCTCGAGCCAGGAGCCTTTGTCTATGCAATTCCTCAAATGCTCGTACCGCACTCCGCACAGTGTCCAGCTTACGCACGGTGAGCGCGCTCTCTCTCCTCCTCCCATATTTCTTCTCCTCTCTCTCTTGCGCTCTGCGCTTCTGCTCGCACAAATACCATGGCCGCCTCGTCGTTCCCCTGGAAACGAGTAGGTCTGTACCAACGCTGACCTAGTCCTGCCACACTTGCACTCGCTGGTCTACAGCCCGTTCTGGCTGTCAAAAGCAAGAAGCTTTTCCTGCGCACATCGACCGAGCGAATGGTCCTATCACACCCAGCTCGAGGTACGCACGCAACAGCAAGGTCTACACATTCGATTCAGGAACAGCGTCCACGTACACCACACTCGCACGTCCGGACGAGGCCGATGAGCCGTTTCTCTGGGACACCTGGAGGACCACCGCACTGCAGGTCGTCTTCTTTGGTGGACCGCTCCTCGTACCGCACGATATTTGAAGACCAACATCGATGGTCCAATGCTTCGCACTACGACAAGGAAGTTTCATCCCTCACTCTGGATCTATGAACCGAACAGTCAATGATGGGAGTTAGCATACCATACGCTCCGCCATCATCAGACATCGCAAGTACTTCACCGACAAGAGTGAGCACATGGCGTTCACTAATACCTTCTCTACATTGCGTACTGCGTTCAAGCGTGTTAGAGTGCACACAGCATTCCGGGTTGTAAAAGAAGACTTCCGACACTTCGGCGCGTTCAAGACCTGTATGCAGAGTGCAGAACAGATCGAGAAGATCCTTCGTGAAGCCGGACTTCTTCCGCAAGCAACCTAGTCCACTCGGTCAGTCGGTCTCTTACAGATTCTAGCAAGCCAGACCTGATCAAATGTCTGCTTCTCGCAGGTCAATCGAGCAACTTAGCCTAGAAGATCGACAACCTAGCCTAATGCTGCGCACTGCGAAAGAGAGTGTCATTATTCTGCATCCTGGATCGATGAATAAGAAAGACAAGGGCGGCGGCAAGGACACCACCGCTCGGCCTATGCGGACCCGACGACCTCAACTGCAACTCGAGCAACGCAGATCTGGTTTACCTACTTTTCTTCGACAAAGTCGGCTACTGCAGCGCGCTCTCCGTCCGGCAGACCGTGTAAGTCACCTCGCTGGCAGCCCATCCTCTTCTGTGGGCCGCTAGCCCTGTGGACGACGCTAGTGGTAGCGTTCAGTAGCACGATGATGTCCTCATACTACACATGGTCGGAGTCTGAACTCAGGCTGGATTCAGACTCCTCTTCACGACTGGCGTCAAAAACAGCACGCAGAGCAGATCGAGAACATCCTCGTCGAATCCGGCTTGATCGCACGCCCGTCTTTGTCGACCCGCGTGAAGTATTGCTATGGAGCAGTGAACCTTGATCGCAACTCTGACAACACTGCCCTCGTCAAATGCCTCCCTCTCGCTGGTCTGCAGCCAAACCTGGCTGTCCAAAATGCCACCAAGAAGGCGTTCTTGCGCAGAATGCCTCCTTTCCGCAGGTACATTTTCCACGTACACCACGCTCGTATGTACGGACAAAGATGATGCGCTTTCCATCCGCGATATATCCAAGGTCACAGCACTGCAAGCTATCCTCCTTAGCGGACGAAGGGAACCATGTTCGTCTGCTCTAGCCTTAACAAATCGGGTTAACGAGGACAGCTATCTGTCTGCGAGACGTCGCAAGTCACCGCCCTGCAAGCCACGCTATTTGGTGGTCCTCTCACTATGCAAGGCAGTTGCCGATCTGCTCCTTCACTCGTGGCTGATTATCGAGGTACCCGTGGAGAAGAAGCAGACTGGAGTGACGAAGATAGTGGACGAGGTCAAGGACGCCGCCGAACGCGTTGCAGGCCATGCACACGCGGGCGTTCAGGTCGCTCGGCGAGCGCAAGACTGGATAGGTAGGACTCGGAGATGTTAAAGGGAGAAGGGACTTAGTCAGCGCTTTGGTCAAGGTGCTCGCTGCACCATGCGGAAAGCCCGGGGGAGCCAGGTGGGATTACAGAGACCTGAGGCAGAGGCTGAGTCCGCGAAGGGAGAGACCACAAGAGGAGGCGCCGAGATGGACAGTACGGGCGCCTTGAGAAAGTGTGATTTTCTCAAGGCAAGCATGATGGTGGATTTGATTCGAGTACAGGATGCGCGCTGGGACATCTGGCTTGTCGCCGTTACCAGGGCCTTCATGGAGCTTGTGGACATCGCCTGCGGCTGGCATTGAGCTGGCCGGTGGAGGTCATCTCCAATGTTGGAATGGCTTTCGCTGATGATTTATCTCGAGTACCGGCAATCCCGTACAGACAGCTCTCAAGTCTATTGTGATATGCTTCGATGCTGTACTTATGAGATTAAATGCTGCAGAGATGCTAGGCTTGGGAATGCAAGAAAGGGTGGGGAGTACTAAGACGGAAGGCAATACCTGTCGTCCAACTTACTTCATTGGAGTGGATGGTTACATCAATTTGTATTGAGTTGCTTGAGCTTCCGACTCTGTGGCGTCTCGGTTGGCATGGATTGTGGTGCTGAGATGGGTTTGCGCCAATTTCACGTTGTTCTAGTATCGCGTTGTATCCTACAGTCAATTGGTGGGCTCCGCTGTCGGCTGCATTATTGGTCGTACTCAGTCAATACCAACATCCATATTCCAGCTCCCTTCCTCGCCACCTCAATCACGTGTTGTGCCAATCACCATGCAAATCCTGCAGCCGTAGTGTCGAAATCGGCGCAAAGCCACCGTGGGAGTCGACAGTAGCAGCAACATCCAGGGTGACTCAGCATAAAGCTCAGCCACATCCTTTGCGGGGGCCTCGGCATTGTCAACGTTCTCCGCAGCACCAAGGCCAGCCCCATCACCTGCACCTTAACACCAAAGCTAGCAGCACCGTCGACCTCACGCAATAAATCGTCGTTGGGGACGCTTGCCATAGCGTTGTCAGGCCTGAGAGAAAAGTCAGACCTCAGAGACTCTCCGCGAGTGCATTCATAAAGGCTGCGCGACCTCCTCGTCATGTTCGTGGTTCTTCAACGTGGTAGAGCCTTCGTGACCTTCGCGAACGGTGCAGCCGGTGTGCTGAATACACTCGATATTCTCCATGTATGGTGGATGGCAAGTCGTAGTTGATGATCTGCGCAAATTTGGCATCGTTCCGTCCACGGGAGGATATGCTGGTAGCCGTGAGAATCAGCGGTTCGCCAAAGCGGAAGGCGAAAATAAAGTCCTCACGAGATGAAGCGTCGTAGCTCCAGCGGCATTCGGTGTACCAGCATATTGAATGCTGCTGTGCAGTCGCAGCATGAGTACCATCGTTGGAAACGTGGGGACATCGCCAGACTGGTTGTGGGTGCGCATATCATACGTGATTCGAGAAGTGGCGGACTCGCACATAAACTGTGAGCACGTGCCGGAGCCTTGTCGGCGTAGGCATAGTAACCAAGTCGTCGAGTCCGAGGGAGCCAGGCGGTATTCGGCCATGCGGGTAAAAGGGGTGCCTTCCCAGATCTCCAGAAGGAGGACGACACTGACAAGAAGTTGAGTGGAAGCTGATGACGGCGGACATGACAAGGACGGGGACGATGGCGGCGCAGATTCATTGCCAACACGCATGTCGCGATCGAGGACAGAGGGAGGATATTCGGCGTTCAGCGGAACCGGAGGGGAGATCGTCTGAAGTATGAATGGAATGCCCATGGCCGCATTTGACGAGCTGTGTGTGAGTCCCGATCGTGCGAGAAGTTGGGAGAGCGAGGAGGGCCACACAGAACATGTAGATCTGTTACATTCGCAGAGGAGCCTCACGTGGAGAAGATGGGAAAGGCAGCATGCACATTAACGCTGTGTCAGATCGGACATGGGCTGGTGACCGCTGGAAGGGTCGGGTTGATAAGCCATTGCGAGTCAACCTAAAGCTCGCAGTGCGACCAGCTCAAATGCATATTGACTGCGGATGCTGCACCAAATCGTCGTCGACGTGACAAAATCTCGTATCGTCTGACACGGCTGATTGGCGCGCGCTCACGGGTTTCGTGAGTGTGTGACGCAATGAGGGAACCTTGGAAGTTGGGAAGGGAGGAACGACGTCGAGATTAGGTTGTGCAAAGTACGCTAATGCACGGTACGAAAGCTGCATGATTGGCCGAAGTGGAGCTGCATGGCCGACGGAGGAAATGCGCGTACTGTGAGGAATGATCTACATACATATGTATAATGTACAAGATGTGCTGAAGTGTCGATCAGTGGTACACTGGATAAGCATCGTGTCACTATGAAGCAGAGGATGATGAGGTAGCCGGTCTCGACTTGGTGTGCACCGCGTCATGTACACACTGAGGTGCCTCGCATGGCAGGCGTGTTCGTCTGGTCATGACTGCCGTCTGCACGCGTGAGCAGCCCCGCTACGGCTATGGACGAAACCAGTGCAAAGTCGGCATGGTGTGACCACAATGCTTGACGGTACTCGTTGCATTTGTGCAGACTCGATGTCCAGACGCTGCATAGTGTGCACTGTTCGAACGTGGGCGTGAACAATATCTAGCGTAGGGAGATTGCCCTGCAGTGTGAGTGGGAGGGGACAATGCCATGTAGCATGATGTCGTAAGGAGATTGCGAATGCCCTCCAGCTGTCCAGTATGCAATGGCATATCTGTAGATGTCAGCAGGGTGGACTTGCGAGAGTGGAAGGAGCGCGTACGTAGCGAGCTGTTGAGTGTGGGTCCGGGCTGCAGCTGGAGCCTACCATGGTGGGAGGTGAGAACTTGAATCTCCTCTTGCTCCTGGAACCATAACCCATTGAACCATACAAACTGCTCCTTGTCAACGTGCCCTCAAGCCACTTACGATCAATACCATCCACAAGTACATACCACCAGTCCCTCGAGTATAGCACGATGTCTTCCTCCGCCATGCTCAATGCGAAGAATGTCTCGAAGCGTAAGGCCTCTCCCATTCGTGGGCCATCTCCGAAGCGTACGACGCTTCCCTCGTCGAGTGCCGTGAAGCTGGACGAGGGAGAATCCGACGAAGTCGAATTCGTTGTCGGTGTGCCTCCCGCGAAATTCGACAAGGTTGCTCCCAAGAGTGAGGGCGAGTACTTCCCGCTGTCAGCTGCTCAACAGCGGCTCAGCTCCGGTGAGGCGCAGAGGTACCGCGACAATTGTCGCCAAAAGATCCGTGCCTGCTGTCTGTTCTTGTGTGAGGAGGCCAAGAGGCAGAAGGACATGTCCGCAGCAACTCGTAGGTCCATCAACGCCGCCTACAACCGCTATCTCGTCAATGCAGATCCAGTGGCATTGGCGGATTCGATCTTCGACTCCCTGACCGATCCCATCAAGCTATTCACCGGGTCAGGAAAGTGGTCTCTGCGTGAGCTGGAGGAGCTCGCCGAGTCAGCGTACCGACCTGGAGACAGATGGCTGCTACTTCGGCGTCTGCGATACGTTCGGGTATATTGGGTCATCTCGCAACATGGCCGTCCGGATGTCGCAGCACGTTTCCGGCGTCCAGGCTAATCGCGAGGGGAGTTCCACCGCTGAGCTCAAGCTGTGGTACGAACAGTGCTGTGGGGTAGACGCCGAGATCGAAACGATCGAGGATAGGCGCAAGCCTCGGTTCGTCTTCCTCGCGTTGAACAAGCGGAGGAACGAGGGTGAGTTCCTCGAGGTCATGGAGTCGGTCTTGGTCTCGATCTTCGACGTCTTCGACACTGGTCGCAGGAGCCCGTACGCGAAGCAAGTCGGCCTGGCGAAGGCAATGCGTCCTGAAGGGCTCCCCGATCGTGCATGGTTCGCTGGTAACGCGAGCCTACCTGTGTGCATGGCTTACCACTCGCCAGAGTCTATTGCCGCTGGTGCCGCCAAGCAGAGTGGCTCGAAGGCGCTGCCCGAGGACCAAGTCGTTAGAGCGCCCTCGATCAAGCAACTGCTGATGTTCATGGATGAAAGGCAGTCGGCTGCAACGTCTTGGTCCGATTCCTCCAAGCTGCGGACCGAAATGAAGCGGATCGCCACCTCCAAGAAGCCTCTCGTGCACTGTCAGCTTTGCGACAGGTACATGGTCTGGAGAACGTTCAGAGACTCTCACAAGAGGACTTGGGAGCATCGTCAAAGACTCCCTGATGATGAGAGGAAAGCGGCAGACGCGAAGGAGAAGGTGAAGTGTAAGGACTGCCACAAAACCTACAACAAGCTGTCAAAGAGAAATCACCTCATGACCAAGGAACATCAGTACTCGCTGGATGAGGACAAGCGTGATCCGGATCGATGGGTGTACTGCATCTTGTGCGACTTCGTCTCTTGGTACAGGCTGAAGGGTCAGGACAACCACGAAGGCTCAGCTCCGCATACGCTGCAAGTGGGGAAGCTTGCCCTTGCCTTGCCCGAGGATATCGAGGCTCGCAGGGCCTACTGCAAGTTCTGCAAAAAGACGTACCAGTACAACCACATGGGCGAGCACTTGAAGACCTATGTGCACAAGCAAGCAGTCTGGGCGTATGAGGCCAACCCTCCGGCTGATGATGGAGATGAGGTTGCTGAGGAGTCGCCAGCAGTCGCATCTTCCTCGAAGGTCGCAGCTCCGCGTCTGAAAGCAGTTGCTGCCACTACTGCCCTGGACGCTGCCGGTCGAGGGCGCAGCGTCAACAAGGCCTCGAAGCCCGCACAGTTTCACCCTCCGCGAAGGGCATTGAAGGCCACTCAGGGCAAAGGCAAGGGCAAGGCTCGGGCGGAGGACTTCGAGAGCGAGGGCGAGGTGTAAAGTGAGACGAGCGGAGCCGAGGACGACCTCCACACACCCGCCTTCGAGTAAGATCCCAGGCTTTCCTCTTCTTCACAATCACCCACACCCACCTTTGAGTAAGATCTCAGGTCCCCATTCACCAGCACCCACCTCCGAGTAAGATCCTAGGCTTCCCCCTCTTCAAAAAACCTCGCCTTTGAGTAAGATCTCAGGCATTCCCCTCTTCACAATACCCGCCTTTGAGTAAGATCTCAGGCATTCCCCCTCTTCAAAACACCCGCCTTTGAGTAAGATCTCAGGCTTGTCCCCAAGCACATCACCCGCCTTTGAGTAAGATCTCAGGCCGAAACTTCCCCCTGCACGCGTTGGATCGATCGTACCTCAGGCTCCGCAGTCTCGGCTTGGTGGGTGGGCAGTGCTGGAGGCGCGGTGTTCATGGTCGGTGGATAGTTGGGTTGGTCGCGTTCTGAAGATAGTCGACATGTCGCGTAGCTGTATGCACGAGAGTCGCGCTGATGTGTACGCGCTCACCGAGTGTTCGTCTTGTGTCTATTGCTCCACGGGAAGATCGTTGGCACTTCGCGTAGACCGTGCATGTATTGGTAGAGAGCCTCGGCACGACGTAACAAGAAGTCCATGCGCCGTTGACCCGACTTTCTTTGAGATGAAGAGCAGCACAAAACGGTTCGCAGCGCGACGGCACCATCGGCCAGTGGATCTCTCACCACAAGAAGCAACTGCGACTCCCGTCTCTTCTCCAGGACATCAAGGGCATCTGCGACATTCGCAATGACTCCACGGCTCTGGCTGCATGTGCGACCCGGACACCATCGCCTGTGGCATCCTGCCGCCAGCATGGCCGACTGCTAGCCTCAAGGACATCAGCCCCGTAAGCACCGCGCCACCCGACGTGAGTTCTCCTGGATCACACAGCGCGATACATCTATGGCTTGAGATGGCGTATGTAGCTCTCGCGGAGTACGAGCGCGAGGCATGCGGTTCCATGCCGTGATCCGCATATCCAGCACCCGTCGAATCTGCCGCCCAGTGGAAGTGATATAAACGCATGAGTTGGGAAAGGATGTGGCGAGGCGCAATCCAATGGAAGTTGGCAGGACATTGGGCAGACGAGCGCGGCTGCACTCTCTGGTCACACAAGTGGAGGTCTTCGAGCACAGGCGCGGCGGCATTGCTGGTGGGCACTCGGAACTGTTCAGAGCACTCGTAGACGCGTGGATGGTTGCAGGAATGCGCATAAGCTGTGCATGTCCTGGCAGCCGGCAAACATACCATCTGGAACGCCGGCTCAGTGCCTGACACACTTAGTGTCGGAACCGACGGTGTTGATGAAGAAAAGTCAAGAGAGTCGATGTCATGGCTATGGACAGTCGCGTCAGTTGGGGCACATGTGTGAAGCAGCTGGTCAGACGGAAAGAGGCCGCTGTGAATGGTATGGTATGCTATGTACAATTGCTGCTGGTGGGTTCCCTCCTCCCTACACTGATTCCCCTCCTGATGGTGAGGACCATGCGGCGACCGAGCTATCTGAGCCACTTGTTGACTGACGCCTCTCGCTCGGAGCAAGACGCTGTTGACTCGAGAGCAGACCAAGGCACGATGGGCCGAAAATGAGCCTGCAAACCTCGATTGGCAGTGAAGGTTTCCGCAACAGTAGAGGGCTGCAGTTACGCCCGAATCCGACGTCGTCGAATCTACTGAAACAAACGAGTCAACATACACCATATCGGGTCCAGCGCCAAACCATGTTGTCAAGATATCCATGTGCATGCTGTAAGCAATGAGCGCTGAGCAGAGACGTATCTCTCAGCTCTCCCAAGAGTCTGGTTGTGAACATTCCCGAAACGTTGTCTACGGCTACTTATGCTTCGCCATTGACGCTGTCGCAGGAGGCTTCGGATCCAGCGCGCCATCATCCGCTTGTGACGCAGCGTCCAGGAGACTGCGACGAGTGTTGTACTGTATAGAAGACACCAGATTGGCCATACTCCTCACCCAAGGGCCTGAGACCCGCGGAATCCCGATTCATCTCATCGCAGTACTGGGCTATCAAGCCTGCTATTTGTGCGTCTTGCCTGGACACGAGAGAACCGATCTCGCAGGCATGGTTCTCTATGATCCACTACGGATGCCGTTGCATGGCTGCACTGAGAAGGATAGGTCAGGCCACGCTCAAGACTGGATCAGCTGCCTGTGAAGATCTACCTAGGTGCGGATTAGTCTCAGGTAGAGTTCTTCCTGCGCAACAGGTGCCCGGCCCAGTGTTCGCGCTGCGGACTCTGTCTCGTTTGTTGACTTTGAGTGGCAGGGGATGTCAAGTTCAGTGAAGGGTGCACTGCCTGCAGTCTTGCAGTCGCTAGGATGCCACGAATCATCATCCCGCCCTGCGCTGCCTTGTTTGCACGATCGTTCAACGACAGAGACCATGTCGAGGACGCAGACCGGTTTGCGAAGGCAATCGGATGTTCCGATCGCTGCATATCTGGCAGTAGCGGGAGCCAAGGGCACATTGACATGATGTTGAAGTGCAGTCGGTGTCCTGCCTTGTACAAGCGAGATGACGCTGCAGTGCTTACCATTTCGCTTCTCGCTCGTGACCTGGACCGATGGTGGCGGAAGTTAGGAAGCTTCCAGTCTCGGGGTTTGTGTGGTGATTCGTCAGCATTCACCAAAATTTCGGGATCCTGTCGGCTGCATGCCGTCCAGAGACGTGAGTTCTCGAGTTCTGTACAAGAGAGGCACTTGGCGGTGTCAAGGTGCGAAGTAGAGCTGTGATTCCGTCTGCGACTTGCAAAGGCTTAGCAAGCGAAGTGTACGATAGAACAGCGAAAGACATCAAATACTCGTTGCCGCGATTCGAAGCAGCATATACCCCCAGCACACCTTATCGGCTCTGTAAATCTAGATTCATTGGTACTGTGACACGCTCCTCGATAACAGTGCTTGAAGTGCGCTGTTGTGGCTGTCTGGGTGGAGCACTGCGGTTTGTAGCAGTTTCAATTGGTGAGCAACATTAGCCGCAACGCCGAGAGTCCGAGAACTTCACGCCTGCAATACCATGTATGTACTTGCCTCGAGGGACCATGGAGACAACTTTGCGCGGGCTTTTCTGGTCCCCTTCCATGGCATGTCAATCAGTGTTCTGGAGTACGAGCGCCGACACCAGGGCAATCTGGACTTACCCACATTCAGATTGACTCCAACATTGAGACGTACATTGCATGTTGCCATCACCGCCTATCCTGCAAGGGGCTGTAAGGAGATATGTCTTACCGATCAAGAAGATGAGTTGAGTTATCTCGGCGGTCGATGTCGAACGTACAACGTGCTGACAGGTACAGGTCATCTGTCGTTCCCACTTGTCCCCATTGCTGACCTGGCGAAGATCATGGATCACGCGGAGTGCGTGGAGGGTGCGTCGGGACGGGCTTTGTTCTCGACTACAAAACTACATACACTGGCTTCATGAAGCGCTCGCTGCTGGCCCGGGTACGCTCCTCTCGTCCATTGGTCAAGCAAGCTTTGCGGCGACATGTAGCAGTGGATCGGCCTAAGATCTTACTCAGAGGCGGGCTTGGCGCCTGAGATCTGACTCAAAGGCGTGTGCTGGGAAAAGTGCAGGCCCGAGATCTGACTCAAAGGCAGGTGGTATTACGGGTTATGCAGGGAAAGCCTAGGATCTTACTCGGAGGCATGTGTAGTGAAGAATTGTGAAGGCCTAAGATCTGACTCAGAGGCAGGTGTATCTGAAGGAAGGGGAAAAGCCTAAGATCTTACTCAGAGGCGGTGAAGCAAGACTCCGCGGGATTGGGGTGGGGCGGCATGATGGTGCGCACAATGCCCTCGTCTTGACCAGTAAGCCGCACGATTGCGTCGGTCAAGGAGTCCGAGACGTGGTCGTGGACAGCAAGAGTGCGCTGGCACCAAGGGAGAGGCTCGGCCCAAAGCATCAAGTCCAATGGCACCGGTGTGACCTCACGCAGCTCCCATTTGCCGTCGCCCGTCGAGTACTCTCCGAACACGATCCAGTCGTCGTTGGGCCCAGGCTGGCAGCTGAACTCGGAGATGGAGGCTATACGACCGGTGCGGAGGATCTCCCATTGGTTACCTCCACCTTTGCCACTGCTCGGCACACGCTTGGCTACGCGCAAGTGGAAGCCAGCCACGAGGTTCGCGAGAACCTTGGTGTAGTACCGAGGGTCACCCAATCCCGCAGCCGCCAACTTGAACTCCTCCTTATACTCCGACCAGAGGATCGAGATCAGCCGCTTGCGAGTGTCGTCCGCAGCTTTCAACACGCTGCGTTGCAAACAATTGTCCCTGAGGAAGTCGTTGGAGGTTTGGAGCCTGCAAGCTTCCCTCCAGCCAAGGTAGATGTTGAGGAACATGATGTGATCGCCATGTTCCTGACCGAAGGATCGCCGAATCTGCTTCATGGCCTCCTTGCCCATGCCCCGCCGAGATGCGAAGACACTGTCACCAGCCTTGGTGGATTCCAGCATTGCAACCACGGTGAGTGCCTCGTCTTGGCAGCGAAACTTCATGCTCTCGAGCAGCATGACACCGGAGTAAATGTCGACAGGAAGCTTCGACAACTTCGCTCCGCGCTTCGTCAAGACCAGATCGGTCGTCTTACTCCAGGTGATGGCGCCAAGAGCTTCCAGAATGCCGAGAGCCTTCGTGACGGTCTCGGAGGCAGGCGGGCATATGTACGGGAAGTCGAAGGGGCTATGCCCGAGATCCAAGATGGTAAGACATGCTTGCAGCATGTCAGAATTCTGCATGTCGGGGATTGTGTGAGCGGTGAGCCGCCCGTGGTAGTCCTTCTGGCTGCACATTCGGTACGCTACGCCAGGTGCAGTGCGACCAGCCCTTCCACTGCGCTGCTTCGCCACAGCCTTACTTGCCCACTGCAGCTTCAGGCCAAAGGTCTCTTTGACCGGATCCCAGAGGTTGTTCTTGACGAGGCCGGAGTCGATGACGATGCTTACACCGGAAAGGGTCACCGATGTTTCCGCCATATTGGTCGATACGATGACCTTACGGGTTGGCTTGCAGAAACGATCTGGCTCCGCGACCGCGTGACAAGCCAAGTCCTGCTCATCGGGAGGCAGGGTGGCGTATAGCGGGTAGCAGACGAGCTTGCCCGCTTCACGCTCATTGAACACCGGCCGGCGCCCGCCGGTGGGATTCATCGCCTCGTTGATCATATGAACGATCTTGCGGATCGACGGTGCGCCAGAAGCAAAGACCAGGATGTTGCCGGTACGTCCAGTCAGATGCACATGCAGAACGAGGTCCACGATCTTCTCGTCCATACGCTCCTCCGTGACTGACTCCAGGAGGTAGTTCACCTTCACCGGGAACGTTCGGCCCTCGACATGCTTGTGAACCGAGCCCGGAAAGTAGTCCAGGAAGAGCTTGGTGTCGATCGTTGCCGACATGATGATGACCCTGAGGTCAGGTCGGTCTCCCGAAGCCAAGAGCTTCTTCAGCAGGCCGAGCAGCAAATCGGTCGCCTCCGTATGCTGATGTGCCTCATCAATGATGATGACACTGTAGTCGCTCAGCAAGCGATCGGTTTTTGCGATCGCGAGCAGCGTGCCGTCCGTGAGGACTTCAAGCAGGGTCGAGTCGTCGACCATGGACTGGCCTCTACGTTTCGTGCCGATAATTGTGCCGAGACGAACATCCACCTCGTGCGCCAGGCGTTTGCCAATCTATACACAACATTAGTACAGGATTGCCCAGTGGCGATGAGATCGCGTCAGGGCGCAATATACCTCGTCCGTTGCAAGCCGCTTAGTCTGCGTCAGCGCAATCTTCTTGCACGACGCGAGAAACTTGAGATCCGCAAGAAACGCCTGCGGAATCTGAGTCGTCTTGCCGGAACCAGTCTCGCCCTCAACGATTACGACCTGGTGCTTCCGGCACAAATCCATGATGTCCTCGAGTTCTTTGAACACCGGAAGACCCTTCGCCTGGTCACGCAGTGCTTTATATTGAGCACTATACGGCTGCTGGGTCCACGGATTGATGCCACTTGAAGACATGATGGCGATATTGCAGGAGATAGAGCCGTACGGTAAGCTTATTGGAATACTTGGGCGATGACTGGCGGGTATGTTCAAAGGCATTATACGCTGTGAATAGTCATGGTGTTGACATGATTATGCGCGTTTGCAGTCAAATAATTTGAATTTCGGAATTAGTCATCATGCCCAGCGTCACAAATTCCAATTGCTCGAGACCATAGCCATTGACTGACAACTTACTCATAAGATTTCCCGCGCAGTGCCTCTCATCGCAAACATGTCGACCTACCACGTAGCCACCGCCGCCTTGTGCCGCCATGACGCTTACACTGACGGCTGCCCTGTCTGTATATACCTCAACATGCAAGATTCTTGGCAAGAGGTAAGGCTTGAATGCGCCAATCTGCAAACGCATGTCTAATATCGATCAGGCCTATCGTGAAACGCGCAAGAGCATGACGTTGACCTCGGTCGCCAGTCAAGCGCTTAGCGATGAGACTACGCAGGCCATTGCAGCCGGGATCGATGTACTCACTGACGACAACGGTGAGACTCCCGCCGGGCGCAGGTTTCGGATCGAAGAGGAGCGGAGCGACGCTTGGGAAGCACGCATGGCCGCGATTGGTGACGCACTCCCGGGGCTGAAGACTAGATATGAGGATATTCGCGAAGGTAATAGTCCCAAATGTGGCGAAGGCTCCTTTGCTGACACATGGTCCGCAGGGCTCAAGCCGGAAGAGGTCGAGCAGGCATACGCAGATGCCACAGCTGAGGCGCTCGAAGAGTTCAGGACCATCAATCCTGGTGGGTTCATGACCTTTGAGCCCGAGGACCCGAACTTCGAGGGGAATGGCGACGTTCTTGATCTTTCCAAGATCCCCGCGACGCAAGACTGTTTGATCCTCGAAGGTCCAGGCTTGTGGTTGTATCTGCACGCAGGTAGGAATCGAGTGTCGCCACGCCTGCCCAAAGACGCTGTAGGCGCACAAGAGGGCCCGGCAATAATGAGCCACGGTCGTGCTCACGAGAACTTCCGGCCCTACATCGGCGCCAGTGAAGACGAAGCCACGGACTCAAGTCCAGCGGACGAGGATCTGGCGACGGCGTTGTGCAGTGATCTGGAGAAGAGTTCGCTCTCGGAAACGACTCGACCGAGGACAGAGCGCGAACTTCGAGACCGCAACTCGACCGCCATCACGATCCGCTTAGATGCTAGCAAAGATGTGTGGGAAGAGATCCTCGGGGCCGCGAAGTACGCATTCTTCCTTCGTGTACTGTGCCCGCAATATGTTGCGCTTGTGTTCGCGAAGCATTCCGGCAGCTCGCTATACCGGTATGAAGGATGGCCGCCCGTGCAGGAATCGGACCCGACCTTCGAGGGTTTCGTGAACTGGATCATCGACTGCAGAGCCGCTCAAGCTAAGTTGGTGTTCCGAAGCAAGACCGTCGTTGCATGGACGACGAATGCGAAGGCCCGCACCGATCAGCTAATGCACATCTTCACGAAGAAGCTGAACGTCATCATGGGGTACACCGACGCGTCCTTGGCCCTCGGTAATCCGCTCGACTATTATCACGGCGCAAAGTCACTACTGTTCTACGATGGCACGAAGCTAGGACTCAACATGAAGCCAACCAAGCGGTGACGTGGCCCTCACATTCAGCACTGTGGCTACTTCCAACAACATACGCCTCTGAGTAAGATCTTAGGCTTTCCCCTGCCCAATTCCCATCATTGCCCCCCGCCTTTGAGTAAGATCTCAGGCATGTCAATTCCAGCACACACCTTTGAGTAAGATCTCAGGTTTCACCAACCCCACTCTCGCTCCACCTCCCCGCCATTGAGTAAGATCTCTGGCTTTCACGATGTCACCGACGTTGGGGTAGTCTCAGGCGTGCATGTGGTTCAGGCTTCGTGACTAGCTAAGGTAAATGCTGTATGGACATGAATGCGATCGTTTCAATTCGAATACACCACACAGAGCTGGATCCGATGCTGCACAGTTGTGTGCACCGTAAGATTGAACGATTGCCACTCTGCGCTCGTGTGTCGCGATCCTCGCATGTCTATTCGATAAGTCGCCGTAGCCGCTACCGGCGATTCAAATGTGTAGGAGAAACAACTATGCTTTGAATGTAGGACGCCGTTTGTAGCCGCTTGCCTCGATACCTGTCGCTGCGTGCTTTGGCGCTCCAACACATGATTATATCCATTCCTTCTGTTTCGCTGGTAGTTGTACTGCCGTCTTGAGCAACAACCAGTCAGTCATATATCTTCACCATCGAAATCGGACTGTATCACAAGCAAGCTTTAGCGTATTATCGTGAGCCTACTGCTTCAGCTCAAGAGCCTCCGTAACTGGTCATGGTCATGGTTGAGCTTGCCTGGACACACTTGACAGCATTTGTCAACGAGAAGGCCAGCTCTTAGTGCGCCTGATGGAACTCAGCTTAGTTCTTGCCGTAGGCTCGTAGGATCCCTGCCCGAGCTTGTGCAAACAATTTATCATCAGCTGCGTCCGACGAAGCCGGATCTACGAGGAGAAGTCCCTTGGGATCCGAGACGGCGAATGAAGCGCCGACAGCACAGTCAAGCAGAGCTATATCGATCGGCGGCAGCTTTGACAGCTAATCTTCGGCCTCCGATACATTATTCTGCGCCTTTCAGTTATCTGTGTCATCCAATGCGGTCTGATAGCGGGTACGAGAACTCTCTGTGAACTTTGTAGCTGTCAGCGCCGAAGTTGCCTCCGTATGGCCGTGGCACTGATAGCTGTATTGGAACGTTCCGCCCGGGAAGCCGCCATGACGGTTGACGGAGGCTGGACTGTCTCCATCACGTTTTCACGCAATGAGCACCGTAATGGGCTTCCAGGAAGATCTCAGGATGGACAGCGGGATCGTGGTTCGTCTTGCTGTTCTGAATCGTGGAGGGTCGCGAGTGCGAGCAATGTCAGAAGGCTCAGTATAATGACACCACCTACCAGGCTTGGCAATGTTCGCACGCCGTTGGGCTCAGCACCAACGCACCAATGCACCATTACCGTAGCCGCGGCGCTCGAGCTACGTCGCATGATGCAACGCTCGAATAACTTGCCTCAACATGCGTCTGAAGCAAACGATCTGGCGTGACGCAGGCGGTGGGACTTGGAAGGGCCGGCGCGTGCTGCCAGGCTGAAAGTCACGCTCTTAGGTTCACGCTCCTTCTTGGTGACGCCGTGAGATTATAGGAGCCCGCTGACAGTACGCAGTACCGATTTGTGTGCCGATTGCCGAGTCTCGCAGTGATGGCCACCACCGCCGGGTATTGAGATCATCGTTAAGTAGGAAGCTGTCTTACGGGAGAGGATAGACCTTGAGCAGCGCAACAATCGTTTAGCAATGATCCAGATACTGGTGGTCAGAAGAGCGAAACGCAAGTCAAGGAAAACACGTCAAAGCATCTGAACAAGCTCGTCCAAACGTGCTGAGACAGTGGCCGGCGATGTCGCTTTGGAGGGCTGTCGCAATCGATCTCAGGCAGTGCGGCTTGTGGTAGCAACCTGCAAGTCTGCTCGTGTGTCGCAAGGAGACTTTCGCCTTCGTGGGATCGAAGCCGCTAGATGAGGATTCATATTGCAGACGAGGCGGCGGATGTAGACTGGAATCTTGAGGAAATGCTGGGAGAACTCGGGGGCGTACGCAGTTGGGGTGCATATACATTTTGTAATTTATAGCACATTTGGCAATATTGCTGTCCACGATTGTACAAATTGGAGGAGTTGCGGAGTAAGGCCACGGTGAACGTGCGTACTGAGCGATCTGAATAGCGATATCGCTCTCCGACATCAGATATCACGGTGAATCACTGTGTATCATATCCCAGTGGGAGCTGTGACTTGTGATCAGTTCAGTGGCGTGTCCACCGCATTAATGAGCACACGTGAGGGCGTAGTCGATTGCGTGTCTTCCGAGTCATGGATAGACGCTTATAAACACGCTAGTGTCTTGGCTTTTGGCTGAACGCGTCCGTAGATCCTCTGTCACTTTTACACTCCACTAAACGGCATTCTTTGAAAGTAAACGTGATTGCAACAGTATTCGCAAAGATGGCAGCACCCGAAGTATACGACAACGCGTACCCGAAGATCTGCTTGGCCTGGCTGCTCCGAGGTGAGTGCGGCCACGGCCAGTGCGACCGGCGGCACCACAACAACTTGCGCCCGGGTGGACCGCGAATCGCACAGGTTAATATTTCGACCGAGCTGGGCACGTCGTGCAACAGGTGCCTGCAGAGAGGCCTGGTAGTATGTTATGGCTCTCAAGTGTGCGAGACTTTGCCTAACCACTTACAGTGCGATAAGAAAGGCCGCGGCGAAGGCGGTGATGATCCATGCTCGGAGTGTAGGTGGTTTCTGGGTGACGATACGTCGACGCCCTGTACCATATCGGAGGAGCAGAGTGTGAGCGACGGTCATTGGCACACGATGTGCAAGCGTGAGGGCAACGACCACACGCTTCCCGATTGGTCCGTTCGGCATAGGATTCGCGGCAACCGCGCGAAGAAGGGTGAACAGCGCGAGACGGTCATGCAGGGACCCCAGCCGATGTCCGACAACAGGCTCAAGGCAGGCTGGTCTGGCAAGACGCTGGAGCAGCTCACGAGCCAGCTCGATCCCCTGCCGCCGGACGTGCGCGCTCACCCTCGGGCATACCTGCTTCCTCCGCGCGACAATGCCAAGGAGAGGAAGAAGCGGAAGCAAGCAGACGAGCTTGCTGCTCAAGAGGCGTCGTACTCGCCCTTGCCGTCTGTCTCTTCTGTTCCCGCTCAGCCACAATCCGGGGCAGCTGCGATGGGCTCATTCGGCCTCCCGGCTCAGGGTCCCCGCTCTGGTGGGGTCGTAAGCTCATATTACGATCAGCGCACACAGTCGTTGGTCCAAATCTCGGTGCACACTACGCCTGTTCCGAGTCTCCCGGTGTCTAGCATGGTTGCTGGGTCGTTCTCCGCGCTCCCGCAGGTGTCGGCGTTTACGGGAGGCCTGCTCTCCTCCCCTCCTCCTGTGCCGGCTGGCATGCGTCCAGCTCCTGTTCCTTCCCCCGGCGTCCCATCCCGGTCAAATCCTCCTGCGCCCGCTCGTCAACCAGCGCAGCGTAACGCCGGCGCCGCTCATCCGCCTCCTCTCGCTCGCGCACCGGCAGCTAGCAATGTGCACCCGCCACATGGGCTTCCGCCAAGGCCTGCCTCGTCCACCGAGCCGCCATCGAAGAAGCTCCGCACCAATCCTGGCGCGCTAGCTCCCGTCGTCTCTCCCGCATCAGCGCCTTCAACGGATGTGGAGATGAGCGAGGCGAACGTCGGCAAGGATCCCAGTGCCGGCTTTGAGTCGATGACCAACAATCAGGTTGACCTGGACGACATGCCTGCTGTCGACGAGGATGAGGAGGAGTAGAGTTGTGTGCGCGTTTGCGAGCTGTTTGTTGTTCTCCCCTGCTTCGTCCTCCTCCGCCTTTGAGTAAGATCTCAGGCTTGCACTGCTTCAATGCCCCTCCCCCGAAACATTGTTTCACCCACCATTGAGTAAGATCTCTGGTCCCCGGCCTCAACTGTTACACCTCCCCGCCTCTGAGTCAGATCTTAGGCCTGCACCGCTTCACTGCCCCCATCCCCAGCTCCGCTTTTTTCCTCGCCTCTGAGTAAGATCTTAGGCTGCACGCAATTAGCACTTCAGACTAGTGTGATGTAGAATGAAAGCCGGTTCGAGTCGCAAGGCTGTCTAATGTTGGTCCCCGCTTTCAGCTTGTTTCTTCTGCCTGTGTTCGTACCATGCTCTGCGTTCTCCGATTCGGCGATATTCAGCGATAACGAAAGGTCTCTCGCGGCGAGCTTCCCATGAGTAGCTCTCACCACCGAGCTCGTTCCAATCGCCCTTCGCAACTACCGACTCTGACCTTACGCATGAAGACGTTCGCCACCGATCTTTTGTGGCAATGTCTCGGTTTCAAGATCTCACGCCCAGCGTCCACTACTAGGCGTTCGCGCTCGGGATGTCATGCGGGAGCTCTCATGCCTGCGCTTTCGGAGTCATGCTGAGCGGAATCCCTCGGCTGAAGGACCGGAGAGCATTTGTTAACAGAGAGAGAACATGATTCTATTCATTCCAGTGTACTGCTGGTCACTCATCATGATCTTGCCGCTGTATCTATGGAGACAAGAAGCGCTTCGAGTGCACTCATAGGCAAGTTCTGCGCAGATCCTACGCCAATTCAAGCAGTTTCTATTGAGCCCGGGCAAGAGTAGCACCTGTCTGTTGGGGAGCATCGTCTTCGATGGCCAACATCCGATCCGCGGACGTGATCGGCAAGTACACCTAGTCGAGAGGCCTGCGCATCTGTTGAGCATTGTCGGTGTTCGTGATACATACTGCTCCTTCTCACCGACCTCGCATCGATCGAGCCAGACATGTCAGACGAAAGACTCGAGCCCATGAGGGCTAGTCTCGGAGAACTGACTCGACCGGCATGATGCTCCCACGCTTGCCCTGCTGCGCCTCCGCATAGCCCAACGCCGTGAGCCCTCAAGCCGAGAACCATTCTGTGCAGTAGTAGCAGCAGCAGCAGCAGTAACACTTGTGTGACGAAGCCATTTCTAACCAATGCTAGTGTTCATGCTACGATACACACTCCTCATTCGTTTGGCAATGGCTGGAGAATTGTACATACTTGGAGTCGTATGCGACGCTGGAAACGATGGCTGACGTTCCGTTTGGCTCGCTCGGTCTTGTTTCAACACCATAATCAGCAGGATGAGATATGGGATCGAACGTCATCCCGTACTGCCTTGGCCCTGTTCCAAACCTCCGAGCAAAACCTTCAAGTTCAAAGCCACATGACGGACGACTTTCGGCCGCGCGGTCGTGGGTGTCATCGCTACCAATTGTCTCAGTGCTCCTGCTGGAGTCAACATTGTCCCCGCTCTTGAGAGCAGCAACGACCACATCCATATGCGATGCAGAGCGCGGCTGCGCTGACTGGGAGAGCAAAGTAGCAGGCCGGACTTCGCCAAGCGCTGACTTCTCCTTTCCCGTCTGAACGCTCGTAGGTCGATAGTAGATTGTGCGTCCTTCGCCACTTGGAATGAGGAAATCTCAAGACATAATTGAAAGTGGCACAAGCACGAGAATGCCATGATGTGAAACCCTACCACTTGGTTTTCGGCGAAAGCTCATAATGCTGCAGCGGGATGCGATGAGCTCAAAGACCAAGACCCACATCGTACCACTGGAGAAGACCTGCCCTCATCTCGCCCTCGACGTCTCTGCAGAGCTGTTTCCAGGCTGTTCGGTCAAAATTGTCGCCCGACCGCGATTTATGAAGGTTTGAGAGTTGCTCTCGTGCTTGCTATCTCTCGGTGTTGTCTTCTTTGCTTTCTCTGCGCGGTGAATCGTGCCCTTTCTGTCTTGCTTCGCACGCCCCTGTAGTCTGCACTGCATCATGGCAAGCCCCGACCATACAACGCTCAGACCGTCCACTGTTGACCCGTTTTGCTCCACACATGGTTAGTGCTAGAAGGTGCCTCGTCCGGGCTTTCTACGAGAAAAGCAACGCAGGACAGTGTTTTCACTCCATCATGTATGTGATTGGATCAGCATGGAGAGTTCGGATCGCTGCACGCCCACTGGTCCTTGTATATCGCCGTCTCACGGCCTTGTTGCTCTGAGCTCGAGCGTCAAAGAACAAAGCGTCCACGATCAGTTGTCAACTATCAAACGGCCAAAATTACGACTCTGACTCTCATACATCTACGCTCCTCGAATTACGATGCACTATCAACGATGGCGAGCTTGCCGTCCCAATATGGGAAGACACTTGGAAACAGCGGCATGGATATCCTCGAATCTACATGCAGGCAACTGTGGCTAAGAAGTAATAAATGCCCTGTGTAGGCAGAATTCAACGACGGTTCAGGATAGTGGCGCTTGACTCGGAGTGTAGCCAGTGCGCGATGTTGACTTGCATCAAGTGCGATGCGACTGGACAACTGAGCAAGTGACGGACATTCGATAGTCGATCTAAGTTGAACGAAACTCTTGAACACGCCCAAGTCTGTGGCATCATTCTTACAGCAGATCGGCTCATCCCTCTGCACTTTGTGCTGCATCCTGTGTCGCTACTTTCCCACTGCTGAGACCTCTCGTAGGGCGGGGGTAGACGTGCATGTTCCTCAGTTGGTCAATGTATCGCGACCCAGGTATGTAGACCGATATGCTAGTGAAGGAACCATGATTGCCGAGAGTTGCCGAGATGCAATTCTAGTAATCAATCAGTCGATACATGTAGTTATAGTCGAGTGATGTTCAAATCTTACCACCCTAGCGTCACGCAACGCTTGGTTTCTGGGAGGCGATCGCCAGACAAAGCCCTATACAGCCCGGTGTAGGTGAAGAGGACGCATAGTACAACCAAGAAGGTTTGAGACCGTCATGTGTGACCAAATTGGACGATGCATGTCGTGAAGGCGCCGAGACCTGTTCCTCTACTACGCACAACCGCTGTGGAAAGGTGAGTTCGCCAAGTTGGAGACGGCAGAACGATCATCTCAGTCTGCTAAACGTGAAAGGCAAGAGTACAAAGCCAATCGTAATGTCGTTGCCCATAACGTGAAGAAGTCTCAAAAAATCCGAAAAGATTTGCTTGGACGATGCCGACTGGAGGAATCGAACCTCCGATCTATTCATGTCGCATACGAGTGAATCGCTTTACCACTGAGCCAAGCCGGCCGCTGTGCTGAGGGCGAAGCCATTAGTGACTATACCGTATATTCTAATACGACAAATTAGGCGAAGTAAACATCTTAGGAACGTGGCTTGGCATTGGAAGTGAGGTGACGGTCAACACTCTGTATTTCAGCTTCCCCGCACTTCGAAACATTGTCTCGCATCTGTCGTGGTGTTCGTGATCGATATCTGAACGTGTCATGAACGTGAGAGCGGCGGTGTGTCTATCTTCGGGGAGGTCCTGATCACCGCGATCGGTTTCCATGACCAGCACCTAATACTCACATCACAAACCGACTGCCGGCAAGCTCACCAATGATTCACTACTTGACAGACGATTTGGGAGTTGGAGTACGTGACTCTCGGCCCTCACGTTGTCAAGCTACCTTTCATTCAAGTATGCCAAACGCTATCATATACCCTCGCCATGTTTCATACCCAAGCACCAACGCTATGCATTTCTACCCTTCCATCTCAAGTGCGCCATTCACCAACTCGCTGTCCCGCTCAATGATCCGCTTTGTTGAAGCATCACGTCTCGCCTGACTCGCCTGGGCCCTGTTTCTGCGACACAAGCCACTCCATGACACTCTCATAGCAAAGAACGTACTGGCGCAAACTCTGCACCATGCTGATGCGCTGATTGCGGAAGTCCTCGACAGTCTTCTCTACGAGGTCGATATCGTTCTTGTCGATCCAAGAACCACCAGAAACATTGCTCTCGTCACTGTTGTGGCGCGACGAGGAAGGCTTACTTGAGGACTTCGAGTCGACGTCCATTGGCGTCTGCGATGAGTGCTTCGATGGCTCATCATGAAGTCGTTGCCGTTTCAGCATGTCAATGACCGAGTCTACGGTGCAGAATGTGCCTGTGCGTCCACAACCAGCCGAGCAATGCACAAGTGTAGGCCGGTTATTAGCCGGCTCCGGCTCGCTCGAGTGTGTCTTGTTCACAGTCCGGGCCACCGAGTCGCACTGCTCTACCAGACCAAGAAGATGAGCAGGATGTGCCGGCGCACCGAAGTCGGGCCACGAGGAGTACTGCAGCTGTGTGACCTCACGCATGCGCTCGAACGGGAAGTTCTCGTGACTGAGCGTGAACTTACGCACAATTACGTGCGGCTGCTCCGTCTTCGATCTGTCGTCCTTGGCTTCCACAGGCGCAAAGGGAATGTTCGCTGGGTTCGTAGACGATCTCCTAGCTACCGAGGGACGCGCCTTCGCTCGGTGGATCTTAGCCGGTTCAATCGAGGCGCGCTTCTCGGATAAGAAGTCGAGGTGTATTTGCCCGTACTGTTTGCCATTCCAGTAATTGTGCGCCTTGACTTGAGCACCTTCTTGCTCTGCTGTCAGCATTACAATCACTCGGATGTCCTGCTGCCAGACGACGTTCCAGAAGTCGTTGAAGGTCGCCGGAATTGGCGCTTGTGTAGAGATGTAGCGCTTGTTGCTCCAGGCGGCTTTGATGTGGGAGGCGTTGAAGTAGTCACAGCCGTGACTTGGAACACCTTGGAGACGTACTCGCGAGTGCTCGAATGGCCAGATGTTATTGTAGCGGTTCTTGTTGCCTTTCTCGATACCAGCGATCTGGATCTTCTTGATCGGCTTCGCATTCTTCGAAGCGAATGGTGATGTGGCAAATGTGACTTTCCCCGAAAGTGCATCCTCCATCCGCTTCTTCTCGCGACGCTCGATCTGCTCGAAGCGGTCCGACACTCGCTTGCCTTGGTCCTGATCATCCGACACCTGCTTCATCCAAGCTGGGAAGCTGTCTTCGGTCGCTCTTGTCGCACGCGTCGGGTGCTTGAGCGACATCTGACCAACTCCGCCAATCAAGTCCATATTCTGCCGGATGTTGCCGAAGAATGGATTTGCAGGCTTGTCGGTCAGTGGCATCGGGCAGCCGCCAATTACAGGCGGGATCAGCCTGCCCTCGGAATACGTACCTGAAGCTACTGAGTCGTCGCTCGTGGCGTCGACCCCAGCCTCAACGTAGTTCGGGAAGCGCTTTGCAAACTCTTGAAACCCACCCTTGATTATGTACAGTGTTCCAGCATATCCTTCAGTCCTAAATTTCTTGATGGTGTTCATGCAGGTCATCGCATCCTTCAATTGCGCCGAGCTGTTATCGTAGACGACAATGTACTTGCTGCTCCTCCAATTCTCGAATTTGGCACGCTGACCCTCGTCCTTGAATGTTGCTGCCAGTTTCTCCACATTGAAGGCGGGTCTCTTCAGTAACGTGGTCGGGATGCATAACGTAAGTGCGCCGGCGACATGCGCTTGTGCAAAGTGTGTGGAAACACGTATGTCCAGTATGAGCACCTCTTCGTCAGAGGACCCTAGCAGATTGATGACCCGCTGTGCAGTGACCATGACTTGTCCCTCGTCATTGCCGCTGTCCGGTAAAGTCTCCGCGCGATGTATCGGCATTGCGTAGCTGCCGCTAGTGTTTGTGTCAAGCGGCAAAGCTTTCCGTGGCTGTCGCTCTGGCGAGTGCTCGCGCCTGTGCTTCTCACCGTGCTCGCCATCAGCCATACTTGCAGGCGAACCTCTGCGCGCTATATCAGGCAGCATTCTAGAGTCCGGTGAGAGCATCCTTTTAGGTGATTGCGACATCTCGGACACGTTTGGCTCCAGCAGCTCCCGGCCCATCCTTGGTGGAGGCGGCATCGTCTTAGGAGCAGGAACGCTCTTTGCACTCTCTTGGGCGAGCACGGGTTTGCTTTGTTTGCTTGCTTGATGGCGTGCAGGCGGCGCATTCATGGCAAACCCGCTGAGGCCACCAAGGTTGAATGACTTACCCTCAGTCTGCTTCTTGAAGGCACTGAACTCTGGATTCTGCTCGTGTGGTATCACGCTTGGTGATACTGCAGCTGTCGATTGCACTGTCGAAGTGGGTGGGCTCCAATGTGCTTTCGAGTGTTGCACATCGTCGTTATTTGGCTCGCCGGTCGTCTGGAAACCGAAATAGTTAGGACTCGGCGTCTTCGGCGTGTGGCTTGAATCGTGTGGTGTGGCTAGTCGAGGTGTAAAATAGGGAGGCATAACATGACCGGTGCTGGAGCTGCCCTGACGCCTCGAGGGAGGAATGCGACTCGAAGGGGACGAGATCGCCGTGGGCTGTGTATAACGTGGTGACGTCGCGGTTACTGACATGGTCACCTCGATCATGTATGAGTCGCCTGTACTGCAGAGTGGTACACAATTGTGTCAGAGGTCTTCTTTACGCCATAGCGCACGGTATAATGTGAATTGTTATGTCGCGTGCTGAAGATGCCCTCGAGGAGACTCGACTCAGCGAGCGAGACCCTTGAATGACGTCGTTGTTTCCTAAGGTGGCGGAAGTCACACCTCAGGAATAGAGGTGAATGTAAGCCTTGGACACGAGTTCGTAATTGGTTCAGCAGCAGTGGCGAAAATGATAACCGGCCTCAAGGACACAGTTTAGGGCGCAGCAGCGTGTAGCTGGAGCGGGAGGTCTTCGAGAAATGGATTGGCAATGCAGACTTTACGAAACAGCTGTGGGTGGAGCCTGGGAAGCAGCCGTTGCGGCGGGGCTTGCCGATCGTGTGGTAATTAATAATAAACCCCCGAGAAGCGGTGCAACGTCATTCCAGCCTTGCGAACCTGACGACTAACGTTTTCCTGATAGTCCGAGAACAACTTGCTATCGGTCCATATGCGCCTGCAGACCGATGCCTCGACATCTCTGGCATCTGGTCACGTTACGCGCCTCAACGCCCCGTGCGTCACTTACGTGCACTTCCACGATTTCGATACCGGCTGCGGCCTTTGTTGTGGATCCGCAGCTGCAGTAGTCTACTATGGCGCAAGGCCTAGATCTCGCGCATAATCCATACACCGCGTCCTCGACATCCGCGACATCTTCGGATGATATGCGATGCACAACAGATCGTCGATTGACCTCGGAGTTGAAGGGATGGTCCCCCGACCACACGGGATGAACGACCCGTTCGTGTGACTCGTTGCTCAAAACATCGTCGTTTGAGTATGCCTATCCACTGAACACATGGATGGAATGTGAGGTTGCCCATTTCTTCGTCTGGAACAAAACTTGAAGTGTAGTCAAAATTGAGGTGATGTGAGGAACGCACGCTAGAAGTAGGTTAATCATGACTTCATCTCCTCGTCATCCCAATGGTTCGTGTAATCATGTTGCGCTTGGATATGCTACACAACTAACAGCAAGTCCATATTACAACCTGTTCGTTGCAGAACCTATCTAAGCCAGATTATCACACATGGCAGCCACCACTGCGCGCAATTACTTGGTGACCGGCGCTGGTCGAGGCATCGGTCGCGGACTCAGTAGACTTCTACTCTCTCACGGCCACCGAGTCTTCCTCCTCGACAACAACGCCGAAGAGCTCGATCACACAACTACGGTGCTCTCCAGTCAATTCAAGACCTCAAACCAGTTCCGTACAGCCCACTGCGATCTGTCGAAGCCTGATCAGATAGCTTCGACGGTCAAAGACGCAGCGACTTTCTTCGATTCGAAGATCGACGTTCTGGTTAACAACGCTGCGCATACAGCCGGTGTGGGCAGCGCAGATGTCTCGGACATGTCCTTGGATCTCTGGAACACGTCATTGGCAGTAAATCTCACAGCTCCCATGCTGATGTCCCAGCACTGCCTGCCGTATCTGTCCAAGTCATCTTCAAGACCTGCGGGAGGCTGTATCATCAATATGTCTTCCACTCGTGCTCGACAGTCCGAGCCCGCGAATGAGGCTTACGCGACAACTAAAGCTGGACTTCTCGGCTTGACACAGTCCATGGTTGTTTCACTCGCCCCGAAAGGTGTGAGGGTCAACGCCATTCTGCCAGGGTGGATTCATGTGGCAAACGAATGCAAGGCCGCTGATGAGGCTGGGCAGCCTTGGGAGGAAGGGCTGAGTACGGCGGACCATGAGTGGCAATTGACTGGCAGGGTTGGAAACGTGGAGGATGTGTGGCGAGCTTTGGAGTATCTCACTGAATGCAGTGGGGTGACTGGCAGTGAGATCGTAGTTGATGGAGGGGTTACGAGAAAGATGGTGTATCCTGAGTGATTTACCCGAGTGCACAGCCATGGCCGCCATCAGTACTGCCACAGAGAGTCGCCAGTCCAACGTCTTGTCAGCTGTAACAAACGGTAAGTTCAATGTTGATACTGCTCGCACTCTGCAATCAAATCTCTCTTGTCATCTCCGTTCTGCCTAAGAAAGCTCCCGCTCGCACAGATCTTAAATGCGACATACGACTGGTACAGATCGCGAGGAGCAGATCGAGATCAAGTAGCCGTAGGTCATGCTTTGAAGGAGAGGAAGCGAAGCGTGGACGTCTACGTCCTGAGCCAAGTTCTCTTGCGATGTCTGGTGTTTTCGCTCGATCTACGGTCTGGCATTTTCACGGTGCACTGCCCCTACTCTGGACATACTTGGAGGGGGCAGAGAGAAGTTCTTGGAACACGGAAAGTCACTGCGCACTATAGGTCTGGTGGGCACTTCTGCCACATTCCCTCGCTGACACCTAAGAGCGCGATCTTCAAGTTCAAAGAGACCCAGCAATGACAGATCACGTGCCCACTGACTTCAGCACCTAACGCTGTGTGGTAGACCCCAGCACGCGAGTGACTGAAGAAGCGGACTGCGCTCAGCGACTCCCCGTAGACGAGAATGCTGTTACATGCCGCGCCGCAAGAGTGCACACATGCCTAGGCTGTGGGCGAGAGTGTGGCCACTCATAGCATGTCTTCTACACAGCATTGATTTCGATCCGTTACGGTAGTGCAGTCTACACTAGCAGTGTCGGTCGCCTGGAACCCCCGAGTGGCCCCTCTTCTTCAGTCATCTGCGGGCCTGGGCGATTGCACAAGTGTCGGACCAGCTGGGATCGCGGAGACCGTGAGAGCTTTCTTGAGGTCGTAGGAACATGGCCATCGATCTAGTTGCATATCTGGCATCCCGAGTGATGTGAGAGGCCGCTTCTGGGACTGTTGGCTACTGAGATGTAGCGTCATCGGTCTCGTTGCCTCGAGCATTCATAGATGATGAGGTTGGGGCCAGCGTCTAGCATGGCCGCCCTGGTCGCCCATCTCAGGCGTCTCAACCCTGGCTTTGACCTTCGTCAACCTCCCTAAGATCTGCGCGCCCGCACTCGTTCGTTCATAGTCTGGCGCCTGCCACTTCTCCGCACGAGCTAAAAGCTCTTGAAACCCGGCCAGGTTGCTCAAAGCAGCAAAACAAGTAGGTCCACCACGACCATTGCCCGTAATGCACCCAAGCGGATTTGAACCGCTGACCTCGGCATGGCAGTGAGGATACTAGTGCCGCGCTCTACCAACTGAGCTATGGGAGCCATGCGGGCGATTGAAGCTGTTACTGTTTATATTGCAAGGCAGCCGGGAGAATTGGAGACAGCTCCCGCATTCGGAAATCGGAGGTGAACTTTTTGCGGTGTGCGCCCTCGATCCGAACATAAGCCGATCTGTCGACAGTGGGCTATTGTAAATCATGCGCGAGGGTCTGTTGCAATTTGCATGGTGTACGACGTAGGCCTACAAATTTGTTTCGTTTTCGACTGCAACCCGAGAATCGGCCCAATAAAGTCGCTCCTTGCGTCGCACTGGCTAACAGGGAACCGGAAGCTTGCCCCTATAAGGCATACGACAGAAAAGGTATAATCAATCGTCTGACCGTATAGTCGTGGTACGGAAATTCCGAAGATCCATTCCCTTCTGCTCGCCGTAGCACCATGACCTTCGCGCCCTCTCTCACCTTCTCCTCAATAAGGTCCTCTCACCCTTGCCCCTCCGCTCTCCATAACCCTTTAACCAAGTCCTAATCCCCTGCATAACTGTCTTTGCCCTCCCGGTACCGTCCTCCCTACAAGTCAGCCTCATAGTCCTCTACTCTAGCAGCCCACCTGCCCTCGCCCCGTCAGGCGCATTCAGCAGTCCAATCGCAACATCCGTCAATAATGGTCGATCGTCCGGCCAGTGGAATGCACTCGCGCCGCAGACTCGACATATCATAGAGATAAGCAAATACTATTTCAAACATGTAGAGGTCATGCGGCAAGTTCAGAACCGATGTGGGGACTTTGCGAGAGCGCCCCTCAATGCTTGCCCCGCCATTGCTGAACTCTTACTTCCAAAGTCGGCCGCATTACCCGCAATGTCTTGTGCTAACAGCAGTAAGATGTGGTGATCGCCTTGTCGACTCATGTCAGCATCGGACTTTCAAGGCCATACCTGCGATACTTCCGAGGTGACTCGAGGTTTCCTGGCTTGATACACCACCGTTCTGGTCAACGACGAAAGCATATGCCGAACCCAGCCAGCACCGCGAGTGACATCACCGGCTATATCATTGATAGATCCGATGGCGACAGATTTTGTGGATCGCATGAGGTTAAGTACAGTATGCTTCGCCTGACTTCAGGACATCGCCTTTTCCTTCAATCTCACATTGCATTTCCAAATCAATTGCTTACCTTCCAGTCAATTACCTTTGCAAGACACTTCCACGCCCATCAAGCAAACATGTCTCGCGTCCTACTCACCGGAGGCTCAGGCTTCATCGCCGCTCACGTACTTGACATCCTCCTCGAGCGCGGCCACAGCGTAGTCACGACAGTGAGATCGCAAGAGAAAGCCGGCAAGATCAAGGACGCCCACCCCAAGTACGGCAAGGACAAGCTTGACTTCGCGATCGTCGAGGATATTGCGCAGGAGCATGCCTTCGATAAGGCTGTCGTCTCGGACCCTCCATTCGAGATCGTCATCCACACAGCTTCGCCATTCCACTTCAATGTCACGGACGTCCAGAAGGTATGCCATGCTCTCCCACTATCAACCTTACCAATCACTAACAATCTTAGGAACTCCTCGACCCCGCGATCATAGGCACAACCGGCGTCCTCAAGTCGATCGCTAAATCTGCCCCCTCAGTCAAGCGGGTCGTCATCACATCCTCCTTCGCCTCCATAATCAACCCCTTCGAAGGCGACTGGCCTTCGCACACCTACAGCGAGAAAGACTGGAACCCCATCAACGCTGAGCAAGCAGTCGAGAACCCCGCCGCCGGCTACCGCGCAAGCAAAACCTTCGCCGAGAAAGCCGCCTGGGACTTTGTCGAGAAGGAGAAGCCGAACTTCAGCCTTGCGACCATGTGCCCTCCGCTTGTGCTCGGCCCGATCGTACATTACTTGAACAGCTTGGACGGGCTGAACACCAGTAACCAGCGGATTCGGGATATCTTGCAAGGGAAGGCGAAGGAAGAGATCGCGCCTACGGGAACGTATATCTGGGTTGATGTGAGGGATCTGGCACTTTGCCATGTGCTTGCTGGGGAGAAGGAGGAGGCTGCCAATAAAAGGTTCTTCATCACGGCTGGGTATTTCTCGAACAAGGAGATTGCGCAGATCGTGGGCAAGAATTACCCGCAATATGAAGACGGACTGCCCACTGAGAAGACGCCGGGTGGTGGCTATCCTGAGGGAGGGATCTACAAATGGGATAACTCGAGGGTGAAGGAGGTGCTTGGTGTCAAGTTCAGGACGCTGGAGGAGAGTATTGTGGATACAGTGAAGAGTCTGCAGGCTGTGGGGGCGTAGAGTGGTCGAGAAACGAGGTGTTTGGTATGATACAGACTAGATCGTAGGCGGTAAGTGTGCCTGTAATAAAAGTCAGTCTACTACACGCTGCTTCATTTTCTTGCGGGATGATGCGAAGAGACACGGTGTCAGACTGTTGAGCTTGAATTCTTTGTTTGGACGTCATCGATGCCCTCAGCAGTTATCGTTTGTAAATAATCATCACACGTAAGGTTGATAGAGGGTAGGGTAGGAAAAGTTTCAAGAAGACGTACCCCTTTCTACATTCGCTTACGCCCGATGATCGTCACGATCCATCTCGTTCTCGCAGAAAGTAGCAGCCGCTCTTCATCGTTCTCCTGGCGAGCGTCATTCCACTCTTCACTCAAGTCCTTGTGGGAGTAGAGGCATTGATGAAATAGACCAGATGGAAGAGAAATTGAAGCATTTCGACTTCGATGCTTCGGATCGGAAGTACGTACTGCCGAGAGACCGCACTTGTCTTTGTCAGCCGATCTTGACATGGATGGGCGACTTGTTCATAGCTTATAGCCGACATGTAGTCAAGCAGTAAATTGCTTTCAAAGGAGGAGAAACTCCAGGTCGTAGAGATCTTCTGGATTCGGTCCTCCTTGTTAGGTCGGGGAAGGCCACGTTTCTACTCAATATGGGCTCCGCCCTGTCCATCTTCACGAAGCTCCTCTGGACGAAGAAAGAGATACGTATACTGTAGGTCGTCCTCCTCCGCCTCATCCTCTTGAAAATCTAACAAGCGACGAGTATCCTAGGACTTGATAACGCTGGAAAGACCACTTTACTCTACCGCCTCAAAATCGGCGAGGTAGTCACCACAATCCCTACAATAGGCTTCAACGTCGAATCAATAACCTACCGCAACCTCTCCTTCAACGTCTGGGATCTCGGCGGTCAAACCTCAATTCGACCGTACTGGCGCTGCTACTACGCCAACACCGCAGCCGTAGTCTTTGTAGTCGACTCCACGGACGTCGAGCGGCTAGAGATTGCTGGCGAGGAGTTACGGGCTATGCTGGGGGAAGAGGAGTTGAGGGACGCGGCGTTGCTGGTGTTTGCTAATAAGCAGGATTCGAAGGGAGCGCGAGGAGCGGGGGAGATCAGTGAGGCATTGGGACTGGGCGGGTTGAAGGATCGGAATTGGAGTATTATGGGTTGTAGTGCAATTGATGGGAAGGGGGTGAATGAGGGGATGGACTGGCTGGTAGTGAGTTCACGATGTCTGTTGGGAGGCATTTGCGAGGTTGCTGATATTGTGTGCAGCAAACTGTCGGTGATGCATCGTGAGCCGGAACGCACTGAGGTCGGATTCTTTTGCATTGGTTCTCCGAGGACTTATATCCGAGGTGGACTTACGGGCTTCGTGAAAACGATCACGCTGAAAGTGAAGAGCCCGTCAAGCCTGGGGAAGAATGATGGGGGATCATTGTGGGTGGCAAGATTCGGTGGTGCGTATACGGGCGGCGAGGCCTTCAATCCAGGGGACTCGAGTTGCCGGATACCAGGCAGGACCTGCAGATGAACTTTGCTCACGCCGGTGTGCCTGCAGCTCAAGCTGCGGCACGACATGTGGCGCCCCAGGCGCATGGTCCAGCGGAGTGGAAGTGGTAATGTCAGCGAGGGAAATGTTTTCCCGGGACGATGCAATCGAAGAACGCGGCCGCTCTGCCAAGGCGGACCACTCGAGGATCGGACGTACAATTGCCGCACAGAGATCTGGTGGCATATGTCTAAACTATACAGTGCATACACATTTCAATGCGCCAGGTCCAGAACCGCCTTCGGTCCCATCTTGACCTCCACCCACCCTCCCCTCTCGACCCGAATGATCTTGCCATCCACGCAAACCCTGCGCCATCTCGCGTCCTCCTCAGCAAATTCAATACGCAGACCATCGATCTCCTCGTAGTCCACGCGTGTATCGTCGATGTGCTTTCCGCCCTGATACGCCGCGCCCATGATCTCCATGACGTCCTTCCCGCCCAAAGCACCAAAATGCACAAGTCTGAGCTTTCCATCCAGGGGTTTGGAGGCAGGGCTGATATTGAAGCCTTGCTCCAGGTGTGAGCAGGTTGTGGCCAGTACATAGGCGTGCTCTGTACGATGGACTTCTTCCCAATCCGTCCGGCCGGCGCGTAGGATCTTCACAGTGCCCTTGTAGTGGTGCGCTTCTGATCCATCGCTGGGGAACAAATTCTCCTTTGCGGCAAGCTTGAAGCGCTCAGCGCCGAGCTTGCGGTACTCGGCCGTATCGCTGTCGGCAACCAGACCGGCGTGAAGGCCCCAGGAACAGACGACCACGCCGTAGACTGTAGGCGTGCCATTTACGAGAGCTAGCTCGCGTTCCTCCCGGCCCTCGTCGACCAAGAGCTTGGCGTTATGAGAAAATGTAGCTTGAAAGATGGGTATTGGGTCTGGTACGCCATGCGTGGACCGGTCGAGGGCCTTTTCACGCGTGATTCCAGCGCTTTGGGCGAGAGCATTACCAGTACCGAGGGGGAAGAGAATAAGCTTAGGCTTATAGTACCCTTCTCCGTTTTGAGAAGACCTGGGTTGTGCTAACAAGCCGTTGACCAGGTCAACTACACCACCGTCACCACTTAGGAGAAAGACGTATTGCGGCGTATCGAGCGTAGCGGGGCCAATAGTGCTCTCCACGAGCTTCAAAATCGCGGTATCTGAATCCGTCGTGTGTAAGCTGTAGTTTTGAAATCGCATTACAGGTCGCAATGTGGTTTCCCAGTATGCTTTGGCTTCTCCAGTCCCAGAGCCTGTAGAGATGATGACATGGACAAGCATGTCCTGCTCGTCTGACATCGTAGCACTGATGAAGACATGGTCGATTTGCAAACGGAGGACATGAGATATGGACGATGCAGGAGCGATATGAGGTGCTCCGCTGCAGCTTCCATCACGCCAGACTTCAAGTCAGCTTCGTGGAGCTCACTCATGAAACACCTCAGTCTTGTAGGCATGTAACGGCGCGTTTCTCTCATCGACATCACAGCTGCAGCTTATCGAGTGACAGAGCAAAGTAAACACGCATAGGCACTAAATCTCCATTTCCACGGCAGTCCGCGACCCTCACACCGAATCACACCACCCCGCTCTCCGCCTATGTCATAGCCCTACCCATTGCGCTCTTCCACCATGGGCTGGATCACCGCCGTGATCGTCATCGTTCTCCTCCTCATCCTCGCATATGGCGGCTGGGTAGGCTACACCCACTACCGTGCGCGACGCCTTGGCCTCCCCGCACCCCCCTGGAACCCCTTCGCCAAAGCTCGCTCAGATCCCACAGCCTACCGCGCGCCTGCGCCCGCACCGAAGGGCATCCAAGGCTGGCTACAAGATAAGTTCAATGCGCTGCGGAATTTGACAGGATCTGGGAGCGGGCGATCAAGAACTGCAGGCGGAGCATACGAGAGCACTAGCTATGGCGGCGGAGCAGGAGGCGCAAGTGCCGGCGTCGGCGGACGATCACGACATGGCTTCGGACCCCTCGACCCAGACGAAGCCTGGGACTCACGCGTCGGCAACGAAGCAACAGGCTATTACGAAGAGACTGAGCTGGGCGAGCAACCCTACGGCGGCGCCGGGTACGCACCTCAACCGCATGTAGGCGGCCTGATGGACGAGCGAGGCCGACAGAGGGAGTTAGATGACAGGTATGAGGCTGAAGTGCACGGTGGAGCGCCGAGAAGCGATCCGTTTGGCGATGAGCAGGAGGCTGCGAGTCTTAGAGCGGCGAGTCCGCGGCCAATGGTTGATACGCAGAGGGGAGGGCCGAGTCATAAGAAAGGGCAGAGTAGTTTGGGGACGCAGGCTAGTGTTGAGGATAGTCCGACGGAGAGGAAGAGTATGTTTCGGGAGGATGTATGAGGGGTGAGGAGGTGTTGTAGGAGGCGTGCGACTTGTGTATCATGGGAAAAGGCGAAAGGCGTACTGGAGTCACGATGCAGATGACGCGACTACCTGAAAATGGGCTGGGCTGCCACTTGCAATGAGCGCGCAGTAGCGTGCAGCGAGAGCTTTCATTCATCACTACCACTCTCAGTCCACTGCTTCTCTAGTCAGAGCAGATTCAATGCGCTCCATGGCATCCATCGCATCCAGACCCTTCTTTCGGGGCTCTACTGGACTGATCCTGCCTTCGGCCTGTATTTTGGGAGCAACCTCTTCTGGCTGCGCTGGATCCGAATCACTCGAATTCTGCGGCCCTCTACCATCCATCTTCGCGGCCAGCTGATCAAGGAACTCATCCGCCTCCACCTTCCTCCTCTCCCCATCCTCCACCTTCCTCTTTGCCCTCACCCTCTCTGTCTCCTCCCTAGTCTTCTCCAAATCCTCCATCTGCTTCCTCCTCTCCTCCGCATCCCCACTAAATTGAAAGAATCCAGTCCCTTTCGTCGTCACCTCAGTATCGGCATCGAAATGCAGCTCAGGCGGCGGCGTCAGACTACGATCCCGCTTCTTTGCCAGCTCTGCCATTTGCTCCTCGATCTTCGCGTCTGGGTTGAAGGCTTGATGTTGTATCGCATCGCCGTACAGTATGTTCGCAGGCACTAGTGGTCTGGCCGTGAAGCGATCGCCTTTCATATCCTCCAGTCCCTTGACCTGCCTCGCGACCTGCGCTGCTTGCGATCGAGTGCCTTGTCGCGTGCGGCCAAACTCGTCGACATACTCTATGACCTCATTCTCCTCGTCATCGTCATCATCATCATCATCCTCCTCCTCCTCCACAGCATCCACCCCACCTCCACCCTCAGCCCACTTCCGATCAAAGTCAACCCCATACTTCCCCTCCTCATCTTCCACATCCCCCCTCTTCATAGCAGCATACAGCCTCGCCTTCGCCTCCATCTTCCGCTTACTCCGCTCCCACACGCCTCGCTCCAAGGTCTCGCCATTAGTCGTGTGCTTCTGCTCAAAAGCCGTGGAGTCTACCTCATCTCGCTTCGCGCGCTTGGCTGTGTTGGGGTTGTGGGATCTGAAAATATCGGATTTGGAGATCCGGGACTTGGGGCGGGAGGTTGTGGTGGAGGGGGAGGTGTTTATGAGACTGCCGAGCTGGGAGGCGAAGGAAAGGGAGGTATTGCTGGAGATTTCTTTGTCGCCGCGGAGGCGCTTTTGACGGTGGATACCGTAGAGAGAGGCGGAGTCGGTGGTGGGCATTGCGGTGTGCCTGAACGGGGGCGGTCACATTAGCATCACAGTATCCGCTTCGAGGTTGGCAATGCAGTCACGAACAGATGATGCTTACCTAAGGGTTTGACCCCACTTATTTTCTAGCGCACGGATAGAACCGAAGAAGTTTGATTCACACGTTTCGAGTGACCAGCGGCATCTACGCATCTACAACTCTATAGGTCAGCCTTCGCACTAGACTTCCTCTTCGCGTCTGATCGCTAATGCTCCGCGGTTGTATCGCGAGAAGAGCTCGGCAGTCCACCCGAATGTCACCCTCTTGCAGGTGACCTCTGCTATGTACAAGACATGGGCTGAGCTGAATGTCTCAACAACAAGCTCCAGGCTCCTCGACGCAAGCCACCAGAAAACTAGCTTCACGGACGACCACTCCGATCTTCGGGGGCCGCGCCAACTCCCAATATGGCGCCGCTAGACCTCGACACGTGTGGTGGCTTCGGCACGCGCTGCTCTGCTACAGGCCGTCAAGTCCTACATTGTTAGATGTCAGTCAGCCACTTTTTCTCACCTCAGATCCAGGCTTGCCTTTTCCTCTTGCAGTCTTGCCCAGACTGTACGCAAGCTTTCGGCGACTCGCGATGGCAGATCTACTACTGCACAAGCGGCGTGGCTTTGGCTGTACACGGCACGAAAGGTCACGAGCGGGAGTAAGTCGCCATGGGCACCGCTTTGGCAAGTTCGAGTATGAGAGGCACTAGACGCCGTGTTATTCCGTGCAGTCAACACAGGTATTGTTTGCTCTAAGCATCTCCTTCAGCGTTGCTTTGCTCTCTGTGGACGAGACTGCGGTGATGGTGTCCAAGACAGCGGCCTCCTGGAGGTCATCTACACCATTTATTACATTCGTTCTCTGTTACGCAATATTTGTCGATCAATTCATCTTCGCTATTATTATCCCTGTTGCACCCTTCACACTCGAGCAGCGCAATCATGTACCCGCAGAGTCGGTACAGCAATGGATCGCAGTTCTGCTTGGAATATACGGCGCAGCGCAATTCATTTGCTCTCCCATCTTTGGTTGGATTGCAGACCACACCCCGAATAGAAAGCTGCCCTTTAGAATTGGTTTGGTCGCCATCATCGCATCTACCGTTATGCTCTGGCTTGCGCCGTCTATACAGGTGGCAGTTCTTGCGCGAGTCATACAAGGTGCTGCGGATGCGATCGTCTGGGTGACTAGCCTTGCCATCATGGCGGATACTGTCGGTCAGGAGCACGTTGGAGAATACATGGGCTACATCGCCATAGGAGTCAATGCTGGATCTGTCATCGGACCTTTGCTTGGGGGAGAAGTCTTCGCGAAGCTGGGCTACAATGCAGTCTTCATCATGGCAATGATCGCTCTGGCCGGCGATGTTGTGCTGCGTTTCTTGATGCTTGAAAAGCCAGTGTCGCAACCAGAAATCAACATGTCGACTCTCGAGATGGCCGAGGTTCGATTCGCACCCAACGAGGATAACGACGCTCTTGAGCACGATGGCAAGTCCATGCTAAAAGTCAACGTGACCGTCTCTGTCCACTCGAGCTGCTCATCACCGCCAGAGCTGCTCCAGCCTTTGCCACCGCGATCGAACGGCCGGTCCGGAACTCCGTCCATCTATGGTGACAGCATTGCTTACTCTTGCACAAGCTCGTATCTGGACCTTATCGAGTCGATGCCTGCTCAACCACCCATGTCCACCACAATCTCTGCTCGCAAGACCCGACAACTGCCCGCCGTACTCTCACTGCTGCTCTCGCCTCGCTTCTTCGTCGCCTTGTGGGGAGTCTTCGTGCAGTCAGTGGTAGGCGTCAGCTTCAAGACTGCTTTACCTCTTTATCTTGAGGAGCTGTTCGGCTGGGGTGCGATTCAAGCCGGTCTGGCATTCCTACCACTCGCCATCCCTTCGCTGTTGGGCCCACTCTTCGGCTGGATGGCAGATCGCTACGGACCACGCTGGGTCGCAACAATTGCTTTCGCCGCGATGTGCCCTCTCGTCATCTTACTCCGAATCGTGTCACAGAACACTGTGCATGACAAAGTCGTGCTTTTCGTCTTACTCGGCTTGATCGGTATTGGTCCGGAGGCTGCATTCACACCTCTAACGGCCGACATCACGGCTGTGGCGACGGAATTTGACGAAGCAAAAGGTCGACGCAAAGGTGCGTTGTATGCGCAAGCGTCTGGTCTGTTCAGCGCGGCTTTCGCTCTGGGCAATACAGTGGGTCCGCTGGCGACGAGTGGATTGATAGACGTCGGAGGATGGGGCACGATGAATCTGGTGATGGGTGCTGTGACTGGGGCCAGTGCTATGCCTATCGTGCTGTTATGTGGTGGGTGGCTGTGGAAAAAGTGAAAAGTATCGAATTGTTGTGCATTTGCTGGGATTAGCGATGGCGTTCTGGAAGCAAAATAGCGATTTGAGTCACTGTTCGACATTTGTACATATTCAGCGTTGACTGTCCGTCTGGATGCTGGGAACTTTGTCTCATGCCTTATGTTGCTCATCAGCCAAGGGTCACTGTAGTTTTGTCCATTGGTAGGGTCACTAACCTTGTGTCGATCACTGCACCCCGCTGTTCTTGACGTTGCCCCACCTAGATTCCAATGGCCCTCATGTGGAAAGAATTTAAGACAGACGTTCGTCTATCCTCGCACCACATCCTTTGTCAACACCATGGCTACTGGAAAGACCATCTACATAGCCGTCGTCGGCGTCGGTGGCGTTGGGCAGGCTTTCCTCGGCCAGCTCGCCCAGCTGCAACAGCGACTTGCAAAGAAGTCTCCATCCACAAACCTCAATCTCATCCTCGTTCGCCGCAGCACGAAACAGCTCTCATCTCCTGACTACAAACCGATCAACATTGGCACGGCACTAGCAGAACTGGACAAAGTCACCACGCCGTTCCCTCAACTCATCGAGTCCGTCAATTACCTTGCCAAAGCCCCCGGGAAAGTCGTGCTAGTTGACAATACTTCGGACCTGGACTTCGCGACCGTGTATCCCCTGGTGCTCAGTAAGGGAATCTCCATCGTGACGCCTAATAAGAAGGCGTTTTCGCATACCTTCTCGCTGTGGACGAGGATCTTCGAGGCGGCGACAAATGGATCTGGTCCAGAAGGCAATGGCTTCGTCTTCCACGAGAGCAGCGTTGGTGCTGGACTACCTGTCCTCAGTACGCTCAATGAGCTGGTGGAGACTGGTGACGACGTTATTAAGATTGAGGGTGTATTCAGTGGTACGATGTCATTTCTGTTCAACTCGTTTCAGCCGGTGGCTGGAGGTGGCGGGACTTTCGCAGCCGAAGTGAAGAAGGCGAAAGATCTTGGCTACACTGAGCCAGATCCGAGGGATGATCTCAATGGACTAGATGTCGCCAGGAAGCTCACGATTCTCGCGAGAATAGCTGGTCTGCCCGTGGAGTCGCCGACTAGCTTCCCAGTACAGTCACTCATACCCGCTGAGCTGAAAGACTGCAAGTCCGGAGACGAGTTTCTGGCACGATTGCCAGAGTTCGACAACCGAATGGACGAAGTGAAAGCTAAGGCTGCGAAGGAGGGCAAAGTAGTGAGGTTCGTGGGCAGCATCAATGTGGGTTCAAAGGAGGTCAAGGTCGGCTTGGAGAGCTTTGACAAGAGCCATCCAATCGCAGCACTCAAAGGGAGTGATAACATCATCAGCTTCTACACGAAGCGGTATGGCAGTAACCCGCTAATCATTCAAGGTGCTGGGGCTGGCGGCGAGGTGACTGCCATGGGTGTGACGGGGGATCTAATCAAGGTCATCAAGCTATTGAGATAGTCTCCGGCTGTGGGTATTCAAAAGCGTGGGCTAGTCTATCTCTGGTACGGGCAGTCCGTTGTACAGCTTCATCCTCAAACCCAGATGTTTCATAGCTGCCATGGCCTTTTCTTCTCGCAACTTCCTCGAGTCCTCCTCGCTGACCAGCACGAAGTCGTAGACAATGGTCTTCGTTCCTTCTTTCACGCCGTAGGTCTTCGCTTGCTCAGCATCGACAGTGCCCAGGTCGATCAGCAGCGACTCCTTCACACCGAAGACCGCATCTGATGTTTCGTACGGATCTCCTCTCAAGTATAGCGCCCTGAACTACTGTCAGCATACTGACTTCAGTCGCCAATCCAAACGCCACCACTCACGTAATGAGATGATCAAACCCCTCCTTCTCAAACATAAAATGCATGTGGCTAGGTCTATAACAATGCCTCTTCAACAACTCCAACAACTTCCCCACCGGCCCGTCATGCGGAATCGGATACGGCACAGGCACAATCGCCTTGAACCAAAACTTCCCCTCCTCATCACTATGCATCACAGCCCTCTGATCCGGCTGCTCCCGTCCTTCATACTGCACATCATACTTCCCCTTGCTGTCCGTCTCCCAGATATCGATTTTCACGTCTGAGACGGGCTTGCATGAGCGGTCTTTGATGGTGCAGAGGACTAAGCAGGGTTCGCCGTCAGGGTCGTGGGCTATTTGCGTGCCGTTGGGCTCGGAGAGGGCGTCGTGGGTGTGGAAGGGGCCCAGGACTGTGCCTTCGGTTGAGTTGGCGGGTTTGGGGTGGTCTATGCTGTCTACGAGGAGGGAGAGGCCGAGAATGTCGGAGAGGAGGATAAATTCCTGGAATGCAGCGTGTCAGGTCGCGGTAAGGTTGGTGCGGCTGCCTGTGGGCTAGCCTACCTGCCGCACATCTGTGCAGATCTGACCGACCGCCGTCAGGAACTGGATCGCGGCTAGCCACTCATTATGACTGAGTCGCGTCTCTCGTGCGAAGTCATGGACATGCTGTACGAGCCTTTCTAGCAGATACTTGAGCCTAGGGTCGGGACATTGGGAGTTTATGAGCTTGACATTGTCGGTGATGTTATCAATCGTTAGGTCTTTCAATGGAGGAACATGGACCTCGCTAGGATCCATGATGGATGAATTGTGAGATGACAATCCTTCGGAGCGCCACTGAAGTAGGGCCTCTGATGGAAGGAGACATCTTGAGATGCTAAAATGTATTATGAACTCTGGTACTCTTACCCGGCAGTTCAATCCATGAGCTCTGCAGTCTGATGATGTCCACCCAACTTTGCCCCGCAATGTGGAGGGTCTACTGCAAGCCGTTCGAAGTGCCGCAAGCTACATGTACATTTACTAGTACGATAACTGCAGAGAACGCTCCGTGTCAAGCCATCGATACTTGCAAAACGGCAGTGATCAGAGAATCGGACCGGACAGTCTTTTCCCAATTTTGCTATTGCCCAGCATTGCAATTCCGCATCGCTGCTCAGATTGCTAGCGACTTCCAGCAAGGCTCTCAAGTCTTCGATGCTCTCAGCCGTTCGTCGACAAATTGCAATGCTGCACAATATCCGAAGACACCAAGCCCACAGATCACAGCAACAGCCTTGTCGCTCAGGAATGATTTATGCCGAAACTCCTCGCGTGCATGCACATTGCTGATATGCACCTCAATGAAAGGAATCGCGACTCCAGCCAGCGCGTCTCGCAGCGCAACGCTCGTGTGAGTGAGGCCTCCCGGGTTGATAATGATGTACTCGACGTTTCCTCGGGCCTCATGAATGCGGTCGATGATGGCGCCCTCGTGGTTTGATTGGAAGCTTTGCAATGTAATGCCAAGTGTCTCGCCCTGTGTCTTCGTGTTCGCCTCGACGTCGGAGAGCGTGGTGCTGCCGTAGATGTGTGGTTCTCGGGTACCTAGGAGGTTGAGATTGGGTCCGTTGATGAGTAGGACTGTTCTATCCATTGTAGACGCGTCTCTGAATGATTGGCTGACGGAATCTTGTCGTAGAGGAGACAGTGAAGCTTGCAGCAGTTCTGTGATGGCAGAATAGTCACGTCAATAAAAGGCAGTGGACAGTACTTTACACGTAGGAAGAGGAAGAACGCTCAGCCGTGCGTGACTTTGACAGGAGTAGCATGGCTTTGAAACGCGGATATGATGCCTTTCCCGTAGTTCACCTCTAGAGTGCCGCAGAACGTCGCGGACAGAAAGCTCAGCTACGTTCCACTATGGAATAACAGTATATATGATTGGGATGAAGTGGTTCGATCGACCGCCGCCACCACCCGTTGCATGCTCGGCCTTGGCGTGGTCAAGGACGCTCTGTTTGCACCACTTTGTGTTCCACAATCTCTACCACTCCACCGGCCGCAATTTGTGGTAATTGCACCCGTCATCAAAGCCACATGTTCTTGCGGGTGCGACTGTCATTGCAATTGGGAGTCAGTGCATCCGCTGTGATCGGAAATGCGACGGGCGACGACTACAGCCTGTCAGGAAGCGTTGTGACGAAAGTCGTTCGTCGTTGACAACCGCGGTCCTGACAGAGCTGAGTCTATGAGCAACACAGCCAAATCACCTCTCAACCACTTGTGATTCGCACTTGGGAGAGGGTATCGCACGGATCACGAGTGATTTGATCCCTTGTTGCTACGGACTGCGCACGCTCGGTCTGGGCATGGTCATCCAGCATGCGCTCACGAGCTTGCCCGAGGAGTTGGTTGAGTTGATCGCCCAGGGCCTTGACCTCGTGGACTTTTGCAGTTTGTGACTGGCGAATGCCGAGCTCGCGTGCAAAGCGTCTCAAGGTCATTTCTGGTCTCACTTCGTTACTAAGAGAGCGAGAGTCTCTCACACGACCTTCGCTATCTTGCGGCGGCCACTAGACCATGTTGGCTCGGCTGTCTCCTGTAAAATTTGACAATCGTAGGAGTCATCAGTCCGAGACACAGCGAACAAAATGAACCATGGGACCGCGCCGATGCTGCTCTCCTAAGCCAGGCTATGTTGAATATACGCACTCACTCGAGCAGCGGTCGCCTCCGAAGTCTGGTTATTTCAGTAGATGCTACGACCGCCAGGACGTTTCCACACCACAATCTGGTCCACACCGGGTCAAAGATTCGACAATGCACCCAAGAAACAGAAAGCCTTGTCATACGAGCGGTCGAAGCGTCATCTCTATCATTTGATGGGTTGGACCTATACAGCTCCATCGGACGTTGCGAAATCAGTCCGCGCCGCTTGCAAACCCTGTGCAACGCTTTCGACACATCTGAACTTCAGAGTCTCTCTCTGGTGTTGTCCAGCAACGAAAGTGACGAGACATGTAGCGGAGACGCAGGACAGGCTCAATATATTGTCCGTTTACTCTCTCAGACGAAGCAGCTGAGACGGCTGGATATAAGGTGGTACTCTCTCCACGAGGCCCCTCCAAGCACGGCAAAGCTCAGAGGGCGCTTTTTGATCACCGATATCACAGCATTGTCGACCCCTTCACTTACCAGTGTTGCTCTTCGTGGTCTGAGTACTACTTGTGGAGATCTATCAGATTTCGTCTTGCAGAATCCACAGATCGAGGATCTGCGTCTCGAGGGATTGCGTCTTGAAGAGGGCAAGTTTGACGTGGTGTTGACGCACGTCGCCGGTCTTCCTGCACTAGGACATCTTGTCTTTAGTGACCTTAAGGAATGCGGTGGGAAGCCACTGCAGTTCTTGGGCGCGACAGGTGACCGCCACTACCGGCATCGCGGCCCCCCGACATGGATCGAGAGAGATGGCCCCGAGGCACGAGCACCTATTGCATACAAAGTGATGAGAGGGCGTATAAAAGGCCATCCATCGACAACTAACTGGTTCTTGCGCGAGAAGCCCGATCGATATGGCTCTCCCTGATATCCCTCACACAGCGTGCTCAACAGAGTGGTGCCCACGACTCTTCTGATGGCACCTTGAGGCAAGACTCACCCGCCAAACTCCGTTGATGTCGTCAATGCCACATGCGAGCACTCTATCATTCTTACCGTCATGGTGAGGTTTCCATTGCTTGATTACTTGCAAACGTACTGAGAGCTATTTCTCTGACTTTAGTGCGGTCGCTGGTCCGAGCTCAGCATGAGCTCGGTGGCTGCCTGGCGAGGCTGAGGGCTGACTGTGCCACATGGAGACCTCCATCAAGGTGCAGCTCTGCCATGCCGTTACGGTCTTCGAAGACCGTTCGTCTCTTGCCGTCATGGAGATCACTTCCGCTGCTGGATTTGTGGACCTCCCCGAAGAGCTTCGCGAACTCGTCGCCGCTCAATCGACTTCGGCGATCTATGCAGCTTGCGACTGAGCGCTCATAAGATCGCCTCAAAGGTGTCGCATGGACGCTTTAAGTCTCATTTCGTGGGTGCTACCCTGAAGCTTTCTTACGGAACATGTCAATCCTTCGCAGCGGTGACAGAGCATGGTGGACTCAGTTGCATGCTAGAGAACCTTACGATCGTAGGCTTGCCTGATCTGCCAGGCCAAGACAGAGTCTCTTCCGAAGCCGACGGCCCAGGCATGACTGTATGTCTGACTCAAGCCCTGAGTACTCTGCGACTACACTCCAGATCCGGCAGTCTACGCTCGCTGGTTGTCTCGGTCCAAGATGCAGTCACTAGGGATTACCATTATCATGTCGCTATGTACTCCAAGGACCAGATTCGAGCATGCGCAATCAGCACGGAACGCATCGTCGCACAGGCCGTGAAGGCTTCTGCTATACCGATTGAGACTGTGGACCTTTACGGCTCGATAAGTCGTTGTGCTATGGGCTTCCATCGTATCGAGCACTTTGGAGCGGTACTCGAGGTTTCGACACTGAAGTCGCTTGTTCTGGTCGTGACTTCCAACGAGAAGCTTGAGGACGGCGGATATCATACCGATCATTCGCACAATATCAGCGCACTTCTCAGCCAGCTGTCTCGGCTAGAGCGACTCGACCTGCGTTGGTGCAATGCGCGCCGTACGGATCTGACTGGTGCCGATCTCATAGCCCGCTTGTGCTTCGCCGGCGTGGCCCCGTTATCGTTCACTTCACTCAATGACCTGTCATTGAAAGGCATCTACACCACCTCAACCGACCTGCTGACGTATCTGCAGCGCCACGTACGACTTCGTAATCTCTGCCTCGAAAGAGTGAAGCTGCTGGATGGCACGTTCGATCCAATCTTCGGCCACATGTCGGATATCATGGAGCTCGACTCGTTCTACATGTGTGACTTGTCGCATGCTTCCGGATTTGCCAGACTCCAGTTCATTGGAGTCGTTGGGAGGAATATCTATGGTCACGGAGGACCTCCTACTCGGGTCCGCCGAGAAGGGGTGCACGCGCGGGAAAGACTGCAGTATAAGATCATCACTGGGCGAGTAAGAGGTGATGGTCGCAACCAGCGGTACTATCGCGACGTGAAGGATCGTTTCGGTTGATCGGGAGTGTCAACCTCTGTCACAGCAATGTCGAGATGCTGTGACGATTGCACTGAGTAGGGTGGCGTAGGCTATGGCTAGCGATGGCGCGACTTATGATTCCACGTTGTCAAAGTTTTACGCTCAGCATCATTCGCTATCATCTAGGTAAGGTGCTGTAGATGCAAAGATGCATTGAGTCGAATCGCGCGTCGCACCGAGTTGGGTCAAGTGTTTGTTGAAGCTTGAGATGAGTACATCTGACTTCACCAAAGAGAGTACATTCCAAGGTACCAATTGATACAGCTGAGCAGTCCTGAAAAGCCAAATTATTGCTTGATCACCGTCCAAAGCGATGCGATGGCAAGGTAGTGGTCGGATGAATCGTCTGATCAATGGGTAACGATTCGCCAGAAGGGTTCCAAGCGTGATTAGTCAGCTTCTGACGTTGTCGGAGACCTTAGCCTCGAGATATTGTTGATACCGTGGAAATGTCAATGACTGCCGGTTAGTATGCTAGCCTAGAGGCAATGTCACATCCACTCGCATTACGAACGGCAGGTAATGCCCAGTTCGTTCTCAGCGCATTGAAATCGCACGAACCTTTTGCCTGTCGCGCAGGAGAGCCATTGGCTTAGCATCGCTCCATACTTTCGCAGGCTACAAAACCGATCCGTTGGATACACCACTCCTCCCCAAGCGTCCGCAAGCTCCTCTATCACCGTCACCGGTCGTTCCAGAGGCGCTCATTGATTCCGACAAAGAAGACCGCATAGCCAAAGCCCGCGTCGTCTTTGGTTCCCGTCTTGCAAGCCCAGTAGAACGTTGGGACGCGATAAAGCGTGCCAGCACCAACATCGCAGGCGTACTGGTGCCACCTCGCCCAGAGGAGCCAGACAACTGCTGTATGTCTGGTTGCGTGAACTGCGTTTGGGACCTGTTCCGCGATGAGCTGGAGGAGTGGGCTGCAAAAAAGGCGGAAGCGAGGGAGAAGATGGCGGCACTGAAAGCCACTGAGGCGGCGGTGAGTATGGATGATGATGGCGGAGGCTCGAATACGAATTGGGAGATGAGTGGGGAGGACAGTGAGAAGGCGGATCTGTTTAAGGGGATACCTGTGGGGATCAGGGCGTTCATGGAGACGGAGAAGAAACTGAAGATGCTGCAGAAGCAGCAAGAGCAAGAGCGGGGCGTCTGATGGAGCATGATGCTAAGGAATGACATCGATGTGGAGAGCTTCCATGAAGCTACGCTCTGCTCTCTAGGCCCTGATGACACTTTCGATGATCACCGCACACATACATGTACCGGGGCATGACGGCACGCGCACGACCAAAGAAGCGGACCGCTCAAAGACTCTCTGTCGACGAGAACGCTGATATATGCGGCGCCGCGACTGCGCATACGCAGCCACGCTATCGGTGAAGAGAGGAGAATATGGTCTCTTTGGAGAGCGCTCCATGGCAACGCTAGCAGCGATTTCCTTTCGCGGCGCAGTATACACTTGCAGTGTTGACCGCGAGGTCGTCTCGAGTAGTCCGCGTTTTTGGTCATCCACGTGAACGGCAAAGCTTCTTGAGCGGCATGTTCATGATTTGAGCCTGCTGCGGGTCTGGAGGCACGACAGCTCTCAAGCGCTGATGTCGGCAGTATCCGCAGAGTCATTCGCGGGTCGCTGACGCCGGGTCACGGAGAGAATCAATGTCATCATTGCCTGGCCAGCTCCGACCCTGCCAGTCAGAAGGGCTCGAACTTCCGCATCTCTTACAGATGCATCGGCGTGAAGACGAGTACACGCTCGAGTGGGGATATAGCGCTCGCAGAGACTTCGTAGGGTCCACCTTGACCCTCCTTGATTGGACCGGGAAGGCCGAACAAATAGCGGCGGTACGATCTCGAGTGCACCGCTGAACGACGGTAGGCTCTTCGAGAGGTCACTGCGGTGTTGATCCACCATGAACACGACGGCGAAAACGTCTGCTAAGCCAGAGTCTGGATACCACCCTCCGAAATCGATCCTGAAAAGCAGGCCAGTGACTGCGCTACGACTGCGCTGCACTACCACGGGGGACTTGATGACCACTTCCGGAGTCCGCCATGGCTTTGACGCCGGCTCGGGAGCATAGACGCAGTCTCGTGGATACACATCGGTTATCATGAGCACACCGACATCTATCGGTAGTGACCGAAAAATTTGCAGGGAATAATTCCCGTCACTTCGCAACAGGCGACCATCGGCGGAAAGCGGAGGCTTCTTGAGCAAAGTGATGGTCTGTCGGCGAGCTGCTAGCCAGTGGCTTGCGTCTATGATGGACAGCCTGTCCAGGCCTGGGAGAAATGGACTCGGACTCGCTCGATTCACAATCAGGTACGGCGAGTCCTCTTCCCACTGGCTGCGCTTCAGTCGTTCCACAGTGAGTGCGACAACGCGTGAAAAGTCGCTACCCAGCTCACAATTGAGCGGGATGTAAAATCGCTCCGGCACGTTGCCACGTTTGGCTTCCGCAGCGTCGAGCGAAATGGGAACGACGTTGAGTGTGCCCTGCAGGCTGACGTTGTTGAGTTGGAAAGTGCAGGCGCCATGATAGCCACGAGTGCGCCACATGCCTTCGCAACCCGTGAAGCTTGCGGGCGATGGCGCAAGTAGGGAGAATCGTGAGTCGTCAATGGCTTCTGCACCGGGGGCGTTCCAAGCAAACACAGAGAGATCATCGTTACTGCGGATGA
>KZ111151.1:467717-529423 GCA_002077045.2 Rachicladosporium sp. CCFEE 5018
GCGTGCAGGCGGCGCATTCATGGCAAACCCGCTGAGGCCACCAAGGTTGAATGACTTACCCTCAGTCTGCTTCTTGAAGGCACTGAACTCTGGATTCTGCTCGTGTGGTATCACGCTTGGTGATACTGCAGCTGTCGATTGCACTGTCGAAGTGGGTGGGCTCCAATGTGCTTTCGAGTGTTGCACATCGTCGTTATTTGGCTCGCCGGTCGTCTGGAAACCGAAATAGTTAGGACTCGGCGTCTTCGGCGTGTGGCTTGAATCGTGTGGTGTGGCTAGTCGAGGTGAAAAATAGGGAGGCATAACATGACCGGTGCTGAAGCTGCCCTGACGCCTCGAGGGAGGAATGCGACTCGAAGGGGACGAGATCGCCGTGGGCTGTGTATAACGTGGTGACGTCGCGGTTACTGACATGGTCACCTCGATCATGTATGAGTCGCCTGTACTGCAGAGTGGTACACAATTGTGTCAGAGGTCTTCTTTACGCCATAGCGTACGGTATAATGTGAATTGCTATGTCGCGTGCTGAAGATGCCTCGAGGAGACTCGACTCAGCCAGCGAGACCCTTGAATGACGTCGTTGTTTCTAAGGTGGCGGAAGTCACACCTCAGGAATAGAGGTGAATGTAAGCCTTGGACACGAGTTCGTAATTGGGTCAGCAGCAGTGGCGAAAATGGTAATCGGCCTCAAGGACACAGTTTAGGGCGCAGCAGCGTGTAGCTGAAGCGGGAGGTCTTCGAGAAATGGATTGGCAATGCAGACTTTACGAAACAGCTGTGGGTGGACCCTGGGAAGCAGCCGTTGCGGCGGGGCTTGCCGATCGTGTGGTAATTAATAATAAACCCCCGAGAAGCGGTGCAACGTCATTCCAGCCTTGCGAAACTGACAACTAACGTTTTCCTGATAGTCCGAGAACAACTATGCTATCGGTCCATGTGCGCCTGCAGACCGATGCCTCGACATCTCTGGCATCTGGTCACGTTACGCGCCTTAACGCCCCGTGCGTCACTTACGTGCGCTTCCACGATTTCGATTCCGGCTGCGGCCTTTGTTGTGGATCCGCAGCTGCAGTAGTCTACTATGGCGCAAGGCCTAGATCTCGCGCATAATCCATACACCGCGTCCTCGACATCCGCGACATCTTCGGATGATATGCGATGCACAACAGATCGTCGATTGACCTCGGAGTTGAAGGGATGGCCCCCCGACCACACGGGATGAACGACCCGTTCGTGTGACTCGTTGCTCAAGACATCGTCGTTTGAGTATGCCTATCCACTGAACACATGGATGGAATGTGAGGTTGCCCATTTCTTCGTCTGAAAGAAAACTTGAAGTGTAGTCAAAATTGAGGTGATGTGAGGAACGCACGCTAGAAGTAGGTTAATCATGACTTCATCTCCTCGTCATCCCAATGGTTCATGTAATCATGTTGCGCTTGGATATGCTACACAACTAACAGCAAGTCCATATCATAACCTGTTCGTTGCAGAACCTATCTAAGCCAGGTTATCACACATGGCAGCCACCACTGCGCGCAATTACTTGGTGACCGGCGCTGGTCGAGGCATCGGTCGCGGACTTAGTAGACTCCTACTCTCTCACGGCCACCGAGTCTTTCTCCTCGACAACAACGCCGAAGAGCTCGATCACACAACTACGGTGCTCTCCAGTCAATTCAAGACCTCAAACCAGTTCCGTACAGCCCACTGCGATCTGTCGAAGCCTGATCAGATAGCTTCGACAGTCAAAGACGCAGCGACTTTCTTCAATTCGAAGATCGACGTTCTGGTTAACAACGCTGCGCATACAGCCGGTGTGGGCAGCGCAGATGTCTCGGACATGTCTTTGGATCTCTGGAACACGTCATTGGCAGTGAATCTCACAGCTCCCATGCTGATGTCCCAGCACTGCCTGCCGTATCTGTCCAAGTCTTCTTCAAGACCTGCGGGAGGCTGTATCATCAATATGTCTTCCACTCGTGCTCGACAGTCCGAGCCCGCGAATGAGGCTTACGCGACAACTAAAGCTGGACTTCTCGGCTTGACACAGTCTATGGCTGTCTCACTCGCCCCGAAAGGTGTGAGAGTCAATGCTATCCTGCCCGGCTGGATTCATGTGGCAAATGAATGCAAGGCTGCTGATGAGGCTGGGCAACCTTGGAAAGAAGGGCTGAGTACGGCGGACCATGAGTGGCAGTTGACTGGTAGAGTCGGGAACGTGGAGGATGTTTGGCGGGCTGTGGAGTATATTGTCGAGAGCAGTGGGGTGACGGGGAGTGAGCTCGTGGTAGATGGAGGGGTGACGAGAAAGATGGTGTATCCTGAGTGATGTACCCGAGTGCACAGCCATGGCTGCCAATTCGCCAGTCCAACGTCTTGGCAGCTGTAGCAAATGGTAAGTTCAGTGCTGATACTGCTCGCACTCTGCAATCAAATCTCTCTTGTCATTCCCGTTCTGCCTAAGAAAGCTCCCGCTCGCACAGATCTTAGATGCGACATACGACTGGTACAGATCGCGAGGAGCAGATCGAGATTAAGTAGCCGTAGGTCATGCTTTGAAGGAGAGGAAGCGAAGCGTGAAAGTCTACGTCCTGAGCCAAGTTCTCTTGCGATGTCTGGTGTTTTCGCTCGATCTACGGTCTGGCATTTTCACGGTGCACTGCCCCTACTCTGGACAAACTTGGAGGGGGCAGAGAGAAGTTCTTGGAACACGGAAAGTCACTGCGCACTATAGGTCTGGTGGGCACATCTGCCACATTCCCTCGCTGAAACCTAAGAGCGCGAACTTCAAGTTCAAAGAGACCCAGCAATGACAGATCACGTGCCCACTGACTTCAGCAACTAACGCTGTGTGGCAGACCCCAGCACGCGAGTGACTGAAGAAGCGGACTGCGCTCAGCGACTCCCCGTAGACGAGAATGCTGTTACATGCCGCGCCGCAAGAGTGCACACATACCTAGGCTGTTGGCGAGAGTGTGGCCACTTATAGCATGTCTTCTACACAGCATTGATTTCGATCCGTTACGGTAGTGCAGTCTACACTAGCAGTGTCGGTCGCCTGGAACCCCCGAGTGGCCCCTCTTCTTCAGTCATCTGCGGGCCTGGGCGATTGCACAAGTGTCGGACCAGCTGGGATCGCGGAGACCGTGAGAGCTTTCTTGAAGTCGTAGGAACATGGCCATCGATCTAGTTGCATATCTGGCATCCCGAGTGATGTGAGAGGCCGCTTCTGGGACTGTTGGCTACTGAGATGTAGCGTCATCGGTCTCGTTGCCTCGAGCATTCATAGATGATGAGGTTGGGGCCAGCGCCTGGCATGGCCGCCCTGGTCGCCCACCTCAGGCGTCTCAACCCTGGCTTTGACCTTCGTCAACCTCCCTAAGATCTGCGCGCGCGCACTCGTTCGTTCATAGTCTGGCGCCTGCCACTCCTCCGCACGAACTAAAAGCTCTTGAACCCCGGCCAGGCTGCTCAAAACAGCAAAACATGAAGGCCCCCCACGGTCCTTCCTCGTAATGCACCCAAGCGGATTTGAACCGCTGACCTCGGCATGGCAGTGAAAATACTAGTGCCGCGCTCTACCAACTGAGCTATGGGAGCCATGGGCCTGCTGGAAGGCGTTACTGTTTGTATCGCAAGGTAGATGTGAGAAGTGGAGTCCGCTCCTTCCGCATTCGGAACTCGGAAGTGAACTTTTCGCGGTGTGCGACCTCGACCCGAACATGAGCCGATCTGTTGATAGTGGGCTACTGTAAATCATGCGCGAGGGTCTGTTGCAACTTGCATGGTGTACGACGTAGGCCTACAAATTTGTTTCGTTTTCGACTGCAATCCGAGCATCGGCCCGACAAAGTCGCTCCTTGGGCCGCACTGGCTAACAGGGAACCGGAAGCTTGACCCTCTAAGGCATACGACAGAAAAGGTATAATCAATCGTCTGACCGTATAGTCGTGGTACGGAAATTCCGAAGATCCATTTCTTTCTGCTCGCCATAGCACCATGACCTTCGCGCCCTCTCTCACCTTCTCCTCAATAAGGTCCCTCTCACCCTTGCCCCTCCGCTCTCCATAACCCCTTAACCCAGTCCTAATCCCCTGTATAACTGTCTTTGCCCTCCCGGTACCGTCCTCCCTATAAGTCAGCCTCATAGTCCTCTACTCTAGCAGCCCACCTGCCCTCGCCCCGTCAGGCGCATTCAGCAGTCCAATCGCAACATCCGTCAATAATGGTCGATCGTCCGGCCAATGGAATGCACTCGCGCCGCAGACTCGACAAATCATAGAGATAAACAAATACTATTTCAAACACATGGAGGCCATGCGGCAAGTTCAGAACCGATGTGGGGACTTTGCGAGAGCGCCCCTCAATGCTTGCCCCGCCATTGCTGAACTCTCACTTCCAAAGTCGGCCGCATTACCCGCAATGTCTTGTGCCAACAGCAGTAAGATGTAGTGATCGCCTTGTCGACTCATGTCAGCATCGGACTTTCAAGGCCATACCTGCGATACTTCCGAGGTGACTCGAGGTTTCCTGGCTTGATTCACCACCGTTCTGATTAACGACGAAAGTATATGCCGAACCCAGCCAGCACCGCGAGTGACATCACCGGCTATATCATTGATAGATCCGACGGCGACAGATTTTGTGGATCGCAGGAGGATAAGTACCGTATGCTTCGCCTTGCTTCAGGACATCACCTTTTCCTTCAATCTCACATTGCAGTTCCAAATCAATTGCTTGCCTTCCAATCAATTACCTCTGCAAGACACTTCCACGCCCATCAAAGCAAACATGTCTCGCGTCCTGCTCACCGGAGGCTCAGGCTTCATCGCCGCTCACGTACTTGACATCCTCCTCGAGCGCGGCCACAGCGTAGTCACGACAGTGCGATCGCAAGAGAAAGCCAACAAGATCAAGGACGCCCACCCCAAGTACGGCAAGGACAAGCTCGACTTCGCAATTGTCGAGGACATTGCACAGGAACATGCCTTCGACAAGGCAGTTGTCTCGGACCCTCCATTCGAGACAGTCATCCACACAGCTTCGCCATTCCACTTCAATGTCACTGATGTGCAGAAGGTTTGCTATGATCCCCAACTGTGCCCGGCTTCGATCACTGACACCCTCCTCAGGAACTCCTCGACCCCGCCATCATAGGCACAACCGGCGTCCTCAAGTCGATCGCCAAATCCGCCCCCTCAGTCAAGCGCGTGGTCATCACCTCCTCATTCGCCTCCATAATCAACCCATTCGAAGGCGACTGGCCCTCGCACACCTACAGCGAGAAAGACTGGAACCCCATCAACGCCGAGCAAGCAGTCGAGAACCCCGCCGCCGGCTACCGCGCAAGCAAAACCTTCGCCGAGAAAGCCGCCTGGGACTTCGTCGAGAAGGAGAAGCCGAACTTCAGCCTCGCTACTATGTGCCCGCCGCTTGTGCTCGGCCCGATCGTACATTACTTGAACAGCTTGGACAGGCTGAACACGAGTAACCAGCGGATTCGGGATATCATGCAAGGTAAGGCGAAGGACGAGATCGCGCCAACGGGGACGTATATCTGGGTTGATGTAAGGGATCTGGCGCTTTGTCATGTGCTTGCTGGGGAGAAGGAGGAGGCTGCCAATAAGAGGTTCTTCATTACGGCTGGGTACTTCTCGAACAAGGAGATTGCGCAGATCGTGGGCAAGAAGTACCCGCAATACCAGGACGGGCTACCTACTGAGAAGACGCCGGGTGGTGGCTACCCTGAGGGAGGGATCTACAAGTGGGACAACTCGAGGGTGAAGGAGGTGCTTGGTGTCAAGTTCAGGACGCTGGAGGAGAGTATTGTGGACACTGTCAAGAGTCTGCAGGCTGTTGGCGCGTAGAGGGGCTTAAGTAATGAAGTACTTGGTATGATACAGAGTAGATCGTGTGCTGTAATGAAAGTCAGTTCACTGTACGCTGCTTTTGTTTCTTCCGAAGTGATGCGAAGCGACACGGTGTCAGACTGTTGAGCTTGAATTCTTTGTTTGGACGTCATCGATGCCCTCAGCAGTTATCGTTTGTAAATAATCATCACACGCGAGGGTAAGGCGTTGCAGGGTAGTAAAGCGACATTGGGGAGGCGACGTACCTTTATCAACGCTCAGGGACTCCTCTTGGTCCCCGCAAACCTTCTCGGGCTTCAAGACGAGCAGCAGTTCCTTGCCGTCTGATGGGGTGTGAGCGTAATACTGTGCTCCCGCCACCGTGTCATTCGAATTGATGATGATGGTGAGCAGACGGGAAAGAAATTGAAGCTACTTCACTGCAAGAATTCGGAACGGATGTACGTAGTGCCGAGAGACCGCACTTGTCTTTGTCAGCTGATCGTGGATGTGGAAGGGCGACTTGTTCATGGCTTGTGGACGACATGTAGTGATTCAGTCAGTTGCTTTCAAGCGAAGAGGAATTTCAGTTCGCAGAGGTTCTCTGGAGTCAGTTTCCCCTGCTGGATCAGTGACGAACTTCTCTTCTCGCTCGCCATGGGCTCCGCGTTGTCCATCTTCACGAAGCTCCTCTGGACGAAGAAAGAGATACGCATACTGTAGGTCGCCCTCCTCCACGAGCTCATCTTCCTATTCGACTGACACCTTGGAAGCATTTTGGGGCTTGACAACGCTGGCAAAACCACGTTGCTATACCGCCTCAAAATAGGCGAAGTTGTTACAACCATACCGACAATAGGCTTCAACGTCGAATCAATAACCTACCGCAACCTCTCCTTCAACGTCTGGGATCTCGGCGGCCAGACCTCCATACGACCATACTGGCGCTGCTACTACGCCAACACCGCAGCCGTAATCTTCGTAGTGGACTCCACGGACGTCGAGAGGCTGGAGATAGCCGGAGAGGAGTTGAGGGCGATGCTGGGGGAGGAAGAGCTGAGGGACGCGGCGTTATTGGTGTTTGCTAATAAGCAGGACTCGAAGGGGGCGAGAGGGGCGGGGGAGATAAGTGAGGCTTTGGGATTGGGCGGGTTGAAGGATCGGAATTGGAGTATTATGGGGTGTAGTGCTATTGATGGGAAGGGGGTGAATGAGGGGATGGACTGGCTGGTGGTGAGTTCACGATGTCTTTTGGGAGGCATTTGCGAGGTTGCTGATATTGTGTGCAGCAAACTGTCGGTGATGCATCGTGAGCCCGGAACCATTCGTGGCACTGAGGTCGGATTCTTTTGCATTGGTTCTCCGAGGACTCATATCCGAGGTGGACTTACGGGCTTCGTGAAAACGATCACGCTGAAAGCGAAGAGCCCGTCAAGCCTGGGGAAGAATGATAGGGGTTTATTGTGGGTGGCAAGATTCGGTGGTGCGTATAGGGGCGGCGAGGCCTTCAGTCCAGGGGACTCGAGTTGCCGGATACCAGGCAGGAACTGCAGACGAGCTTTGCTCACGCCGGTGTGCCCGCAGCTCAAGCTGCGGCACGACATGTGGCGCCCCAGACGCATGGTGCAGCGGAGTGGAATAGTCGTAACGTGTCAGCGAGGGAAACGTTTTCCCGAGACGATGCAATCGAAGAATGCGGCCGCTTTGTCACGGCGGACCACTCGAGGATCGGACGTACAATTGCCGCGCAGAGATCTGGTGGCATATGTCTGAACTATACAGTGCATACACATTTCAATGCACCAGGTCCAGAACCGCCTTCGGTCCCATCTTGACCTCCACCCACCCTCCCCTCTCGACCCGAATGATCTTGCCATCCACGCAAACCCTGCGCCATCTCGCGTCCTCCTCAGCAAACTCAATACGCAGACCATCGATCTCCTCGTAGCCCACACGTGCATCGTCGATGTGCTTCCCGCCCTGATACGCCGCGCCCATGATCTCCATGACGTCCTTCCCGCCCAAAGCACCAAAATGCACAAGTCTGAGCTTTCCATCCAGGGGTTTGGAGGCAGGGCTGATATTGAAGCCTTGCTCCAGGTGTGAGCAGGTTGTGGCCAGTACATAGGCGTGCTCTGTACGATGGACTTCTTCCCAATCCGTCCGGCCGTCGCGTAGGATGTTCACAGTGCCCTTGTAGTGGTGCGCTTCTGATCCATCGCTGGGGAACAAATTCTCCTTTGCGGCAAGCTGGAAGCGCTCAGCGCCGAGCTTGCGGTACTCGGCCGTATCGCTGTCGGCAACCAGACCGGCGTGAAGTCCCCAGGAACAGACGACCACGCCGTAGACTGTAGGCGTGCCATTTACGAGTGCTAGCTCGCGTTCCTTCCGGCCCTCGTCGACCAAGAGCTTGGCGTTATGAGAGAACGTGACTTTGAAGACAGGTATTGAGTCGGGTACGCCATGCGTGGACAGGTCGAGGGCCTTTTCACGCGTGATACCAGCGCTCTGGGCGAGAGCATTACCAGTACCGAGGGGAAAGAGAATAAGCCTGGGCTTATAGTATTCTTCTCCGCTTTGAGGAGACCTGGGTTGAGCTAGCAACCCATTGACCAGATCAACTACACCACCGTCACCACTTAGGAGAAAGACGTATTGCGGCGTATCGAGCGTAGCGGGGCCAATAGTGCTCTCCACGAGCTTCAAAATCGCGGTATCTGAATCCGTCGTGTGTAAGCTGTAGTTTTGAAATCGCATTACAGGTCGCAATGTGGTTTCCCAGTATGCTTTGGCTTCTCCAGTCCCAGAGCCTGTAGAGATGATGACATGGACAAGCATGTCCTGCTCGTCTGACATCGTAGCACTGATGATGACATGGTCGATTTGCAAACGGAGGACATGAGATATGGACGATGCAGGAGCGATATGAAGTGCTCCGCTGCAGCTTCCATCACGCCAGACTTCAAGTCAGCTTCGTGAAGCTCACTTATGAAACACCTCAGCCTTGTAGGCATGTAACGGCGCGTTTCTCTCATCGACATCACAGTCGCAGCTTATCGAGTGACAGAGCAAAGTAAACACGCATAGGCACTAAATCTCCATTACCACGGCAGTCCGCGACCCTCGCATCGAATCACACCACCCCGCTCTCCGCCTCATGTCATAGCCCTACCCATTGCGCTCTTCCACCATGGGCTGGATCACCGCCGTGGTCGTCATCGTTCTCCTCCTCATTCTCGCATATGGCGGCTGGGTAGGCTACACCCACTACCGTGCGCGACGCCTCGGCCTCCCCGCACCCCCCTGGAACCCCTTCGCCAAACCCCGCTCAGATCCCACAGCCTACCGCGCGCCTGCGCCCGCACCGAAGGGCATCCAAGGCTGGCTACAAGACAAGTTCAATGCGCTACGGAATCTGACAGGATCCGGAGGCGGGCGATCAAGGACTGCAGGCGGAGCATACGAGAGCACTAGCTACGGCGGCGGAGCCGGCGGCGCAAGTGCCGGCGTCGGCGGCCGATCTCGCCATGGCTTCGGACCACTGGACCCAGACGAAGCTTGGGATTCCAGAGTAGGCAACGAAGCTACAGGCTACTACGAAGAGACTGAGCTCGGCGAGCAGCCTTACGGCGGCGCTGGCTATGCGCCGCAAGCCCACGTCGGTGGGCTAATGGACGAGCGAGGCCGGCAGAGGGAGTTAGATGATCGGTATGAGGCTGAAGTGCACGGTGGGGCGCCCAGGATCGATCCGTTCGGGGATGAGCAGGAGGCTGCCAGTTTGAGGGCTGCGAGTCCGAGACCGATGGTGGATACGCACAGGGGAGGGGCAAGTCACAACCATAAAAAGGGGCAGAGTAGTTTGGGGACGCAGGCTAGTGTTGAGGATAGTCCGACGGAGAGGAAGAGTATGTTTAGGGAGGATGTGTGAGGCGACGAGACCCCGAGCTACGGGTGGACGATTGTATTGTGTAGGGAGGCGAAAGGCGTTCTGGGAAGGTGGAAGAAACGAAAAGGGGACCTTCGGATGGGTCTCGGATTGAGTAGCAGCAAAGGCACGCTGGCGCGCGGATACGAGTGTGTATCATGCTCGTTATATTCAGTCTACTGCCTCCCTTGCCAGAGCTGCTTCTATGCGCTCCATGGCATCCATTGCGTCTAGGCCACTCTTCTTCGACTCTTTTGCACTGGACTCGTCCTTGGCCACTACAACGACAACAGCTTCTACTGGCTGCTCTGGGTCTGATCCCCTCGAGCTCTGCGGGTTTCCACCATCCATCTTCGCGGCTAGTTGATCAAGGAACTGATCTGCCTCCACCTTTCTCCTCTCTCCCTCCTCCACCCTCCTCTTCGCCCTCACCCTCTCAGTCTCCTCTCTAGTCTCCTCCAATTCCTCCATCTGCTTCTTCCTCTCCTCCGCATCCCCACTGAATTGGAAGAACCCAGTCCCTTTCGTCCTCACCTCAGCATCAGCATCGAAATGCAGCTCAGGCGGCGGGGTCAGACTACGATCCCGCTTTTTGGCCAGCTCCGCCATCTGCTCCTCGATCTTCGCATCCGGTTTGAAAGCCTGATGCTGGATTGCATCGCCGTATAGTATGTTCGAAGGCGCCAGTGGTCTGGCTGTGAAGCGATCGCCTTTCATGTCCTCCAATCCCTTCGCCTGCCTCGCAACTTGCGCTGCTTGCAACCGAGTCCCTTGCCGTGTGCGGCCGAACTCGTCAACGTACTCGATCATCTCGTTCTCCTCGTCATCCTCATCATCATCCTCATCCTCTTCTTCAGCATCCACCCCACCACCACCCTCAGCCCACTTCCGATCAAAGTCAACCCCATACTTCCCCTCCTCATCCTCGACATCCCCCCTCTTCATAGCAGCATACAGCCTCGCCTTCGCCTCCATCTTCCGCTTACTTCGTTCCCACACGCCCCTCTCCAAAGTCTCGCCATCAGTCGTGTGCTTCTGCTCGAAAGCCGGGGAGTCTACCTCATCGCGCTTCGCGCGCTTGGCTGTATTGGGGTTGTGGGATTTGAAAATATCGGATTTGGAGATCCGGGACTTTGGGCGGGAGGTTGAGGTGGAGGGGGAGGTGTTTATGAGACTGCCGAGCTGGGAGGCGAAGGAGAGGGAGGTATTGCTGGAGATCTCTTTGTCGCCGCGGAGGCGCTTTTGGCGGTGGAAACCGTAGAGAGAGGCGGAGTCGGTGGTGGGCATTGCGGTGTGCCTGAACGGGAGCGGTCACATTAGCATCACAGCATCCGCATCGATGTTAGCGATGCAGTCACAAACAGATAATGCTTACCTAAGGGTTCGACCCCACTTATTTTCTAGCGCACGGATAGAACCGAAGGTGTTTGATTCACGTTTCGAGTGACCAGCGGCATCTACGCATCCACAAATCTATAGGTCAGCCTTCGCACTAGACTTCCTCTTCGCGTCTGATCGCTAATGCTCCGCGGTTGTATCGCGAGAAGAGCTCGGCAGTCCACCCGAATGTCACCCTTTTGCAGGTGACCTATGCTATGTACAAGACATGGGCTGAGCTGAATGTCTCATCAACAAGCTCCAGGCTCCTCGACGCAAGCCACCAGAAAACTAGCTTCACGGACGACCACTCCGATCTTCGGGGGCCGCGCCAACTCCCAATATGGCGCCGCTAGACCTCGACACGTGTGGTGGCTTCGGCACGCGCTGCTCTGCTACAGGCCGTCAAGTCCTACATTGTTAGATGTCAGTCAGCCACTTTTTCTCACCTCAGATCCAGGCTTGCCTTTTCCTCTTAGAGTCTTGCTCAGACTGTGCGCAAGCTTTCGGCGACTCGCGATGGCAGATCTACTACTGCACAAGCGGCGTGGCTTTGGCTGTGAACGGCACGCATGGTCACGAGCGGGAGTAAGTCGCCATGGGCACCGCTTCGACAAGTACGGGTATGAGAGGCACTAGACGCCGCGTTATTCTGTGCAGTCAACACAGGTGTTGTTTGCTTTGATCATCTCCTTCAGCGTTGCCTTGGTCTCTGTGGACTAGACAGTGGCGATGGTGTCTACCACAGCAGCTTCTTGGAGGTCATCTACACCATTTATTACATTCGTTCTCTGTTACGCAATTTTCGTCGATCAATTCATCTTCGCTATCATTGTCCCTGTTGCACCCTTTACACTCGAGCAGCGCAATCATGTACCCGCAGAGTCGGTGCAGCAATGGATCGCAGTACTGCTTGGAATATACGGCGCCGCGCAGTTCATCTGCTCTCCCATCTTCGGCTGGATTGCAGACCACACCCCGAATAGAAAGCTGCCCTTCAGGATTGGTCTGGTCGCCATCATCGCATCTACCGTTATGCTCTGGCTTGCGCCGTCTATACAGGTTGCAGTTCTTGCACGTGTAATACAAGGCGCTGCGGATGCGATCGTTTGGGTGACAAGCCTTGCCATCATGGCAGACACTGTCGGTCAGGAGCATGTTGGAGAATACATGGGCTACATCGCCATAGGAGTCAATGCTGGATCTGTCATTGGACCCTTGCTTGGGGGAGTAGTCTTCGCGAAGCTGGGCTACAATGCAGTCTTCATCATGGCAATGATCACTCTGGCCGGCGATGTTGTGCTGCGTTTCTTGATGCTTGAAAAGCCAGTGTCGCAACCAGAAATCAACATATCGACTCTCGAGATGGCCGAGGTTCGGTTCGCACCCAACGAGGATAACGACGCTCTCGAGTACGATGGCAAGTCCATGCTAAAAGTCAACGTGACAGTCTCTGTGCACTCGAGCTGCTCATCACTGCCAGAGCTGCTCCAGCCTCTGCCACCGCGATCGAACGGCCGGTCCGGAACTCCGTCGATCTACGGTGACAGCATTGCTTACTCTTGCACAAGCTCGTATCTGGACCTTATCGAGTCGATGCCTGCTCAACCACCCATGTCCACGACAATCTCTGCTCGCAAGACCCGACAACTGCCCGCCGTACTCTTACTGCTGCTCTCGCCTCGCTTCTTCGTCGCCTTGTGGGGAGTCTTCGTGCAGTCAGTGGTAGGCGTCAGCTTCAAGACTGCTTTACCTCTTTATCTTGAGGAGCTGTTCGGCTGGGGTGCGATTCAAGCCGGTCTTGCATTCCTACCACTCGCCATCCCTTCGCTGTTGGGCCCACTCTTCGGCTGGATGGCAGATCGCTACGGACCACGCTGGGTCGCAACAATTGCTTTCGCCGCGATGTGCCCTCTCGTCATCTTACTCCGAATCGTGTCACAGAACACTGTGCATGACAAAGTCGTGCTTTTCGTCTTACTCGGCTCGATCGGTATTGGTCCGGAGGCTGCATTCACACCTCTGACGGCCGACATCACGGCTGTGGCAACGGAATTTGACGAAGCAAAAGTTTGACGCAAAGGCGCGTCGTATGCGCAAGCGTCTGGTCTGTTCAGCGCGGCTTTCGCTCTGGGCAATACAGTGGGCCCGCTGGCAACGAGTAGACTGATGGACGTCGGAGGATGGGGCACGATGAATCTGGTGATGGGTGCTGTGATTGGGGCCAGTGCTATGCCTATCGTGCTGTTATGTGGTGGGTGGCTGTGGAAAAAGTGAAAAGTATCGAATTGTTGGGCATTTGCTGGGATTAGCGATGGCGTTCTGGAAGCAAAATAGCGATTTGAGTCACTGTTCGACATTTGTACATATTCAGCGTTGACTGTCCGTCTGGATGCTGGGAACTTTGTCTCATGCCTTATGTTGCTCATCAGCCAAGGGTCACTGTAGTTTTGTCCATTGGTAGGCTCACTAACCTTGTGTCGATCACTGCACCCCGCTGTTCTTGACGTTGCCCCACCTAAATTCCAATGGCCCTCATCTGGAAAGAATCGAAGAAAGACATTCGTTTATTTTCGCACCACACCCTTCGTCAACACCATGGCTACTGGGAAGACCATCTACATAGCCGTCGTCGGCGTCGGTGGCGTTGGGCAGGCTTTCCTCGGCCAGCTCGCCCAGCTGCAACAGAGACTTGCAAAGAAGTCTCCATCCACAAACCTTAATCTCGTCCTCGTTCGCCGCAGCACGAAACAGCTCTCATCTCCTGACTACAAACCGATCAACATTGGCACGGCACTAGCAGAACTCGACAAAGTCACCACGCCGTTTCCGCAACTCATCGAGTCTGTCAATTACCTTGCCAAAGCCCCTGGGAAAGTCGTGCTAGTTGATAATACCTCGGACCTGGACTTCGCGACCGTGTATCCCTTGGTGCTCAGTAAGGGAATCTCCATCGTGACGCCTAATAAGAAGGCGTTTTCGCATACTTTCTCGCTGTGGACGAGGATCTTCGAGGCGGCTGCGAACGGCTCTGGTCCAGAAGGCAACGGTTTCGTGTTTCACGAAAGCAGCGTTGGCGCCGGCCTACCGGTCCTCAGTACTCTCAATGAGCTGGTGGAGACTGGCGACGAAGTGACGAAGATCGAGGGTGTCTTCAGTGGCACGATGTCGTTTCTGTTCAACTCGTTCCAGCCTGTGGCTGGAGGTGGCGGAACTTTCGCGGCCGAAGTCAAGAAAGCGAAAGACCTTGGCTACACTGAGCCGGACCCACGAGACGATCTGAACGGACTCGATGTGGCAAGGAAGCTGACAATACTGGCAAGGATTGCTGGCTTGCCCGTGGAGTCGCCGACCAGCTTCCCTGTACAGTCACTCATCCCTGCTGAGCTGGAGAACTGCAAGTCCGGAGACGACTTTCTAGCACGACTGCCCGAGTTCGACAACCGAATGGACGAAGTGAAAGCCAAGGCCGCGAAGGAAGGCAAAGTCGTGAGGTTCGTGGGCAGCATCAATGTGGGGTCGAAGGAGGTGAAGGTCGGCTTGGAGAGCTTCGACAAGAGTCACCCCATCGCAGCACTCAAGGGGAGCGACAACATCATCAGCTTCTACACGAAGCGATACGGTAGCAATCCTCTGATCGTACAAGGAGCTGGTGCTGGTGGGGAGGTGACTGCAATGGGTGTGACTGGGGATTTGATCAAAGTCATCAAGCTGTTGAGATAGTCTCCGGCTGTGGGTATTCAAAAGCGTGGGCTAGTCTATCTCTGGTACGGGCAGTCCGTTGTATAGCTTCATCCTTAGACCCAGATGCTTCATGGCGGCCATGGCTTTCTCTTCTCGCAGCTTCCTCGAGTCCTCCTCGCTGACTAGTACGAAATCATAGACAATAGTCTTCGTGCCCTCTTTGACGCCGTATGTCTTCGCCTGCTCTGCGTTGACCGTACCGAGATCTATCAGCAGCGACTCCTTGACGCCGAAGACCGCATCCGAAGTCTCATATGGATCGCCTCGCAAGTACAGCGCTCTGCAAGGCTGTCAGTACGGCGCCCGAGCCCTCATCACCGTACAACCATCACTCACGTAATCAGATGATCAAACCCCTCCTTCTCAAACATGAAATGCATATGGCCTAGGGATTGTTAGCTCTCGCTACCTTTATGCGCCTCCCGGCCCACGACTTACTAGGCCTGTAACAGTGTCGCTTCAACAGCTTCAACAACTTCCCCACCGGCCCATCATGCGGGATCGGGTAAGGCACAGGCACAATCGCCTTGAACCAGAACTTCCCCTCCTTATCACTATGCATCACAGCCCTCTGATCCGGCTGTTCTCGCCCCTCATACTGCACATCGTACTTTCCCTTACTGTCCGTCTCCCAGATATCGATCTTCACGTCTGAGACGGGTTTGCCGGAGCGGTCTTTGATGGTGCAGAGGACCAGGCAGGGTTCGCCGTCGGGGTCGTGGGCTATTTGCGTGCCGTTGGGTTCGGAGAGGGCGTCGTGGGTGTGGAAGGGGCCCAGGACCGTGCCTTCGGTTGAGTCGGCGGGTTTGGGGTGGTCTATGCTGTCTACGAGGAGAGAGAGGCCGAGAATGTCGGAGAGGAGGATGAATTCCTGGAATGCAGCGTGTCAGGTCGCGGTAAGCTCGGTGCGGCTGCCTGTGGGCTAGCCTACCTGCCGCACATCTGTGCAGATCTGTCCGACCGCCGTCAGGAATTGGATCGCGGCTAGCCACTCGTTATGACTGAGTCGCGTCTCTCGTGCGAAGTCATGGACGTGCTGTACGAGCCTTTCTAGCAGATACTTGAGCCTAAGGTCAGGACATTGGGAGTTTATGAGCTTGACATTGTCGGTGATGTTATCAATCGTGAGGTCTTTCAATGGTGGAACATCGACCTCGCTAGGATCCATGATGGATGAATTGTGGGATGACAATCCTTCGGAGCGCTACTGCTGAAGGACCTCTGATGGAAGGAGACATCTTCAAATGCTAAAATGTATTATGAAGTCTTGTACTCTTATTCGGCAGTTCAATCCATGAGCTCTGCAATCTGATGATGTCTACCCAACTTTGCCCCGCAATGTGGAGGGTCCACTGCAAGCCGTCCGAAGTGCCGCAAGCTACATGTACATTTACTAGTACGGTAACTGCAGAGTACGCTCCGTGTCAAGCCATCGATACTTGCAAAACAGCAGTGATCAGAGATTCGGACCGGATAGTCATCTCCCAATTTTTCTATTGCCCAGCGTTGCAATTCCGCATCGCTGCTCAGATTGCTAGCGACTTCCAGCAAGGCTCTCAAGTTTTCGATGCTTTCAGCCGTTCGTCGACAAATTGCAAGGCTGCAGAATATCCGAAGACACCCAGCCCACAGATCACAGCAACAGCCTTGTCGCTCAGGAATGACTTATGCCGAAACTCCTCGCGTGCATGTACATTGCTAATATGCACCTCAACAAAAGGAATCGCGACTCCAGCCAGCGCGTCTCGCAGCGCGACGCTCGTGTGAGTGAGGCCTCCCGGGTTGATGATGATGTATTCGACGTTTCCTCGGGCCTCATGAATGCGGTCGATGATGGCGCCCTCGTGGTTTGATTGGAAGCTTTGCAATGTGATGCCAAGTGTCTCGCCCTGTGTCTTCGTGTTCGCCTCGACGTTGGAGAGCGTGGTGCTGCCGTAGATGTGTGGTTCTCGGGTGCCTAGGAGGTTGAGGTTGGGTCCGTTGATGAGTAGGACTGTTCTATCCATGGTAAACGCGTCTCTGAATGATTGGCTGATGGGATCTTGTCGTAGAGGAGACAGTGAAGCTTGCAGCAGTTCTGTGATGGCAGAATAGTCACGTCAATAAAAGGCAATGGACAGTACTTTGCGCGTAGGAAGAGGAAGAACGCTCAGCCGTCCATGACATTGACAGGAATGGCTTTGAAACGCGGATACATGTATGATGCCTTTCCCGTAGACCACCTCTAGAGTGCCGCAGAATGTCGCGACCGGAAAGCTCAGCTACGTTCTACTATGGAATAATAGTATGTATCGTTATGATGAAGTGGTTCGATCGACCGCGGCCACCTCACCACCCGTTGCATGCTCGGCCTTGGCGTGGTCAAGGACTCTATGTTTGCACGACTTTGTGTTCCGCAATCTCTACCACTCGACCGGCCGCAATTTACAATAGTTGCACCCGTCATCAAAGCCACATGTTCTTGCGGGTGCGACTGTCATCGCAATCGGTGTTCAGTGCATCTGCTGTGATCGGAAATGCGACGGGCGACGACTATAGCCTGTCAGGAGGCGTTGTGAGGAAAGTCCTTGGTCGTTGACAATCGCGATCCTAACAGAGCTAAGTCTATGAGCACTACAGCCAAATCACCTCTCAACCACCTCTGATTCGCACTTGGGGAAGGGTATCGCACGGATCACGAGTAATTTGATTCCTTGTTGCTACGGACTGCGCACGCTCGGTCTGGAGGATGGTCATCCAGCATGCGCTCACGAGCTTGCCCGAGGAGTTGGTTGAGTTGATCGCCCAGGGCCTTGACCTCGTGGACTTTTGCATTTTGCGACTGGCGAACGCCAAGCTCGCGTCCAAAGCGTCTCAAGGTCATTTCCGGTCTCACTTCGTTACTAAGAGAGCGAGAGTCTCTCACAGGACCTTTCGCTATCTTGCGGCGGCCACTAGACCTGGTCGGCTCGGCTGTCTTCTGAAAAATTTGACAATCGTAGGAGTAATGAGTCCGGGACATAGCGAACAAAATGAACCATAGGACCACGCCGATGCTGCTCTCCTAAGCCAGGCTATGATGAATATACGCACTCACTCGAGCAGCGATCGCCTCCGGAGTCTGGGTATTTCAGTAGATGCTACGACCGCCAGGACGTCTCCACACCACAATCTGGTCCACGCCGGGTCAAAGATTCGACAATGCGCCCGAGACACAGAAAGCCTTGTCATACGAGCGGTCGAAGCGTCATCTCTATCATTTGATGGGTTGGACCTATACAGCTCCATCGGACGTTGCGCAATCAGTCCGCGCCGATTGCAAACCCTGTGCAACGCTTTCGACATATCTGGACTTCAGAGTCTCTCGCTGGCGTTGTCCAGCAACGAAAGTAACGAGACGTGTAGCGGAGACGCAGGACAAGCTCAGTATATTGTCCGCTTACTCTCTCAGACGAAGCAGCTGAGACGGCTGGATCTAAGGTGGTACTCTCTTCACGAGCCCCCTTCAAGCACGGCAGAGTCGACATCACAGCACTGTCGACCCTTTCACTTACCAGTATTACTCTTCGTGGTCTGAGTACTACTTGTGGAGGTCTATCAGGTTTCATCTTTCAGAACCCACAAATCGAGGATCTGCGTCTCGAGGGATTGCGTCTCGAAATGGGCAAGTTTGACGTGGTGTTGACGCACGTCGCCGATCTTCCTGCACTAAGACATCTTCTCCTGAGTGACCTTAAGGAATGCGGTGGGAAGACACTGCAGTTCTTGGGCGCGACAGGTGACCGCCTCTACTGGCATCGCGGCCCCCCGACATGGATCGAGCGAGATGGCCCCGAGGCACGAGCACCTATTGCATACAAAGTGATGAGAGCGCGTATAAGAGACCATCCATCGACGATAAAATGGTTCTTGCGCGAGAAGCCTGACCGATATGGCTCTTCCTGATGTCCTCACGCAGCGTGCTCAACACAGTGGTGCCCACGAGTCTTCCGATGGCACCTTGAGGCAGGACTTATCCGCTAAACTTCGTTGATCTCGTCAATGCCACATGCGAACACTCTATAGTCTGTTACTACCCTCACGATGAGATTCCCATTGCTTGACTACTTGCAAACGTACTGAGAGCTATCTCTCTGACTTTAGTGCGGTCGCTGGTCCGAGCTCAGCATGAGCTCGGTGGCTGCCTGGGGAGGCTGAGGGCTGACTGTGCCACATGGAGACCTCCATCAAGGTGCAGCTCTGCCATGCCGTTGCGGTCTTCGACGACCGTTCGTCTCTTGCCGTCATGGAGATGATTTCCGCTGCTGGATTTGTGGACCTCCCCGAAGAGCTTTGCGAACTTGTCGCCGCTCAAATCGACTTCGGCGATCTATGCAGCTTGCGACTGAGCGCTCGTGAGATCGCCTCAAAGGTGTCGCATGGACGCTTCAAGTCTCATTTCATGGGTGCTACCCTGAAGCTTTCTTACGGATCATGTCAATCCTTCGCAGCGGTGACAGAGCACGGTGGACTCAGTTGCATGCTAGAGAACCTTACGATCGTAGGCTTGCCTGATCTGCCAGGCCAAGACATAGTCTCTTCCGAGGCCGACGGCCCAGGCATGACTGTATGTCTGACTCAAGCCCTGAGTAATCTGCGACTACACTCCAGATCCGGCAGTCTACGCTCGCTGGTTCTCTCGGTCCAAGATGCAGTCACTAGGGATCACCATTATCATGTCGCTATGTACTCCAAGGACCAGATTCGAGCATGCGCATTCAGCACGGAACGCATCGTCGCACAGGCCGTGAAGGCTTCTGCTATACCGATCGAAACTGTGGAACTTTACGGCTCGGTAAGTCGTTGTGCTATGAGCTTTAGCCGTATCGAGTACTTCGGAGCGGTACTCGAGGTTTCGTGACTGAAGTCGTTTGTTCTGGTCGTCACCTCCAACGAGAAGCTTGAGGACGGCGGATATCATATCGATCAGTCGCACAATATCAGCGCACTGCTCACCCAGCTGTCTCAGCTAGAGCGACTCGACCTGCGTTGGTGCAATGCGCGCCGTACGGATCTGACTGGTGCCGATCTCATAGACCGCTTGTTCTTCGCCGGCGTGGCCCCGTTATCGTTCACTTCACTCAACGACCTGTCATTGAAAGGCATCTACACCACCTCAACCGACCTGCTGACGTTCCTGCAGCGCCACGTACAACTTCGTAATCTCTGCCTCGAAAGAGTGAAGCTGCTGGATGGCACGTTCGATCCAATCTTCGGCCACATGTCGGATATCATGGAGCTCGACTCGTTCTACATGTGTGACTTGTCGCATGCTTCCGAATTTGCCAGACTCCAGTTCATTGGCGTCGTTGGGAGGAATCTCTATGGTCACGGAGGACCTCCTACTCGGATCCGCCGAGAAGGGGTGCACACGCGGGAAAGACTGCAGTATAAGATCATCACTGAGCGAGTAAGAGGTGATGGTCGCAACCAGCGGTACTATCGCGACGTAAAGGATCGTTTCGATTGATCGGGAGTGACAACCTCTGTCACAGCAATGTCGAGATGCTGTGACGATTGCACTGAGTAGGATGGCGTAGGCTATGGCTAGCGATGGCACGACTTATGATTCCACGTTGTCAAAGTTTTACGCTCAGCATCATTCGCTACCATCTAGGTCACGTCATCTAGGTAAGGTGCGGTGGATGCAAGGATGAATTGAGTCGACTCTCGCTCCCACCGAGATGGGTCCAGGGTTTGTGGAAGCTTGAGGTAAGCACACGTGAGATCACACAAGAGTGTGCACTCCAAGGTGCCGATTGGCACAGCTCAACAGTTCTGGAATGCCAATCCCTCACTCGACCACCCTTCATTCCGATGCGATAGTAGTGGTCGGATAGCTCTGGTCTGGTAAACGGGCAGTTCGCCAGGCGTGTTCCAAGCGTGACTTTTAGTCAGCTGCTGACGTCATTGGAAGTCTGCGTCTCGAAACATCAACACCTTGTGTCGACATGTCGATGACTGGTGTGAGCTGATAGCATGATAGCCCTGGTGGCAATGTCACATAGTCTTACGTTGCGCGTGGTATGCCATACTCGCACCGCGTTCCAGCGTAGTGTATTTGCACAACGTATCTCTGCGCAGCGCAATAGAGCCATTGGCTCGGCATCCCTTCATACTTTCGACGGATACAAAACAGACCCACTGGACGCACCACTCCTGCCAAAGCGACCACAGGCTCACATCACTCCAGTCAATGTCACGCCAGGGTCCGTCGCGGACTCTGACAAAGAAGACCGCATAGCCAAAGCCCGCGTCGTCTTTGGTTCCCGTCTTGCAAGCCCAGTAGAACGTTGGGACGCGATAAAGCGTGCCAGCACCAACATCGCAGGCGTACTGGTGCCACCTCGCCCAGAGGAGCCAGACAACTGCTGTATGTCTGGTTGCGTGAACTGCGTTTGGGACCTGTTCCGCGATGAGCTGGAGGAGTGGGCTGCAAAAAAGGCGGAAGCGAGGGAGAAGATGGCAGCACTGAAAGCCAGTGAGGCGGCGGTGAGTATGGATGATGATGGCGGAGGCTCGAACACGAATTGGGGTATTGATGGGGAGGACAGCGGGAAGGTGGATTTGTTCGAGGGGATACCTGTGGGGATCAGGGCGTTCATGGAGACGGAGAAGAGGTTGAAGATGCTGCAGAAGCTGCAAGAGCAAGCGCAGAGTGGCTGATCGAGCATGATGCTAAGGAATGATATCGATGTGGAGAGCTTTCCTGAAGCTACGCTCTGCTCTCTAGGCCCTGATGACCCTTTCGATGATCACCGCACACATACATGTGCCGGGGCATGACGGCACGCGCACGACAAAAGAAGCGGACCGCTCAAAGACTCTCTGTTAACGAGAACGCTGATATATACGGCGCCGCGACTGCGCATACGCAGCCACGCTATCGGTGAGGGGAGGAGAATATGGTCTCCTTGGAGAGCGCTCCATGGCAACGCTAGCAGCGATTCCTTTTCGCGGCGCAGTATACACTTGCAGTGTTGACCGCGAGGTCGTCTCGAGTGGTCCTCTTTTCTTGTCATCCGCGTGGACGGCAAAGCTTCTTGAGCAGCATGTTCATGGTTCGAGCCTGTTGCGGGTCTGGAGGGTCGACAGCTGTTAAGCGCTGATGTCGGCAGTATCCGCAGAATCATCCGCGGGTCGCTGATGCCGGGTCACGGAGAGAATCAATGTCATGATTGCCTGGCCAGCTCCGACCCTACCAGTCAGAAGGGCTCGAACTTCCGCATCTCTTACAGATGCATCGGCGTGAAGACGAGTACACGCTCGAGTGGGGATATAGCGCTCGCAGAGACTTCGTAGGGTCCACCTTGACCCTCCTTGATTGGACCTGGAAGGCCGAACAAATAGCGGCGGTACGATCTCGAGTGCACCGCTGAACGACGGTAGGCTTTTCGAGAGGTCACTGCGGTGTTGATCCACCATGAACACGACGGCGAAAACGTCTGCTAAGCCAGAGTCTGGATACCACCCTCCGAAATCGATCCTGAAAAGCAGGCCAGTGACTGCGCTACGACTGCGCTGCACTACCACGGGGGACTTGATGACCACTTCCGGAGTCCGCCATGGCTTTGACGCCGGCTCGGGAGCATAGACGCAGTCTCGTGGATACACATCGGTTATCATGAGCACGCCCACATCTGTCGGTAGTGATCGAAAAATTTGCAGGGAATAATTCCCGTCACTTCGCATCAGGCGACCATCAGCGGAAAGCGGAGGCTTCTTGAGCAAAGTGATGGTCTGTCGGCGAGCTGCTAGCCAGTGGCTTGCGTCTATGATGGACAGCCTGTCCAGGCCTGGGAGAAATGGACTCGGACTCGCTCGATTCACAATCAGGTACGGCGAGTCCTCTTCCCACTGGCTGCGCTTCAGTCGTTCCACAGTGAGTGCGACAACGCGTGAAAAGTCGCTACCCAGCTCACAATTGAGCGGGATGTAAAATCGCTCTAGCACGTTGCCACGTTTGGCTTCCGCAGCGTCGAGCGAAATGGGAACGACGTTGAGTGTGCCCTGCAGGCTGACGTTGTTGAGTTGGAAGGTGTAGGCGCCATGATAGCCACGAGTGCGCCACATGCCTTCGCAACCTGTGAAGCTCGCGGGCGATGGCGCAAGTAGGGAGAATCGTGAGTCGTCAATGGCTTCTGCACCGGGGGCGTTCCAAGCAAACACAGAGAGATCATCGTTACTGCGGATGACTTCCTCTTGTAATCGTTGGAAGGCTATTCGGCCCTCGCCGTAAAGTAGTGGCATGTTGACACCCAGCAAACCGAGCAAGCAATAAGCCTCATCTTCGACTCTCGTCGTTGCTCTACCAGCCATCCAAGAGATCCGCTGAGCCATGTTGAAGGCTTCGAGCGCATACTCGCCGCTGAGAAGCTTGGAATGGATTGCCGTACACTCAGCAATCGTCTGTACTAGGCCAGTCATGACACCGAGGTAATTCCAATCGGCTCCGAAGAAGTGGACAATCCTTGGGGCAATCAGCTCCTGCAATGTCCACCCTCGTCCGAACCATATGCTGTTGGCAAAGGCATGCTTCCAATGGTAATCAGAGGCATCAGAGAGCAGCGGGCAGTCTCCAGGCACGTCCGACAGATAGGCGTAACAGCCCACAGCTAGCTGATACCACGTGTACATAGAGTTGATCGACTCCGAGAGCTCGGCACTGCTGGTCTTGTCGATGCAGCATGTGTCGACCCAAAGGTACTCAAGACCGTCCTTTCTCGTTTGCTGCATGGCATATCGCATCTTCTGCCATGCACGAGCCTTAGGCACGATCGGTGCAGCATGGAAGTCACCGTGGCTCACCGTCCAGCCTGCGACTGGGCCATTGGGATAGGCAAGAATGTCTGCGTAGAGTATCTCACCGTCATCGTGCCAGCGATGCGACAAGATCGCGTAGCGGTAGTCAGATGGGTCGGCGACGTCCTCCAATGCAAAGCCATTCTCTGTCCAGTGGAGTAGTCTCATGTTCTAGCCCATGCGAGATCATACAGTGATCCACGATAACAGCGTAACGCTCACGAAAGCGATTGGTGGTAGCGAAGGCATGGTACGTAAGCTCCAAGAAGCCGAATAGTGGAGGACTAGCCTCGTCGAGAGCTAATCATGCCCTGGAAAGGTTCAATAACAAGCGATACACTCGGAGACCATACAGCATGACTGCACGCGTATGTAGTCAAGTTCGAGCCGTTCTCCGTGCGGAATTGAGACGATCAGGGAGCAAATGCCAATACTGTGTAGCAAGTGGGGAAGAGTGGGAGGTGCAGTCAACTTAAGCTGCCTTACCGCGCCAAGCCTCGTGGCGGCAGGGTCCACTTCCTACCAACGAACTCCCCGCCATAAGTGAGCGAGGCAGAGACATTTTTATTATTATTGGTATTGACTCAGCCTACTTTACTCCTCCAGCTTTTTCTCACACTTAGCTGCTCGTTATCCTACGGTCGAGTAATACCACAGATCTACCAACAACCCTCTACAACCGCGCGTCATGTCGTGGCAAGGTACCCGTTTCCCCACCGCACTGCTGGCGGCACTTGCTAACACATACCGCAGCCTACGTCGATCAAAGGTCCAACCTCCCCTCCACTGCTACAACTCCTTCCTCATCTAACTTTAGCCCAGCCTTGTCGGCACCACCAACCTCGACAAAGCCGCGATCTTCAACTCCGAAGGGAACTCAGTCTGGGCTACTACCCCAGGCTTCACAGTCTCGCCACAAGAAATGGCAGCCGTGGTGGCAGCTTACAAAGACCCTGGAACGGATGGCGTGAAGAAAGTGCAAAGTGAGGGGCTTTATATAGGAGGAGAGCGCTTTGTGGTTATCAAGGCGGACGAGCGGAGTGTGTATGGGAAGAAGGTGAGTGCTCGTGGACGGATTGGGAGCCGAGGTGGTGAGAGCGTCTAGGCTGTGAAGAATCAGAGAAATGAAGAAGCAAGGGAGCAAGGCGGTGGTCAAAAGGAAGGCTTGAGCTAATAAGTCGATCGCAGGGACGGGAAGGCGTGGTGATCGTCAAGACCACACAGGCATTACTGGTGACACATTACCCCGAGGCGGTACAACCTGGTGTGGCAGCCAACACGGTGGAGCAATTAGCCGACTACCTGATAGGCGTGGGCTACTAGGAGGGGAAGACTACGGCGGGAGATTTTGCCAAAGTGCGACGCAGCTGAGCCTGCGGCACTCACGGAAGAGGACTGATGAATGTGCATACTTGTCTTTGAGCGGGAGATGAGAACGGCAGCGTATACATGCCGATACTGAGATTGTTTGAATGGCGGGCTGCGTGTGCTGTAGAATACAAGTACATCGAAGCCAGCAGCGCTCTCCGGATGGCTCGTCGGAGCGCTCGCATCCAGTGTATCCTACACAATCCCCGCTTTTTCGCGCTGCTTCAGTCTCCGGTGGCTCGTTCGGGTTCGGCCACGAGTCGCATCTTCGCGCTGATACCTGTTTGTTTAGTACATCGTCCATCGACATGTCCTCGAGAACGAGGGCTAGATGCTCGTCGTGGAATGTGTCTGCCGCCGTACTGCCGTCGTACTGCCGCTTCATCCTGCTCTGCACTTACCCTACGAAGAAGACACTGCATCCTGACCTATCTCCTCACCCTCCCTTCATCGCCTCCTCCCACCGCGATCTCTGCTCCGACTCCGATCTCGACTGTAGCTCCGATCGCTGAAGTCTGAGTAGCTGGGACTTCTCCTTCGACCACCACCTCGTGGAGGTGGAGTGTAATCCCTCTCCCTCCTTCTCGGCGGCGGACTGCGGCTCACACTTTCATTGCGTCTCCGCGGTGGACTCCGGCTCGGCGAATAGCTGCGTGGCCTGTAAGATCTCTCATTCCCGCCCCTGTAACTTCCAGCGTAGCTTCCTCCCCTGCCACCCCGCGGTGGGCTGCGATATCCACCTGTTGGTGGCGGTCCTCGTCCGAAGCTGCGATCTGGACCACCACCACGACTAGGAGGCGCCTCCCGATACCGATGTGGCTCTCCAAATCGATTTGGCGGCGGTCTTCGTGCAGGTGGACTCCGACTGAACCTCCGTCTTGGCAAGACTATTGAGACGTTGATCGTCGCGCCGTCCAGCTGCGCTTCATGCATATGCGCGATCGCCCCTTCAGCAAATTCAGGCGTAGTGTAAAGCACATAAGCTATCCCGCGATTTGTCAAGAATTGCTTGTTCATCGGCATCTCGAGGTCTTCAATCTCCCCGTAGCTGCCGAAGATCTCGCGGAGGTGGCCCTCGTTTACGTTCTTCGTCAACTTCTCGATGACGATCTTGGCGCTCCGTGGCCGTTCTGGGCTTCCTGCTGCTGATCTGGATGGGGAGCGCGAGGATGTTCGGGCGCGATAGGAGCGTGATCGGCTTCTGCGCGGGCTGCGCGAGCGACTCCGGAAGCCATTGGTACGGTCGGGAGTACGTGAGCGAGATCGTGAACCATCGCGAGGTGTGAGTGAGCGGTCGCGCGATCTGGAGTCCAGTGCTGCGGCTATGGGGGTCGGGGAGCGGCCGCGTGAGACGCTGCGGCGGTCGGACATGCTGTAGTTGGTGTGAACAAGCGTCCGATAGGGTGATCTGGGTTGTCAGTTTTAGTGGCACTGCGCTGGGCGATAGTGATGTTGGATTGCAGCGCGTGAGGCATGCTCGATGGTCGCAAGTTTTCCCCAAGCACGAGAGGAAGCTATGACCATCGTGCATGGCGCTTGTGCATGCACAAGTCAGGTACCACAGCATCAGGCAACACCTCACTCCAACGACCTCACTCCACGTAAAATTAGTCAAGCAGGTCTCGACCGTGCTGACATCAACATGTCGTTCTGCCGAATCGCCTTGTTACTGGCGTTTACCCACATCGCCTATACTGCACAGCCTTCAGCGCCAGAGCCCGTCGCGGCACCCTTGCGAGAGCTACCCTGGGCACAGCTCAACTTCCTGCACACAACAGACACACATGGGTGAGTCGAGCGAGTTTGATCACGTGAGCAGGCGCTGAGACGGTGTGTGTAGATGGCATGGCGGTCATCTCCAGGAGCCGCAATACTCAGCAGACTGGGGTGACTACATCAGCTTCGCCCACCACCTGCGAAAGCGAGCAGATGATGATGGCTCAGATTTGCTCATCGTAGACACAGGAGATCGAGTTGAGGGGAACGGACTGTACGACGGCAGTCATCCTAAGGGACTGTACACCTTCGACATTCTGGGCGAGCAGCAAGTCGATATCATGACTGTGGGCAACCATGAGCTGTACCTGAAGAACGCGGGTGAGAACGAGTACTACCAGACTGTGCCGAAGTTCAAGAACGCGTACGTGTCTTCAAATGTGGACATCCAGAATCCGGACAGCGGCGAGCTGGAGCCACTGGCACCCAGGTTCAGGAAGTTTACAACGAAGAATCAGGGCATTAGGATCCTTGCATTTGGTTTCCTGTTCAACTTCAAGGGCAATGCAAACAACACCTTTGTTGAGAACGTCAAGAACACGGTCGAGGAGAAGTGGTTTCAGGATGCCATCCGGAGTAAGGATGTCGATCTGTTCGTCGTGGCTGGTCACGTCCCAGTGAGAGACAGTCTGGAGTACGATCTGATCTACAAGACCATCCGTAAGGCGGCATGGGATACGCCGATCGTATTCTTTGGTGGTCATACCCACATTAGGGGCTACAGGAAGTATGACAGCCAGGCTTATGGGATTGAAAGTGGTCGCTACATGGAGACACTCGGCTTCTTGTCCATCGATGGTCTCAAAGCAGGCGGCAAGACTTCCGAATTCACAGCAGCGTCGTCACTAAAATACCAACGTTTGTACATCGACAACAACCTGTACTCACTGCATCACCACTCAAGCACCAATGCAACCACTTTCCCAACCGAGAAAGGAACAAACGTCTCGAAAGCTATCGCGCACGCACGCAGCAAGCTCGCGTTGGACCATACCTTTGGCTGCGCACCTCGCGATTTCTGGCTAAATCGCGCGCCCTATCCAGCTAATGACTCATTACTGACCTGGCTAGAGAATGAAGTCATCCCCGATACCTTCTCAAACGCAACGGACATGTCGATCATCGTCACCAACAGCGGCGCAATGCGCTTCGACATCTTCAAGGGACCTTTCACAACGGACACGACCTACCTTGTGTCGCCTTTTACCAGCGGCTTCCGAACGATAGCCAATGTGCCGTATAAAGTCGCAAGTCAGGTGTTGCAAGTCCTGAACAGCGAAGGTCCGATATTGCAGGACTTCGACATCGAAGTACAGAAGCTCGTGTCTTTGCGACCTCCAATCCCACGCAACGCGGAGCTCCGACCGACGGGAGCAATCGATGGCACCCACGCGCAAGTTCCTTTGTCCGACGCCTCGAAACCTACGATACCAGGCTACACTACCTCCGACGACGCTGGTCGTGACGGTGACGACACGATTCACGCTCCGATACGCTTCTACGATGTGCCGAACTGCATCAGCGCAGCGGTGAAGTTCGATCCTGCTAGCGAAGACAGCTTGCCGGACGTAGTGGATCTGGTTTATAATGAGTTCATTCAAGACTGGGTATTGCTCGCGCTGAGATATCTAGGGAAGAAGTATGAGGTGGCGGAGACGAGGGAGGCGTTGGATGGGAAGACGATGACGAGTGTGATTAGTGACTGGGTTGGAAAGCATTGGACGTGTGAGAAGGATGTTGAGCAAGGGGAGCTATAACAGCATATTGCACGTGTCTGTACGCAGCTCATGATATTTACACATAAGCCTGGCCCCGCCCTTGCGAATGTCTCGCAGCGGCATCGGTGAGCTGGACTCCTACCCTGAGCATTGATCATCTGCACCTGAAAAACAGATGGTTTGGCTGAGCAGCCATGAAGAAGATGTGGCGAGATGCATGGTCCTGGCTACGGTGAATGCGGTATACAGGATGGCGGAAACGGGAGGGAACCGTGACTACTTGGTGGTGGAGGGCAGCCGAAGACGATGAACTTCGTGGTCACTGTCACGCCGACTTTGGAGTAACTCGTTCCGCATATCTCGGTGAACGATCTCAGTCCGGGGGGTGTGTCGGGCTCTCAGTGTCACTGGCAGATAGCATATGGTCATCTCAGCCTCGTTGGGATAGCTGAGTGCTCAGTGCTGCACTTGTGAAAGGCAAAAGCGTATGGCTCCCATGGGTATTGAAGAACGGAGATGCCACATCCACAAACTTGATAAGTCAACCATCAAGTTGCCGCACGTGGCTGAGCGGCAGCTCTTGCCGGCAGATGCTTCGATCAGCCGCGTACTGCTGGCATCGCACGGTGAGTAGCTGCGTGAAGTCGCCTGTCATGGTGGTCGTAAATTATGTGCCGTAGTTTCAGCCTACCTGGATGCGGCATGACATAGAGCGATAGACTGTTGAAGCTGGAACCACTCGATAGCTGTATTCAAAGAGACCGAAGGCTAGTCATGCGCGTGAGCAAGATCGCTCCGACCGATGCTCTGAGAATTTCTTGTCGCTTCTACATTTTCGTAAACGTACTGTACTCCGCATCCGCCACTTCTTTGCACTTCTCCCTGAACTCCGGCGCCGAGCCCATGTACCGGGCAACGATTCGCTTCTGCTTCCCTGCGACATTCTTATTCACACCAGTCATCCAGGAGTCAACTTTGTTGCTCAGAAGGTCCTTGCCGAGATCGTGAACGTGGTCGGTCCAGTCTTGCACCTGTTCGAATGTCAGTGAAAGCGGTTGAAAGCCAAAAATGAGGGTAACCTACGCCCGCTGCGGTAGCCTCGAAGTATGAGATGTTGTGGTCACGACAGTACTCGATGCACTCCGCAATCCACCCGACTGCATACTCGATACTCCGCGGGATATTGCCGTACGCTTGATGCGGACCCATGGACATCCACATATTCGGAAAATGCTCGACAGTCAACCCCAAATACGTTCTCGGACCGTCTTTCCACTCATCGCGGAGACTGTGATTGTTCGTACCTCGGAAGTCGATGGCGTCGAAAGCGCCCGTGACAGCATCGAAGCCTGTAGCGTACACCAGGATGTCGAACTTGAACTCCTCTGCCGTAGTGATGATGCCATCCTCGGTCACACGCTCAAATGGCGTCTCAAGGAGGTCCACAAGTCGCACAGTCGGACGATTGTAGGCTTCGAAGTAGTACGTCTCCATGGGTACTCTCCTTGTGCCGAATCCTACAGACGATATCAGTGACCGCGCAAGTCAGCTCGGTGCAGATAGAACGGACTGACCATGGTTCTTCGGTATCAGCTTATCCGCAGTCCACGGATCATGCACCCTCTCCTTCGTCTTCTTTGCTGCAAATGCAGTCACGAGGTCATTGGCCTTCTCATCAACCATGATTTCTTTATAATTGCTCAACCAGAACGGAAACCCAGGCAATGCCCAAAGCTTCTCCCAAAACACTTCACGTTCCTCAGGAGTGTAGTCCCAAATCGAGTCACCACATGCACTATGCATGAATCCCATTCGGGTTTCATTGATCCGTATGAGCATTTCAGGATACCCACTGCGAATCTTCTCCATCTCATCTTCCGAGATTTTCGTATTGCGTAGCGGGATCGCCCAATTTGCTGTTCGTTGGAATACTGTCACTTGCGCTGCCGTTTCTGCGATCACCGGTATTGCCTGGATTGCTGTGGCGCCAGTGCCGATAACGCCCACGCGCTTATCGGTAAAGTCTACGGGAGTTTTCGGCCAGCGCGAAGTATGGTATGCTTCGCCCTTGAAGTTGGCGACACCTGGTACATTAGGCAACGTCGGATTACTCAAGACACCAATGCCGGTGATGAGGAAGCGTGAGGTGTACGTTTTGCCAGATTTGTCGGTCAATTTCCATACGCGATCCTGATCCAGCCAGTGCGCGCTGTCTATGTACGTGTTGAATTGGAGGTGGTCCCACAACTTCAGTCGATCGCAGAGGAACCGGATGTATCGCTCGGTCTCAGCTTGTGGGGCGTAGTGCTCGGTCCATTTCCACTCGTCCAGCAGCTCGGGAGAGAAGTAGAAGGCATATGTATAAGACTCGGAATCAAAGCGTGCACCTGGATAACGATCTGTGATCGATCAGTACGGCATACAATAAGGCAGATGGCGTAGCATACTCCAATACCAAGTCCCTCCCACTGACGTGCCGGCTTCAAGTACCTTTACGCTGAGGTTCAGCTGCTTCATGCGATGACAAGCATAGCACCCAGAGAGGCCACCCCCGATCACCAAGACATCGTAGTCCGGTTTCACTGGTCCTAGAGACCCCATGCTGACGATTGGGCTGGAAAGAGTGCAATCGAGTTCGGATTGATCTTGTGCAGTAAAGAGCAGATATCTGTACTGTCGGGTCTCGATCGGTGCTTGTTACACGTTTGAGCTGTTGTAGAGGAAATCCTTAATGCAACCGATGTTCCAGCTCGATCAGCAAGACAAGTGAACGTTTGGTACTACAAAGATAGTGGACAGCGGCATGTATGCTTTGGGCAGCGAAGTTTGCCGGGGTCTGTAGCGTAAGATCGGATCTCGCAACATGAATCGTGCATATTTACCGCAATGGTACCTCCTCGCCACTCTGCTAGACCACTCGTGCGAGCGCAAACCATGGCGGAGCTGCAACCGTATTCGCGGGTCATTATGGACCAGTCGACGATCTCAATGCCAGCGCTGATCGCTGGCAGACATGTCATAAGTCATGGGCAAAGTCTGGAACTCCTCGAATGGGGAAGGTTTAAATAAGGTTCAGCCTCCGGGAATAAATATGCGGGGTTAGAGATACTCTATTTGGCGCTGAGATAGTGAGAAGACGCGGCGGCGGCGGCGTCAACGTTGGAAGACCACGTGGACCTGGGCAAGGGCGCGTGGAAGATGTGGAATTGCGTGCACTCACGAAGGATGATCACAAAATCACGCGAGCGCGGAGGTGTAGCTGGAGCCGAGAGGAGAAATTGGTGATGTACAATCGTACGAAGCTGTCTACTCCACATCTTCGCCCTCCCAGAATACAAAGCATCTCACCTCAACGCTGGTCCTAGCCTCCCCCTGATCCGGCTGATGCTCCAACGGGAATGAAGAGTGCACCGCACACCTCGCCCTTCCGTCCTTCTTCGAATCAAAGATCTTGAACAGCCACGCTTCATCCGGCGTCTGGTCCGCGGCGTAATACCATTGCTGGTTTGGATTATGTGCCATATTTGTCACCTCGTAGCGCGGTGCTTGGTCACCGTTCAGGGAGTACTCCCACTTGCCCTTGTGAGCGAAGTTCTTGGAGACATTGCCATACTCGCCTGCGCCTGGCGGTGGTAGGTTGGCAACAACTGTGCGCATGTCGTTTTCATCGACTGTGCGGAAGTCGCAGAAAGCGAGAGGATCACGCTTTACGACCTTGCCGAAGGGCTGCCATGCGTTGATGATACCCCATCGGGACTTAGTGCGCTTGTTGGCTTCCTCTTCGTCCATGTTGAGGTACAGAATTTGCTCTGCTCCGCGGTAGCTCTGGTCAACGTGTACGAATCTCTGTGGCATCGAGCCATCAGTCTATGCTCGTGTAGTGTACATCACGGAAGCTTGATACTTACAGCTGGATTGTTCTTCGTGACAAAGTCTGTGTCCTTCTTCTCGAGAGCGTCTTCCTTGGAATCGGCGGTAGTATGCCGGCGGCACATGTGCGAGATCACATGAACGTGTGTCGCGCCAGTTCTGCATACGGGTCAGAAACATACTCAACGACCCAATATCATCAGATCAGCATACTTCTCCTTGATGATCTTCTCGATCTCTGGGTAGTACACCTCTTTGATGCGCTCTTCGTCAATGAAGTCTTTCTCCTCCGACGTATGGTTGATCAATTCGAAGCCGGACTTGTCGAGTGTGAGTTCGTCACGGATAGGCCGCATGTCCTTGATCTCGACATTGTGAGGAACATGCTTTCGTCGCTTCTCAAAGGCTGTGCCAGGATATGTTTGGACGATGCCACCATCCTTCACCTCGAGGTAGTAGTAGAGGGTACTCTTCTCCTTCGGTAGCTCGGTCTGGGTCATGGTAGTGGTCGCCATTGTCGTTGAGTTCCAGGATTATGTGAGTGTGAGTCGTGTGAGAGATACTGTCACTACGTTTATCAATGCTGCGGATGTTCTGAAGAGATGCCAATATATCCGCAGCAAAGCCGCCCACCCAGCTCACTCGTCATCGCCACGAATTTTGCCTTCTTCGCCATGTTGCAGTACATGGCAGCTGTAACCGTCGATCATGTACCGCGTGGGAGCCATGATCTGCACGCGGTCATACGAAGCTTTCTAGAGTGTGGGGTAAGTGAAGTCTACTGCTGAGCTCTCCTCGATCTGATTATTCCCGGAGAACCACGAGACCTGTCAAGCCTGGGACAGTGTGCCGCTTGGCAACTTATCTGCAAACGCATCTCTAGAAGAGTGCGTAGGACAACAGTCGAGTGAACAGTCGGGGGATATTCCCTCGTGAGCGACGTGGTAGTCCCAAACAGGTCTGCAGTATACTTTTACGCGCAGTGGTGACTTTACGCGTACGATGCAGAGCGTTGGAGCGGCGCTGCATTCCGCACTTGTTCTCTGCGGGTCGCTTGCAATTACCACGACATGGCGTAGAGGAGCAGATGTGGCGTCCACGTGATATCAAGGCGCTGGCCAGATCCGTCAACACAGTTTGATAGCTGCAGCCTTGGTCGGCTATCGGTTTCCAGACGCCCGGAGATGCTGCAAGCCCAGGCGATGCTTGTCAAAGCCCTGGCATCTGGACCGTTGTGTCGGAACACAGCGAGATTTAGCCTTCGCTAGACTGTGGATGCCCCACGGGGTACGAGTCCGAGTGTTACGATATATCCACAATGTCCCCAGCGTGCATGAACTGCGACAAGGTAGTGTAGAATCTCTTTCGTTGATTGCCAGCGTCGTCGTCTACCGTTGTCACAGTCAGCAGGACGCGAGCTCCCACTAAGATGGCGACCAACGAGATGAAGCAGTCGTACAATAACCACCATGAGTTCGAGCGAGATTCCGACCAGCTCTCGCAGCCCAGCGACACCCGCCAGCGAGATCCTGAGAAGCGAGTCGCAGAAGGCGCTGTGTATCGCGGGTCTGGCGAAGATGACAAAGTCACAATGAAGACATGGGCAGTTGTCGTTGTGCTCGCTGCGTCGTATGGGCTGTCCTTCTGGCCGATCCCGTTCTTCAGTACTATACAGGGCACAATGGCCGTCGAATTCGGGTCGAATGCCGCACAGGGTACTTGGTGCGCTGAGTTCAACTCCGAGACTCTTTATCAGTAGCTGACTGTCGTTCAGGCTCACTGCAGTCTACAGCATGGGCGGTACCATCGCTTTCTTGACCTGCGGCGCCAACAGCGATCTGTCCGGTCGGAGAACGTTCATTCTCTTGGGGAACGTGAGTAGACATCAGCTCCTATAAATGCAATTGTATAGTCTGACAGGCTCGGACAGATTTGTGTCGTCGTTGGATCGATCATCGGAGCCACCTCGCACAAGATTGGACAGTCCATCGTCGCACATGTGTTGCTCGGCTTTGGAGGTGGGAATTGCCAGCTCGCCGCATTCGCACTCCCGGAGCTGCTGCCAAATAAGTGGCGACACTTCGCGGTCGTCATTGCTGATGGTGGGATTTACTTCGATGTCATTGTCGGACCGGTCGTCGCGCGTATCGCCAGCGCCAACAACGCCGTAAGTGACGAAGCTCTTACCAGACCCAGTGATGATTACTGACTCGACGTAGTGGCGCTGGGGCTACTGGGGTCTGGTCATCGCACAAGGCATGTCCCTGGCAATCCTCGCGGCGTTCTACTTCCCTCCCAAGCACCCGCGAGGTGTCCCATGGGACGAGGCACTGCGACACCTGGACTACTTCGGGATCGTGACGTCCACTGCAGCGGTAGCACTGATCTTGTCAGGCATCGTATATGTTCAGTTGCTTCCGTCGAACTCGCCAATCGTCATCGGCTTGCTGGTTTCGGGCTTCGCATGCCTCGTAGCCTTCGGAGTCTGGGAGACTTTCGCGAAGCTGAAGAATCCTCTTGCGCCGACGCGACTGTTCACTGCGAATAAGGGACGTGCTTTGACGGCTCCGGTAAGTCGGCGTGTAAAGTGATTATCCCGAAATCGAATTTTGGCTGACGATTTTCCAGTTCATCGTCGGATTCGTTGTGTAAGTCCATGTGCACCCCATAACTGCTAGAACTATGCTGATTACGCTGAAGTACAATGTACTACTACGGTAAGCGTTCAATCATGTAGAGAAATGCAGTATTGAGATTGACTAACTTTTTCTAGGAACGAACTTCACCTGTAAGTGCACGCACCACCCGCGCCAAAGAGCGGCGACAGCGAGGTCGCCTTCCAGCGAGATGACGATCTCCGACTTGGAGCAGGCTGCCCGTATCATATTGCAGAGCGGTCTTTATGTGACTTCTTAGGGGCTGGCGGCTGACATATGCAATTAGGGCCCACCATGGTTGGCGTGTACTTCACCACTGAAGCGACCCCGCTCCACATCGTCTACCTTCTCTCAACAGTCCAGGGCTTCGGCATCTTCACCGGCGCAATGCTGCTCTCCTTCCTCGGAAAGCATATTGGTCACTGGAAATGGCAGCTCGGCGTTCCAGTAACGATCATGACCATCTTCGGTGGTCTTCTGGCGATTATAACACCAGAGAAGAAGAGCGAAGCCATTGCATTCGCCTTCCTCAGTGCAACTGGCTACGGCTACGCGCAGTACCTCAGTATCGCATACATCCAATTTGGCGCTGACCAGAGCGAACTCGGAATCGCTGGCGGACTCGCGGGCGTGGCTCGATATGCTGGAGGTGCCGTGGCCGTAGCGATCTTTTCGACAATCTTATCCACCACGCAGAGCAAGTATGCTATTACGCATGTTGTAGCTGCCGCGGAGGCTGCTGGTGCATCACCCGAGACTGCGCAAGCCGTCTTTGCCGCTTTGCCGCTCGGAGCTGCGGCGCTTGAAAAAGTGCCGGGATTGACGACCGCGATTGCAACAGCTGCCGGTGGCGCGTTGGTGCAGAGTTATGTCGAGGCTGTGAAGTGAGTGAAGTCCAACATGAGAGGTCCTGACATTAGCTGACTCGATTTTAGGACCATCGCACTGGCGTCCCTGGCCTTCGGAGGTGTTGCTATGATCGCTTGCTTGTTTTTGGAGGACATTGGCCCGAAGATGACGCCTAAGATCGAGGTGTTCTTGGAGAACGATGTGCAGGCTGAGAAGAACAAGTTCCATTAGCGGAGCGCACTGAAGCAGTGGACGGCGATATGAGTTCTTTGTTGAAGCTAGATCATATAAGCTACACCTAGCAGATGTCTTGCTATCGCGAGGTCGTCAGCAGAAACTTGTCCATGAAATGGACGTTCGTGACTGTGACATGACGCTCCAAGTCTTTGTCCGCGATATCAACGATCAGGGCCCAAATGTCGAAGCTCACACAACCTCGCAAGTCCCGTTGCGGCTGCGTCCCGCACGCCGTACCAGTGCCATAGCATATCCGCGCCAATGAGATAGACGATTCGTCGGTCTTGACAAGGCTTCCTACTTCGACCCAACATAATTTGGGAACAGTCTGCATTGCCTCACACCTTCATCCAGAGATTGAGCACGCCTTTCGCATACTCCACGATCTCATCGCCACCCAGCTTGCTCTCTCCATACACCCGATCCACGAAGCTGATCGGCACCTCCGCCACCTTGAAACCCATGCCCTTCGCCCGTACCATCATCTCCATTTGAAATGTGTACCCCTTGCTCTCAGTCCTGCTGATGACCTCCTTCAGTACCGCAGTCTTGTATAATCTGAAGCTCCCCGTGAGATCACTGACGCCCGGCCGTAGCAACGTGTCCGCGAAAAGGTTTGCCCCTCTCGACACGAACTTCCGCTTCAGATCCCAGCCGTATACCCCTCCGTTGCCGGCGTACCTCGTTCCAGTCACAATATCGTAGTCCAACTCTGCCTGCTTTGCGATCATGATTGGCAAGAACTTGGGGTGGTGGCTGAAGTCGGCATCCATGATGATCGTGTAGTTACCAGTCACATGTTGCAGACCATGAACATATGCTGTGCCCAGGCCGAGCTTGCCTGCCCTGGGGTATAGCCTTACATGTGAGGCGCCGAGGGCCTTTATGAGTTGCTTAGCGACGTCTTGAGTGCCGTCTGGTGAGCCATCGTCTACAATGATCACTTCCCAGTCGAGATTCCTAGCACACTTTGTCAGTGAGCGCGCTGAGGAATGGGCGAGCAATGCCCATACTGTGCCTTGAACGTCTGCTCCAGTAACCAGACGATTATGGGTAGGTTCTTGCGCTCGTTGTAGGTCGGGAGGAGGACGGAGTACTTGTTCCGTACTGCCATGTTGACTGTCGTGAATGAGGACGCAATGATCAGATCCACACAAGGCTTCCGGTCGCTCGATGCTATCGCTCCATCGTGTGTAAGACCAATCGTCGAGTGTCGCGACAAGTGGTCAAGTCGCTGTCGGGGAAGCGGGGATCACACCCGGATCGACTTCACTTCCATCCTTTAGCATGTGATCGCGACTTCCGCTGCTCTAGTGAGACGACATTTGTAATGGCACTATTGCTTGGACCCTAACATACGTACGTCGCATCTGGTTGAATGATCTTGCGCAGTCATGGACCCAGAAGAGGACTTAAAAGAGTTCCCGGACGTGACTTCGAAACTCGCTGCACCGAAGAAGATCTCCGCCTTCGAACGCGAGAAACAAGCAGCTGAGGCGAAACGCTTACGGGCCGAAGAAGAGAACGCAGCTGCATTACGCGAATTTGAGGAGTCCTTCGGCCACGATGACGAAAATGGAAGTCGAAGCAATGCTCCTGCACCCCGTGCTCCCCCGACAGGACCTCGTGGCGGCGGCATGGGTGGTGGCATGGCAGCTGGACGACTCACTGGCGGCTCGATGCGAGGATCTGTTTGGCATGACATGGACTCGCTTGGTGATTTCGGCGGTCCACCTCCGCCTCCCAGTCTGAAGCGGAAGCGAGCCCTCGAAGAGGCTCGAGAGTTGGAAGAAGCTCGCCGCGATCACGGTGTCTTTGGTGCTGCTCTTGCTGACTACGATGATGCCGAGCACTCTCGGTCAAACGATGTCGTTCCTGAGTATTAAGAAGATACGGCACCCAAGCCAACAATGCAACTTGGTATGATCCCACCAGGCACCACCGTAGAAGAGCTCAAAGCTATGCTCTCTCCGTACGTGAACGTGCACTCAATACGTTGGACTCCGTCAGCGGCAGGTGGATTTCCTGGTAGGAAGTCACTAACCGCTATCGCGACTCTTGATTCGTCCACATCTGCAGGACAGATCGATACAGCCGTGAGCGCACTGCGAGACAAGTACATAGGATGTGGCTTCTATTTGTCAGTGTCGCGGCATCTATCATCTGCTGCACAATTCCCTGGAATAGGCGGCGCGGGCGGCGCAAGGACAATCGAGCCCTTTGGTGCAATCTCAAGCCGCGAGCGGAACTTCAAGTCGACGATGAAGAATGCTCCGCCTCCTCGGGAGCATCGCGGTGGCTTCGCTCCGCCTGAGTACTATGACAGACAAGTACCCGTAGCGAAAGCTGCAGGAGCTCGGGTGGAGGTGCATCCACCACTTGATATTGCCACTGTCCGAGCTGTGCATACCATCTCGGACCGCATACTATCGGAGCCAGATCCAGATCGAGCAGTAGAGCTGGAAGCATTGCTCATGTCCATGCCTGAGGTACAGAAGGATGAGCACTTCTCCTTCCTGTACGACAGCAAATCTACCGCGGGCATCTACTATCGTTACTGCCTATGGGGACCCGAGGAAGCCGATGAGCACCGAGGCGGACGCAAGGATCCAGTCCGCATCTTCGGCGATCTCGACATGGAATGGCTACCACCTCACAAGGAAGTGCCGTTTCCTGATTTGACGAGCCTCGCGCAGGTCACGGAGCACATCGACTACGATTCCAGTGATGAAGAGAGCGACGATGATGGAGACGATAGACGCACCAATGGCGGCATAGATGGTGACGCAGGTCCGCAAAAGCCAGACAAGACTCGGCTCACGCCACTGCAGCGAGCTCGTTTCACTCACATCTTGGCTCGCCTGCCGACATCTATCGCGCGCTTACGTCAAGGCGATATCGCTCGCATCTCAAACTATGTCATTAATCACGCTGGCAGTGGCGCGGATGAGCTAGTTGATTTGCTACTACTGAACATTGAGAACCCGTTCTCGACTCTTCGCGCGGCCAAAGATCCCGGAGCCGACTCATCACCAACTTCGGACAACGAAGAAGAGGACGACTACGAACCAGGCGACGCCCTCCCAGTCTTATCCTCCACCTCCACTCCACCTTCCGGATCCGACCAGCGATCCCGCCCTACAGACACCGACGATCCCTCGAACCCCAAACTTATCGCCCTCTACTCCATATCTGACATCCTCTCCGCGTCTTCCACAGCAGGCGCCCGCAACGCCTGGAAATTCCGCTCCCTCTTCGAAGCCGGCTTCAAAGCCTGCAAAACGTTTGAGCGCCTCGGTCGCTTAGACAAGGAGCTTGGCTGGGGCAAGATGAAGGCTGAGCAGTGGAAGCGGAAGGTGGGTGTGGTGTTGGGGTGTTGGGAGGGATGGAATGTGTTTTCTGGAGATGTGCATGCGGATTTGAAGAAGGCTTTCTTTGAGCCGCCGTTGACGGAGGAGGAGAAGAGGAGGTTGGCAGCGGAGGAGGTGAAGAGGAAGACCGAGGGAGAGGGGAAGTGGATGAGTAAGTTTAAGAAATTGGGGGAGGGAAGTGCGTCGCCTGTTGTATTGCCGGCTGTGGAGGCGAGTACGGATGATGCTGATATGGACGTTGATGGCGAGCCCATGGCCGATCTGGACGGTGAAGTCATGAACGACATGAACGAAGACGCTCATGACGATGTTGACGGGCACTCAATGGACGCTGTTGATGGTCAGCCGAAGGACGACGTCGATGGCGCGCCGATGGAGGAACCTATTGCTGCACCGACACCTACAGCGCCATCGAGAGGCGGCATGTCATTCACTGCGAGCACGCGAGGTGGCCGAGGTGGTGCAGCCGTTGCTGTCGCCAAGAAGCCCGGTCGTATGAAGGCCGAGGATATGTTCGGCGAGAGCGATTCGGACTGAGCAGAGGAGGATACATGGCGATATACAAGCTGGAATACAATGCTATCAATACACACTGCTGCCCGAAGTACTAGTTTTGGCTGTCTTTCCTCCTCATGTCTCTGACATTTGCAGAGCGTGACGGCTGCTTATGCGAAAACCGTCAGCGATAAGGCACTGGACTTCCATCTGCGATCACCGTGGAGAGCCACACGCGATGGTAGCTCTGTCCTGAACAATGGGGCTCTCTCGTTGACGTTCCTCGCGGTCGGACGATAGATACCGCGCGGTCGATAGTAGCACAAGACCGCCAATTTGTTGAGAGATGACCGGAGAGACCGATTCGCTAAGATTGCCGGTCCCCTTCGAATCGCTCTGGTCGTGCACGCACCATGATCTCCGATTCTCTCACTCTCAGCTTCCTCAGATCTTACACCGCGTCTGCGCCTCCACAACCTTGGTGACCAACGTCCCCGCAAACCTCTTCATCGCGATCGCCTCCTGCTCTCCACGTAGCGCCCGCTCCATCACAACGTTCAGAAGCTCATCGACACGCTGCTTCAAAGCCGCATGAAACCTGGTTGCTGATTGTCGTGTCCCTTCCAGCTCTTGAACAGCTCCTATGATGGTCTCGAACAGCAGACAGAGCATAGAATGGTGGTGCATCGGCTGTTGTCTCGGCTCCAAGAAATCGGGTGAACGAAGCTCGAGAAGCTGGTACCGTTTGTCGTCGGCCTGGAGAGCTGCCTGCATGGTCATGATGCTTTGCCGCGAATTTATCCGGAGGTATGTGTGAGTGTTGCTACGCAGGTTGAGGCAGGCTTCGTTTCTGGGGAAGTTGAAGGTACTCCAGATGATGTTGCCGGGTAGGTGTGTGTACATCTTTGCGCGCCATCTGTTCAGCGCCGTGGAGCAGTCTTTCAGGCTTTGCTGTTGGGTGTAGTACTCGATGAGAAGTGGCGATATAATCGGTGCTTTGTGCAACTTCTCAATCGTGGCTCCGAGCTGACGAGACTGCTTGTGGAGACTGATCATGGCGCGGAGAACGTCTTCGTCGAAGATGAGGCGGTCCTCGATATTGTCGATTTCGTATGATAGGTATTTGTTTACACTCCACTGAAGTTTTTCGATGCCTGGAGGGATGTCCGAGAAGACGTCTTGCCTGCAGTACGGGCACTGCCCATATTGCTCGAGCCAGGGGACAATGCATTCCTGGCAGAAGACGTGTGTACCATGGAGGAGCACTGGTCTGCAGTCGTCGGTCAGTGGCATCCAGCAGATGCCGCAGTCACCATTCTCCTCGCACGTTGGTGGCAGGCCTGCGATGGGAGTGACGGGCGGGTTGCTGAGAAAGTCCGAGCGACGAGGAAGTGGAGTGAACGTTGACATGTTGTCGGCTTGGAAGAACAGTGATCAGAGTGTGATGGCTCACACAGGTGTTGGTGTATTAAGTGGAGCGTTCGGGGCAATGACGATCGAATTAGTGAAGTATCAGAAGTGAAGTTATGCGGGAACCTGCAGAGACGGGACAGCACAGGTGCAGGAACAAGGGATAATATGTAGTGAGAGGGCAAGCAATCGCTCATTTACCTCGTCGTCCTCGCACAAGACGAAAAGTGTCTTCGCATTTGATAAGCTGCATCGGAGAGCAAAGTCTAGATACCGAAAATGAAGATGGTGCCGTACTGGAGGACACCTAAAACATCTTTCGGCCTTGATCACGTGATCGAAAGCTCATGCCCACGTGAGGTCACTTCCGGGTCGGTATTTGCCAATCGGATCACAGGCAAGTTGCATTGTGCGAAAGCTGATTCGCTCGTCTCGTTGCCACAGCACCATGGAGAGCGATCAGTAGCCGCAGATCAGGTGGAGTGGTGCTCTCGGGCCATAGCGATTGCGACATTAGTTTCTCGGTGTTGTCGATCATGGCATACCGTAGTCCAGACGTTTCGAAAAGCCTTCATATACGACCAAAGTTTACAATTTGCTATCGACGGGCTTGTCAGCGTCATGTCGATAGTCGTAATGCCAGTCGCCTCTTGCGAGATCCGCTCGCACTTGATAATTTGCTTCTGCGTCCTCCACGACCTGCATGTCGAGATCAACGACGGCCATGCCCTCCGCGCTGCTGCCGAGTCGCGTAACCGCACCGACATACGGCAAGCAGACCTGTGATCTCCCTGCATAACCTTTGCCGGGTGGTCCGCCAGCGTTCGCGAATATGATTGCTGTCAGTCGTTGTCAGTACGCAGGGTTTCGAAGTAGATCAATAATGTTCTAGCAACTTACCACAAGTATTCTCGAAGCACCTCGCTGTCAACATGCTATCCAGGAACAGTCCCTCTGCCACAGGATTGATCGCTAGCCCTGCCGGACTACAATCACTCAGCGTCCAGAAAGTCGGTATGATAATCAGCTTCGCTCCTTGCGCTATCAACTCCCGAAAGGCTTCCGGGAAGGCGAGATCCCAGCAAATCAGCATCCCGACTTTGCCTAACGGTGTGTCGAAAACAGGATGCTCATCTCGTGCAGATGAAGTAAGGTGCAGTCTCTCGATAGGACCCCAAAGATTCTTCTTGACGTACTTGCCCGCGATATCACCAGTGTTGTCGATGAAGTAGGCAACATTTAGTAACCTCTCGTCAGGTGTATCAGCATCATGAAGCTCCAGTATCGTTCCGGGTACGATGCAGATATTACACTCCCTGGCCAGTGCACGGTACTTGTCGAGATAGATCTCCCATCTTGAGCATTCCGATTTGAACTTGGGGTCATCCGGCTTCCAATTCAGGAGGTGGTATTCCGGGAGGACGGCGAGCTGAGCACCTTGTAGGGCGGCTGACCGGATATCCGAGGCTGCTGTAGCGAAGTTGCGATCGGGTTGCATGGGCTTCGGGTGCATCTGTATCACGGCGACCTTATAGGTTGGGGCTTTGGTTGTGGCAACCTTCCGCTCGTGGATCGGGGACTCGGATTCGGTCATTGTGAAGGAAGTAGAAGTAACACCAGATGGCCGATGGGGGAGAACGTGCGAAAGTGCTGTATACCTACTATCTTACAGGATATGTGAGGAGTGATATGCGACCTCAATGGCTTGTAAGACTGGATGTCATCGCACTGGCTATCGACGCTATCTCATCCATGCCCCGCTCTGAATGCTAGCACTTTACCATTTCACATTTGGCCAGCCGTAGCGACGCGTCTTCGTAGACGCGACTCGCATTGATGATTGAGCATTGCTGTCAACTGAGAGCACATCGTACTACATATTTCCGCGATGTATTTACCAGCGGACTTGAAATAGGCTGGCACACCTATTTGCGACTCCGCCCAGCATTAGACTAGCGAACCATCAGCCGCCATGGCCGTTAAGTCTCGTATAAAGAAGGCCGCGCCAAAGCCAAGTACAACAACATCCGATGAGATTACAACATCAACGGCGAAGAAGGTCCTCGAACCCAGCGTCGTAGAGCCACCACTACTACTTATCCTTCCCGAGGGCTCCTCGCCAACAGCTCGTATTGTTACTTTGCCAAGTCCTGCCACTATAACGCCATGCCGCTTCTTCGTCTGCCCCGAGAAAGGCTTCTTCGAATTCACCAAAGTCGCGCCGCCGAAGAAGACATGCAGGAGTTGGCTCTTGGCTCCTGAGGACTGTGCACCGGAATCAGCAGCATCGCAGCAAGGCGAGGGGGGCGATGATGGAGAGGCAGATCATCAAGGCTACGTTCTGGAGAAGTCAGATCTCTTCATAGCGACACCCTGCGATCCGCTCTTCCTGGTCTTGCCTCTGTTAGTAGACGGCGAAGCGGGCTCGTACTTGACCTTCGCCGACTTCGTGTACGATCAAGACCGAGATGGCTGGGAGCATTTGCAACAGCTACTGCGGCAGCCAGATTTCACCAAGTTAGAGAAGATCATGGAGCGACGCATGGCCGCCATTTGCGATACGCTGGACATGGGCGATGAGCAAGACCGAATGTATCAGCTGTCGATGCCGAAGCTACTGAGCGAGCTTGTGAGCAAAGCGAAGAAGATGGTGAAGGGAGGGCTGCCGGCGACTATGGAGGCGCATTTCGTAAAGCAAGCACTGGAGATGCCCGTGCTCAGCGTACGAAGGGAAGAGAGCAGTGTGAGCATAGCCATTGAGGATGAGGCTGAGGGTGCTGAAAGTCAGACGCCTTCGGAGGAGATGTCGCAGGTCACGACGACGTCCACCACTTCCAGTGTAAGCGTATCGACAGCGGTAACGTCCTTCTCAGACGATGCGACACCGGACGAGCCTACGAAGCAGCAAGGTGACAATGCGAACCTGCTCCGACTGCGAGTCGCCCTGAACTTCCTGCTGGCCGCCTACACACCCACTCCATTGCGCACGAAACTTTCAACATCGCTGGCATCTTCAACCAGTCTGATTGACTTCGCCCCTCTGGACGCACATCTGGCTCGCATCACCGAGCTGAAGAAGCAAGCCCAAGTGCTCCGTTCGCTAAGCGACAACATCAGTCGAAAGAGAAGTGCTGAAGACGACGATGAGATGGCCGTGAAGCTGGAGGCCAAGAAGCGAAAGAAGGAGGAAGAGGAGTTCAAGAAGAAGAACACGAGCAGAGGCGTTACGCAGCTCGCAAAAGCTGATACGAGTGGGATGAAGAAGCTGAGCTCGTTCTTCACCAAGGCGCCGGCGAAAGCTAAGGCATGAAGTTGGTATGTGTCAATTGGCGAGCACGCGAACGACAAACGAACTAGACCACTCGAGAAGTCCTAAAGTCGGACACTGCTCGTGTAGACTCCACTACGACAACGCATCGCTGTGGATGCTGCCTAATAAGAGAGCTTCCATGCACCTTCAAGCACTGAAGAGCATCGGCCAGACGTTTATCCGTTGCACTTCATATACAAGTTCCTCGACGAACAGCTCGAAAATGTCAATCACTCAATGCAAATCTGCAACATGGCGGACGACAAGATCTACGCTCTGGTCGACTACGAAGACACATACGTGCAGCCTCTGCTCCTCAAGGCGCTCAAATCTTCCTTACCGCCCGAGATCTTGATTCTAATTGACGGTCTCTCCAAGGTACCTACACTAGAGTGCAAAGTCCTACAATGGCGGCAATACGAGAGCATCGACTGGGACGTGCTAGCCGAACATCCAAGCACCTCTTTGGCAAATAGCTACATGATCCGCAAAGCGCTTATCCGGAAACACTACCTCACTAACACGGTCTCGCACTGGCTGAGCAAGCACCCAGACAGCTCACTCCGGAAGCATGTCAAGCCAAGCGTCGACTTCGAAGTAGACTATGCGGAGTTCCTGGATGATGCGCTAGTCGAGGCGTACGAGCTGCGTGAGTCCTGGGAGCGTAACGCAGCGGCAGAAGCTGCTGGTAAGCCACTCGAATGGTGGATCCTCAAACCCGGCATGAGCGAGCGAGGCCAGGGAATCCGCCTGTTCAGCTCCGAGCAAGAGCTCACAGAGATCTTCGAAGCGTGGGATCCACCGTCTGACGACGAAGACGAGGATGACAACGAAGCCACATCGCGACCTCCCTCGCCCGACGGACTCGACGAACTTGACCGCAAATCTAACACCGAATCGAATGATATCATGACATCCCACCTCCGCCACTTCATCGCGCAACCCTACATCCACCCGCCCCTCCTCCTCCCCTCACCACATCCAAATGCCAACCTCAAATTCCACATCCGCACCTACGTCCTTACCGCCGGCGCCCTCAAGGTCTTCGTCTACCGTCCTATGCTCGCCCTCTTCGCCTCCACATCCTACGCCCCTCCAACGTGCTCCACCCCGAACGACCTCACCGCCCACTTAACGAATACCTGTCTCCAGCCTTCCCCACCGCCACCAGCCTCCGTGCAACTCTTCGACTCCCTCCCCGCCTCTCTGCCCTCCCTCCCTAGCACCTGGAAGGACGACGTGTTCACCCAAATCTGCGACAGCACAGCGCAAATTTTCGAAGCTGCCGCACGCACACAATCCGTGCATTTCCAAACTCTACCCAACAGCTTCGAGATTTTCGGGCTGGATTTCCTGGTCGATGCGGAGGGTACGGCGTGGCTGCTGGAGGTTAATGCGTTTCCGGATTTTGGGCAGAGTGGAAGGGGAGAGGGAAGAGAGTTGGTTGAGGGCTTGATCGAGGGGGTGGTCAAGGTGGCGGTGGGAGGATTCTTTGCGATGGGTGAAGGAGTGGATAAGAGCTTGGTTGAGGTTCTGCATTTGGATCTGGGGAGACGGTAGATCTAGAGTTCTTGCCGAGACTCGATAGCCATCACTCGATTCACAAATCGATTTACGCCGGTATCCGTGATAACCTCTTGAAGACGGGAAGCAGTCTTGCATTGCATGTCATTACTGTCTGCTGAATTACTACTCGCCATCCTTGATCTTCCTCGCACCCAATCATAAAGTCTCGCTACCCAGGTCGTGGCGCCTCGCAACGCAACGCTCAGCATGCGCCCGCAGGATCCAACACATAGGCTTACGGAAAGCAACGCAAGAGCATGCGTCAACGCACTTATGGCACACTTGCCAAGCACCCGTTGCGCCCTGGCCACTTAGTTTCGCGCCAACATCCGTCGTCCTGGTCTCAACGCCCTTCGTCTCTTCACACTTTCATACTCTGGACTCCCCGGTTCTTCAACTTCGGCACTAGACCTTTGGCATCAAAACAAAGCACGCCTCCTAAGCACTGCTCGCATCAACACCCCCACTTCTGGTCCTCTTACTCCCACCTACGCCCTTAACTTCACCTTCAGCCTCCCTCTTCTTGCCTCCTGCTTTGCTGGCGCCAACCTTGCTGCGCGGCCACTCGTCGAACGGCGAAGTGATCTTGCGACGTTTCCCGTTGCGCACCACAGGAGAGGCGGTGCTGACGTCAGTCTCCTCTTCCTCCTCGAGTAGCGTAGCAAGGCCTGAGACCGGAATGGCCAGCATCGAGATGCGCGACGTGCGCTTCGTTGACGGCGGCGTAGCGAGATACGCAGCCGCGGAAGTAACAGGTTTGCGGGGCGTGGCTTTCACGCTCTGCGTAGCGAGAGCAGGGATCTCGATGTCCGTGAGTGCTTCTTCGTCGACTTCGATTTCTGGCTCAGCGGTGGGGAAGAGGAGACGAGGTTTGATGGAGCTGCGGGTCAGAGGGCGATGGGCCGAGGGCCCGGCGTTGCGTTTGAGTGTGCGCTGGGCGCGAATGGAGTCTGGTGAGGAAGGAGGATTGACGACTTGATCAAAGGAGGTGGGCGATTCAAAGCGACGGAGGAGCTTCTTGCCGCGGCTGTGAGGTGAGGTCAGTGAGTTGTAGATTAGGTGGTGAACAAGTGCAGGGCTTACAAAACATATATCAACCCTTCATCTCTCGCGACAGCCTGCTCCATCTCCTTCTCCTCTTCCGTCTTCGCTGCACTCCCACGTCTCTGCACCCTACCACTGCTGACAGTCTTCCGGGGTCCAACAAACGGATTATCCTCCGCCTCGTCCAGCTCTGGCACCCTCGCATTAGCATCCGTGAATATCGGGATCGCGGGCTCGTTGCTCTCAGCGCCGTCCTCATACAGATCAAACCCGCGCATGGAGGAATTGCGAGGTTTCTTATGCTTGCGCGGCGTGGGCATGACATCGCTGGGTGAGTGGGATTGGAAGTTCAGCGCGCGCGAAGCGGCGTTCATTGCGACTGCCGGACGCTTCATGGGCGTTTTGTTGGGTGTTGGTAGCACGTTGGTGCGAGTGACCGACAAGTGCAGACCGCTGTCGGAGTCTGACTGTGCGCCGTTCACTGCGCGGCGGGTGGCGTTCTTCTTGGGTGTCTTGTGTGATCGTGTCAATGGCGACGCAGGCGAGGAAGGTGGGGAGGAGAGTTGAGTGCCGGAGAATCGTGCGCGGCGGGTTGTAGGTGGAGGTGTTGTATGCCTCGCGCGGGTGTCCTTTAGTGAGCCATATGGAGATTGTTGGGCAGCTGTTCGGGTAGATCGGCGTGCATATGGTTCATAGTTGTCGTGAAGTGGGCCGTGGAGTGGTGTGGGAGGGGTGCGAATGCGGGTGTTGCGTGGTGGAGGGGTAGAGGGAGCCATTTCTTGTGAGTGCGCGCGTTTGGATAGTGAAGTCACGCTTTGGGCGCGAGTTGCGCCGTCTTGCTGCAATCGACTCCTCCAATGCCAATAACCCCCTCCGATACACACTGCTGTAGCTCTCTGCTGCGGACCGACCTCTGCGATGACCTCGCCGTGGACTGCTGCCGTATGTTTCAAAGCGGTGGATGCGTTGCCAGCTCTTCGTACCCGCGACTCTCTTCTCGCGCAGTGTGTCGAATACTGCGTGTCGTAACAGCAGTCCCCCGTATTCAATAGCAGTATTACTCAATAGCAGGATACCATTGTCTCGCGTACAATAAGATCTGCCGTAGAATGCGAAGCAAGACAAGGAACTGACGTCTCTGAGGCTCTCCCAATCCCTTCCAGCCACCCGCCGCGAACCCTGAACTCCACACTCCACCAAGGCGCGTCCAGCCCTACACGAAAAACCACAACATACAACGCGTCATATCTCGACAACATATCAACAAATCCGGCCAACAACTCGCGGCCCATTGTGGCAATACGATTTGACGCGTCGCACACATATCACATATCCCTCAAACCCGTCCCGCAATGGCCAAACCTACCCCTCCAGATCTCGCAGGTCTCACGCTGGATGACTCCTCAGACGAAGCCGAAGAGAACCTCTTCTCCAGTCCATCCACCGCGCCTCCGACGACCAAGACCCACACGCCCGCCTCGACCACCTCCTCCGCGCAGAAATCTACCCAACAACAGCCACGCTCGACTCCCAAACCATCAGACCCCTCCCGCGAAGCAGCCCTGCAAGCCGAGCTCGACAGAGTCCGTGAAGTAAATGCCGTTATATCCGGCGTGACAGCCTCCCTGCGAAAGGCAAGGGAGAACATGTCCACCGTGAACCGCACGGTGGATTCTGCTTCTACGCTCCTCGCGACGTGGACCAGGATCTTGTCGCAAACCGAGCACAATCAGCGACTCATCTTGAACCCAGGGTGGCAAGGCGCTAGCCAGGATCTGGAGGATGTCGGAAACGAGGAGTCGAGACGGCAGGAGGAGAGGGAGCGGATTGTGGAAGAGGAGCGACGGAGGAGGGAGGATGCGGAGAGGAGACGGGAGGACGAGGAACGGAGGCGTGCTGTGCTGGCTGAGAAGGGCAGTGCGGGGAGGGGCGTGGGCAGAAGAGGGAGTGTGAGGGGTGCGAGTACGGGGACGGGGAGAGGGTATACGGGGGTTGGAGGACAGGCTGGGAGGGGGAGGGTGACGCCTGGGGTTAGTAGAGGTGGTAGTGGCATCGGGAGGGGTATGGTCGGAGGCACGAGAGGCAGAGGGAGGGGCTGAGAGTGGATCTTCTTGATGTCAAGACGAAGTAATGTTCACGTTGAGCGAACAGCGCTCCAGCGCTGCCGGCGGCAACGATCGTGCAGCGTCGTGGGCTGCCGTCGCAGCATGTCGGGCTGCGGCAGGCTTGTACTGGTAGACGTTCGACGTCAGGCGCAGGACAGGAGGGAGGCATGTATCGTATCGCCTTATCGAAGCAGATCGGGAACCAGTGATGCTGACAAGTCGAACAGAAGCGAAGAACAGCACGACAACAGCGAGTATCAGCGCATTGTACAGCTCTGTCGATGTGTACGTATCACTCCATCGTCTCATCCGTACACTGAGCCCAGCCACCACCTCATCCGCAGATATGCTCGCTTGTATGCTTCCAGCTTGCTTCATCCTGGGCGGACCTCCCCCATCCCCATCCCCCTCCTTCCCACCCAATCTCATCCGCTCACATACCCCTCATGCCCCTCGATCTACAACCCCACCTTCCCACTATCATTGCCCTCCCCCTTAGCAGTCTTCGCCTTCGCGGCATCATCAAGCGGGCCCTTCGGGTTGCTCTCCAAGTTCTTCAGTTGATCCTTCGTCTGCTCTTGGCCAGCACCCTGGTCGTTCGGCGCGGCGTGCGAGCCTTGCTGGGCTTTGGTCTGGTTTTCTGGGTCGGGCGACTGGCGGCCGGCGTTGGGTGCTGACATCTTGGCTTGTTGTTGGGGAATTGGTGGATGTATTGGATTCGATTGTGGACTGATGGACGTTAGAGGGCTGCTAGAAGAGAAGCGGGAGTGCGGGTGGCGAACAGGGTGCTTTGGTTCGCTGTGTAAATTTGCGTGAAGTTGATTGTCTGGGTTTGGGAAGGTACTCGAGCTCAAAGCCTCTTCAATGTCAATGAATGTTGATGGTGGGGCAGAAGTTGCGAGTGGTGGGGTGCGATGGACGTCACTGCCAGTCATGCAAGCGGCTGATGAGAGAATGACTGAGCAATTTACCCGCCTCCATGGACATCCGAGTTACGACAGCTCCCGAGAAAGAATGTCGCTGGCTTACAAGTATGCTTGATAGCGTGTAGCCTGGGATCGAACGTGTTGTACAGTATTTCTACAAGATCGCATCAACTTCATCCTGCGCCACTTCCGACTTCGTGAGTCCTCCCTCTCGACTTCACAGCAAGTTGATCCACCATCCCGATCGCCCCCTCAGGATCCCCTTTATTGTACAAGAACAGTCCCTGCAACGCCGCTGTGCTGACCTGGTCGACCAATCCGATCTCGTCGGCTCGCTTGATGAACGCCCTCCTTCCCTCCCCACCAACATCAACATCCCCATAAAATCGCTCCCACAACTTCTCCATCTGCCACAATGTAGCGTTGCCCAGATGCATAGTCATATCCACCCTCCCCGGCCTGATCAGAGCATCGTCGAGGCGATCGATGTGATTTGTCGTCATGAAGATGATGCGCTCTTCGGCGCTTGCTACACCGTCGAGGGCGTTGAGCAGGCCGGAAAAAGTCACTGCAGCGCCTGTGTAGCCTGTCTCATCCGCTTGACGGCGGTTACTGAACGCCGCGTCGGCGTCTTCCAGCAGTACGATCGTGCGAGGTGGGACGGTGAGGAGAAGTTGATTGAGCAGGTCGTCTGTGAGGCCTCGTTGAGAGAGCGAGAGCATGGCGATGTTGAAATCTAGTTCGCCGGCGAGGGCTTGGACGAACGATGTCTTTCCTGTGCCGGGAGGACCGTACAAAAGATAGCCTCGTCGATAAGGAATTCCGCGATCAAGATACCATTCCCGTGCTGAGATGAATTCGCGTACGTCGCTGAGGATGCGGTCAGCAACCCCATCCTCCAGCACCACAGAGTCAAACGGTCGTCGCCGTTTCGGCTGCCCAGAGCGATCCCACTGCACGTTCCGCGAAGTGTAGATGATCGTCTTGCCCTCCGTATGCTGATTCGCAAGCGCATGGGCTTCTTGGAAGATATCCTCGAATATTTGACGATGATAGTACAACGTCGTCAACGTAACGGTCTCGAACGGCCGCCCATTAGCATCGAAAGACTTCCCGATCCGTTCACGGTTGACTTTGATAAAAGCATTCTTGTACCGCAAGAAATGCCTCCCATGACCCGGCACAAGACTAAAAGCCGTCCTCTCCGAACCCCCGGGCGTCTTCGATCGTGCAGTCGCGATTTGCAAATGATGCAGTCCTGGCGTCACACGTCGAATAACCGACTCCACGAATCCTAGATCCTTCCGTGAAAGCGTCGGGTCCATCTGCTTCTGAAATTGCGTCGTCATCCAGCTGAGCACCCACTCATAGGAGTCGTCGTGTTTCGTTACTTCCAGATCTACCAGTAGCCGACGTCGTATGAGTTCTGTAGACTTGCGAAGACCCTGGGATCCGTAGCGCATTGCTGCGCCGAGGGCGGCGAGACCGAAGCCGGCTGTGAAGAAGGGGTTAGAGGAGAGCTGGGCGATGAGGGAGTCGCCTGAGTTTCCGGCTTTGGCCATCTCAAGCAAGGCATCTGTCTTGCCATCTTTGCTGTCTTTGAGGCCAGAGAGAGCCTTTGTTGCGGCGTTGATGCTGCTATCGTCCATCTACCTATGGTGCGGCCGGCATGCGGCTTTCAGATGTTGAGAGCTTCCGAGATCTGATACATATTTATGAATCTAGTCCAGTGCAGTTGCCTCGTCTCGGCGATCTGGTCTGTATGTTTTGGGCACTTTCCTGATTGACTGAATTTCCAGGCGAGATGTTCTGATGATAAAGACGTTGCATTGCAAATCTAATGCTCCGTCTCGCAGCGTTCGCCTACATTGCACATATGCGATATTGTCGGCAGCACCTCCGATTGGTTCGTAACGCCCCAAAAGCCACTATCAACGTGAAACATGTACCTACACGTCTCCCAACTCCGGATACGTCTGTGCAACCTTAGATGCAGCTGCAATAGTGATCTCCTCGAGGTGGTGTCAGTACGAGACTTGTTCTCGATATCATGAATTTGGTCTGGAGGCTCTCATCGACACGGTAATATGGCGATCCCCGGTTGCAGGCGCAGATATAGCAGCACAGGAAAGTCCCAACTTCTAGTGAAGCGCAGGTACCAACGCGCCTGCACAAAGCCGCCTGCGGCGTAGCACCTGCCTGCCACTGTCGATTTTCACTTCCCACTTTGTATTGATGCTGTCACACAATGGCTACACTGTCACATTCGACAATTTCTTCGACCATGGACAAGGTCACAGTTGATAAGGCGTACTTCGATGCTCTGCTGCGCAGGTAAGCTCTGTTTGCCCATTCAGAGGCTCACTGATAAGCTAACATGAACGCAGAGCAGATTTTGTGCGTCTCCATGGGGTGGCACTGGCAACCAGCCGTTGTCTCACTGACACTATCGTAGCATACCACTGCTCATGGACGTACTGATGCGACCAACATCTCGATATCGAAAGCTGAATATGATACCCTTCAACGACAATCACGGGAATACGACGCTCTCAAGGCCGCGTTGATTCAGGGTGGAGTCACAATCGAGACACTGGAGCTCTTGGTTGGTCATGTCCATCACGACGAGCGTAAAGATTCGGCCACCGATCTATGGACTACTAGCGGTGCCAAACAACCCGATCTCTCTCATCGTCCTACCTTTCGATCAAACAGCGTGCCGGAGGTACCGTATATGACCACAAGCAACTACCTCGCTCATGCTCACACTGCTCGATATCACCCTACTCGACCCGATGCCTACCAGCGCAAGTGGAGTTATCCGCACGCTGGTACTCCACCGATCGACGACGAAGACGAGGACAATCTCTCACTGGACGGAGATGTTACTGCTCTAGATGACGTGAGCAATGCTCAACATAACGGCAAAGTGCAAGATCATAGAACACTCTACTTCGCTGGCCTGTCCGAGCGCACCACGTATAAGGATCTACTGGCTGTGATCAAAGGTGGCAAGCTTCTCAGCGTTCTCATGCGAGGCTCTGGTGCTACTGTATCATTCTACAGTGGTGCAGGGCACACCGAATTCTCGATCCGCGCCGACATGGACCACATCCACAACCTCATCATCATCTCGATCACGTTCCGCGGCCCAGATGCGCACATGAGCACCAATTCCGTGCACAACGCGTTATATGCGCGCACGTGCATGATGAGTCGCGTCGCGTATCGTGGTTGTCGCATTGAGTTCGTGGTCGATGAGTGCGATGTACCGCTGCAGGTGCATGTGAAGAGGGTTGAGCCAGTGAGGAAGGATGCTGGGAAGGGGAAATTGATGATGGCGAACCGATTTGGACTGCTGAATATGGGTGGGACTGAGGCGGATAGCGATGAGGAGAATCGGGCGCCGTCGAGTGATGGCACGGAGTGATGTACTGGGCATGGCATGAGTGTTTGTGTTGCTTTACAGAGTATGATACCCCGATAGCGTTAGCGACGGTGTGGCACAGCAGGTTTCTCGATTACATTGCAACCTCTCTTGTGCTTCTATCATGCTACCCTGTACAGCGGATGAATTTGAGCGCTGCCGCTGAGTCACTGCCAGACTCTCGGCTCCGCTGAGGCGCCGATGCATCCTACTCCTGTAGACTCAGCTCCTTCACCCGAGGCTCCGTTGAACCGCTCTTCCCAGCTGCTCAACACTAGTCACCCTGCGCTGCGAGCACCTTGACCAGAGCGCCGACCACTTCATCCCTCGCTTTGTCCTCCCCAAACCCGACTTGCCCAGTCTTACACTCCCCAAGTGACTTGAAGGCACGCGTGTGCATGGCGTGCAACGCATTCCTGAAGTCCAGCACCTTCTTTGCGACTCCAGTCTGCCTGTCCCTGGGAACTTCAACAAGTAACCACCCATTGAGTAGCAACCTCGCGTCACCCTGCATAGTAAGAGGTCCACCGAACAATATGGCTTGCAGGGTGCTGATCTTCGAGGCATTGCGGAAAAACAGTGCATCGCCTTTGTCAGGACGTACGAGGGTAGTGTACGTGAAAAGCAGTCCTGGGTCGAGTGTGGTGGCCTTGTTCTGGCGTGCGCTCCTGGAGCCGGGTTGCAGCATGACCATGCGCTCCGAAGAGGTGCGGAAGAATTTCTTGTTGCCCTTGACAGCCAGATTAGGCTGCAGACCGGCGACGAGAAGGCATTTGATCAGGGCAGTATTGCTAGAATTGCGATTGAGATTCGAGACTCCGTATTGGTACTTCACGCGAGTCGACGAGCTGGGGCGCGAGATCAAGCCAGACTCAACGAGGATGTTCTCAATCTGCTCTGCATTCTGCATGCACGTCTTGAATGATCCAAAGTGCAAGAAATCTTCTTTGCTGAAGCGGGAGGCCGCGTTGATACCGCGCCCAATGAATGCAGCACGAAGCGCAGTGAAAGCCCTGATATGAGCCATGTGATCGCTGTTGTCCGTGAAGTACTTCTCGTGTCTGCCATTAGCCAATTCGCGCTGCTCCTTAGGTGCAAGGAATAATCCCTTCTCATCACCAGCGGCGGCAGAGACGATCATAGGGTCTAGACACCTGTAAAGTATGCCCAGAAGGATGGGCTTACCAAGTGATGGGTGCACAGGGAATCGGGATAGCACTCGTCCAAGGTCTGTGAGGTCTTCGGCGGCTGTCAGTGCCTCGAGCAGCTTGAGAGAGTTGATGGCACTCTGCACTGCTGCTGTGGGCGGAGGCTCGATCGCTTGCGCAAGGAATGGCTGGATGGCGACACCCTGGACATTCGCCTTCACCGATAGGACCGTCTCCGACAAATCCGTACGTAGCAGCTCAGGGATGTTGACAGCGCTCATCTCGGTGTACCGCTCCTCGGAATACACGGCATAGTAAGTGCCATGCTGTACCCGACCAGCACGACCAGCTCTCTGTCGAGCATTAGACTTGCTCACCCACACGCATTGTAGCTGTGTGGTGCGGCGAAGCTGGTCATACCGGCGTTCTCTCAGTTTCCCAGTGTCCACTACATGCTTTACATCTGTAACAGTGATAGAAGTCTCAGCGATGTTGGTTGACAGGATGATCTTGCGGCACCCAAACCGATCGCGCTGGAAGACAGCGGCTTGATATTCCTTCGGTATCGTGGAGTGAAGTAGGCAGATCTTGTACTTGCGAGAGTCTGCAAAGTCATGACCGAAGCACTTGTGCTGCGTTAGGAACCTTTCCAAGGAGGTGATCTCTTGCAGCCCAGGTAAGAACACCAGTATGGCGCCATCACTTGAGACAGAGCAAAGCCAGCCGATAATGGCGGCTAGAATAGGCACTGGCACAAACCCTTCGTGCAGATCTTGCGGCTTCGCTGTCTGACCTGCTTTGCGCGCCACAGCAGTCTTGCTATGTTCTAGCTCTGCTGCCAGCCAATCGCCAACCTTCGGGTCAGTAGCGAGCAGCCGGTTGACCTCTCTCCTATCTCGTTCCATGAGGTCGCGCAAAGTGTCGGTGAGATATCTCCAGGTGACAGGAAACGTACGACCTGGAATCTGAATTGTGGGCGCAGGGACTAGTCTCTTACCCTCGCCAGTCCCAAGATAGCGGGCAAAGAGCGAATGGTCGATGGTGGCACTCATCAGCACGACATGAGGTACCGATAATCCCTGGGTTTGGCGTATTTTGATTGCGTCCTTGATGACGACCAGTAAGAAGTCCACGTTGAGGGCCCTTTCATGAGCTTCGTCGATCAAGATATGTGACGCAGACCCAAGGATACCATCTGCGTCATGCTTCATCTGTTCAAGGAACAGCCCAGTCGTGCAGTACATGATGCTGCCACCGTACCGTGAGTATTTAGCGTCCATTCGAACGTGATAACCGACGCCCATCTGCAACGGTTCGTCACGTTCCACGGTGACTCGTTCAGCGACTGAGACAGCCGCGATTCGGCGTGGCTGTGTGCAGATGATGTTGCACTCGGCACCGACTCCGTCTCGCATCGCCTCTTCGAGAAGGATCTGCGGGACCTGTGTTGTCTTTCCTGACCCCGTATCACCGATCACGATGCTGTATATGCTGCTATCTACCATGCGCTTCAGCTCTTGGCGATATTTGCTGACAGGGAGGGCGGATCTCTGCGCATGCAGCGGATCAAGCTTCGGATCGTCTTCATAGGCTTCTTGCTCGAGCTCGAGGATCCAGTTTCTCTCTGCAGCCTCCTCTTTCGTTTGACGGCGGGCTTGCCTCCTCGAAGTCCCAGCAGCAGCTGATGCGTCGGCTTGCTCCGCTTGCAACGCGGTCCCTGCCGTCGGCGAAGAGAATGACGAAGGACAAGCGTTGAGAATCACGAGCAATTCTGTGGGAACGTTAAGACTCGAAAGTGGCGCAGTAGTCTTAATCACCTTCCTGGTTGCAGGCACTTGTACGCTTTGGAGAGCGCCCATCCCTGGGCGGACAACCGCGGCTGTCGAGGACTTGCCGGTGGAGATCTCCACCGCGGCCGCGAGGTATGCAATGACCTCAGCGTCCACCTTTCTTCGCAAAAAGACGTAGGGTCCAGCAAAGTCAAGGCCCGGAATAACTACCCTTGCCCAGTGCACTGGTGTGCCGCGATCCGTTTCCATGACAAACTCTACATCGACTGTCGATCCTGCGGAAGCGGCATGAGAGGTGACGTAGTCCATAGCAGCCGCGCAGCTGACGGGTGACCGTGAGGCATCAGGCAAGGAACTCAGCAGTGAGCTTCCTCTCATTTGTCGCAAGAGTTCCAGCAGCGCGATGCCTTCAGCCGCCCAGATATGAGAAGAGACGCCAGCCGCAACGGTTTGTCCGAAAGAGACTTGAATACGCACGGTGTCATTGATCCTCTTAAAGGTGAAGTCAGGGACCAGACTGTACTGAGCAGCGAAGTTGTAGACGTAATGCTTAGCGTTCCTATGTTCTACGCGCGTTGTGGGAAGCTTCAACTTCGGCTTCGTTGGATTCTTGGTGTGGTGCAGTGGAGCACCTGAGGGGAGGACCGAGCAGAGACTCGGAGAAGGAGAAGGCTGCGGAGTCGTGGAGGCTGAGAGCGGCGCAACAAGAGTGGTCGCGCACGATGAGGTCGTAGAGGCTGATCTTGCAGGGTAGACAGCCCCCTGTGCGGACGTCGGAAGTGGAGGCGACGGCTTGAGCGATGGTGCCGCATTTCGCGTGACCCGCGATGCTTCGAGATCAGGCGCCGCGTGCGAGGGTGCTGAGGGTGGCAAAACGCTCTCACCTTTTAACAACCACGTGGCTGATGTCGTTGAAGCGATAGTCTGGGTCTTCGGCCTCAGTCTTGTATTGAAATCGTCAAGTTTACCGGATTCTCGTAGCTTCGCGATCATTACCCTCCAGGCCGAGTCCTTCGAGGTGTGTTCTGCAGCCGTGCCATCACCGACGCACTGCAGCCAGATGCCATCAATGGTGACCTTCAGCATGCAACGATGCACAGTCTTCTCTATGGTGCCTGTCGATTTTGTAGTCTCTGTCCTGTGTAGAAGCTGAACATCCAGTGGGAGTGTCAAGCTGTCACAGACTTCTATCAGTGCATCTTCTTCGCCTCCCGGGCAGAACATGCCAGCAGGCAAACAGGGATACTGCGTCATGATGCAGTTGACGAGAAGCACAGAAGATGCTCGCACTTTAATGAAGCGAGAACATCATGGTTGGTGTGAGGTCCGGATGAGGTGAGAGTCGAAATTGAGGTTTGTCGGTGCGTTTAGTACGTATGGAAGGAACGACTCACCCTCCGTGGCTGCCTCTCTCGACCGCCGCATCCTCGACTTCGTTTCATCAAGTCATGGTGAATTAGCTGGAGCTAAGTCACTTCCTCCATCGGGAATGTGATTGACCCTCCTCCCTCATGACATGAATGAGACCAGTGCCATCACTTGGCCTCTGGGCAAAGCCATCATTGCGACTCTCCAATGGCTTCACATGACGCATGATTCGGCGTTCCTATCTCTGTTCTTGCCGCTGATCACTGAAGGCCAGCTTTGATGATGCTCGCTGAGCGATTCCAGCAACGCTGATTACGTGCGCGATAGGCACAGTGCCGCTTCATTTCCTTACATGGAGGACCCAAGACCATTGGCGTGAGAGTAAGCGATGTTGGATTAGTCACGTGCCTGCGAAACAGCACCGCGTTTGGACAAAGTTTGTGGAGCTATGCTGCATCGTTTTGACGTCACTCTAACGTGTATCACCCCACCAGCAATGTGACTAGCAATGTGACCTCTGAAAGATCTGCAACCAACCTTCGACTCGACATACTGCCATTCGAATTCCTCCAGAACACTGTGACAGATTCGAACCAGTCAAACCCACCAGAACTCATACAGCCAAACTCGAAAATGCCTCGCGACGGATCCGGAGCCGGCGACAATGCCGAAGAGCTCGGCGAGACGAAGGTTCACGGAGCTGGAGGAGAGACTGTACGCTCATCAACTTTGCTCCTTGACCACTCGATTTCTAATCGTGCTTCAGGGCTCCAAGGTCGACCGCTCAGACAAGGCAGCGCCAATGCCTTCTGAGGAGAAGGGAGACTCGATTGAGGGAATGAACGCATCTGGTGGCGGTAACAAGATCACTGATTCCGGAAAGGGCGAGAGCAAGGTGCACAAGGACAACGAGTAGCAAGGTCGATGGTAGGAACGGGCCAGTCTTAGAATTGTGGTCGTGGAGGAGTTCCCGTAGCTTGTACAGTATTCGGCTCGTGGACTCTCAGTTTTACAGGTGCCAAATCATCCCGTCCAGACAGACAGCCATGTCATTGCTGGTATGCGGACTCTCAGACGTCCGGCAAAGGTGTGAAGGTAGCTTACACGACCCTTAGCGCAAACCCACCACCCTTCTCCTCGTCTTCCCGTCCCTTGAATATCGAGCTGTAGTCCACCTCACCCAAAGCCGGTGCCTTACCTCGCATTGGTGCACTCGGACTAGCCAGACGTCTCCTCTTCTCCTGTCCAGCCTTCGAAGGAAATGTCGGGAACATAGCCGTAGGCTTCGGTCTCGGATCTTCCGTGAAGTACTTGTGTCCCAGCATCTCCTTGGCCGTAGGTCTCTTGCTAGGATCCAGTGACAGCAGCCCATCGAGAAGTGCAACACCAGCGTTTGTCAGGGTTGGGAACTTCGAGCGGACTACGCTGCCTTTTGCAGCTCGCTGATTGGTAGGTAAACGCAGCGTCCTTGCGTTCGGCAGGCGCTTGAAGCCAGGCCAGGTCTCTTCGGAGGGTATGCCGCAGAGTTCAAAGATCTAATGTGCACATCAAATTAGGGTGGGAGATATTGTATACGTTCTTTCCAGCCAAGAAGAATGTGACTGGGTGCGCGACTCACCTTACTCAACTGATCCACTTCGTTCTTCCCCTGTAGTAGCGGATTCTTCGTCAGCAGCTCGCCAAAGATGCAGCCTAGACTCCAGAGATCTATGGCAGACTCGTACTCGGTCGCGCCCAGCAATAGCTCTGGCGCGCGGTACCAGAGCGTGACTACGAGCTGCGTGAGATTCTTCGGTGCTGGACTGCCGCAAAACCGCGCCATGCCGAAGTCTGCCAGTTTGATTTCGCCGCGGTTGTTTATGAGTATGTTGCTTGTCTTGAGATCGCGATGCAGGATCCAGTGGTCGTGCAAATACTCCACTGCGCTTCCAAGTTGTAGCATGAGAGTCTTGATCTCAGACGGGAGGAAAGGATCTTCCATCTCTTCTTGTAGCGTCTTGAGGTCGTGCTCCAGAAACTCCATGACCAAGTAAACGTCTCCCTTCGCGTCGCCTTCACCAGTGACTACTTCGCGGAGGTCGACGATATGGCGATGCTTCGCGGCGTTGAGGCATTGAATCTCGCGAAGCGCTGTGACAGGGAAGCCACCGTCTCGCTGTGGGTCGAGCTTAAGTTTCTTGATCGCAACGATTTCGCCTGTGGCTTCTTCGCGAGCTCTCGAGACGTAGCCATAGCTGCCTTCCTCGATGTGATTGAGTCTATCGAAGCGCTCGACCGAGCGACAGGGCTGCCAGGTTGGTGCATCGAAACGAAAGAGGTATCGCTCGCTGTCACCGTTATCCGTCTGCTCCTCGGGCGCAGCTTCTAGAACACGCCGTCGCTTGCTCGGCCTCTCTGTCAGGGCTTCAGAGTCGTGCGCGCCATTGCCCTTACTCGCGACGGCTCGCTGCTGGACCTGTTCCTCTGCTTTGCGTTGCTTCTCTGCCTTCAATCGCTTCTTCTCCTCCTTCTCAGCCTTCCGCAGGGCATCCGCGGCAGCATCTTCCGCAGAGTCCGCCCATCTCGAGGTCATGGTGCTTATCCTAATTGATTGCGTCCAGTGTTGGCATGCGATAACGTTTGCGAAGCAGTTCGGATCCAGTATAATGGAAGCAGTGTGTCACGGAGGTGACGTCGGAGAAGATGGAACTCGAGCTTCACCTCTACACCTTGCATATCGCTCCTTCTTTCACGAGACATTGCATCCGTCCAGCCTGAACATCGTTCGGTGATACACGATGAAAAGCAGTCTCACTCGAACGGCAAGAGCCTTTTTTCAAAATTCCCCTCGATGTACAGCTCGATGCACCCGGATCGCCGGCGCAAGATGGAGCTCAACTTACGAAGACGGAGAACACAAGTGGTCGACGCCATTGGCTAAGCAGCTGGCTGAGGCGATTACAGTATGAGACTCGAGCACCTGAGACGGACCATAGCTGAGGCGAATACAGACCACCGGACCCATACCGGTCGCCTCGTTCATGCGACAATGCCTCACGTCGGATCTGGGAGGCTACTACACATCCACATCTCCAACCACGAGTGACCAGTTTGGAAGTAAGGGCGACTTTGTCACCTCACCAGAGATCTCGCAAGTCTTCGGCGAGCTCATTGGCGTTTGGTTCGTCGCAGAATGGATCGCTCAAGGCAAGAAGAATGAGGGTGTGTACCTCATGGAGGTCGGTCCTGGAAGAGGCACACTCATGGACGACATGCTACGAACTGTCCGAAGCTTTCCGGATCTTGCGAAGGCGATCGAGGCGATTTACATGATCGAGGCTAGTCCGCGACTGAGGGAAGCTCAGCACAAGCTGCTATGTGGCGACAATGCCATGGAGGAGACAAGTATGGGGTGGCAAAGTGTGAGCAAGCATTCGAAGGAGCTAAAGATTATCTGGACTGAGGACGTGAGATTTGTGCCGAAAGATGGAAGCAAGACACCCTTCATCGTTGCTCACGAGTTCTTCGATGCACTGCCTATACACGTTTTCCAGAGTGTACCACCAGCACCTCA
>KZ111151.1:529523-690951 GCA_002077045.2 Rachicladosporium sp. CCFEE 5018
GCATGACCAAGGACCCGACATGTCTTACCGTGGCTGGTATGTCCATCGCCGAGATCGAAGCTGTGATGGAGCAGTCGAAGTTTCAGGGCTTCCCCATCGTTGAGGATCTCGATGAGAAAGTTCTCCTCGGCTTCATCGGCCGCACTGAGCTGCGCTATGCTCTCAGAAAAGCTGAGCGCGAACGAACGCCGAAGCGAACGCTATGCAGCTTCAAGGCTGACAATCACTCTACTGTCTCATCAGAAGCCGCGTTTCTTGACCTTCAGCAGTTCGTCAATGCCACGCCATTGACAGTCCACCCCAATTTGCCACTTGAGACGACTATGGAGCTGTTCAAGAAGCTTGGCCCTCGAGTGATCTTGGTCGAGCACCGCGGTCGACTTACTGGACTGTTGACAGTCAAGGATTGCCTGAAGTACCAGTTCCAAGCTGAAGCACTGGAGCATCCCCGCGAAGCTGGTAGGCATGGCGGACAAGAGGCACTGTGGCAGGTCATCAGATCCTCTGCTACCTGGGTCGCCGACAAGGCGCGGAACATCAGCGGTGGTAGGCTGAGGCTTGGTGATGAGCAGCAGACTACGACCGCAGATGGCGAAGCAAATCAGCCCTTGCGTCACGCGGATGCAGGCGACGGGCACGGAGATGTGGAGCTAGAAGATAGACGGGAGGTCATATAGCCATGTCAGACACTCTCCGCTGTCATCCATTTTACTCAGATCTAAAGTCGTACAGCGAAAGTCCAATGTTCCCCAACACCGCGCTATGCAACCAGCAATCTGTCATGTATCCTACAGCAAGTCCATCCCACATCAAATGCTTCAACAAGACAGCTCACGTCTCCACAAACCTCGAACTCATCAGCTCATCCACATGCGCTCTCTGAATTTTCGCATTCCCCTTGTCCTGCTCCTTCAACAAAACAGCGAGGACCTCGATAGGCGGGTTCAACCCCAGCACGTTAGCCCTCTTCCACCGCTTTAGTCGCGCGATTCCGATGCAAGGCTACTTCGCAGTTAGTAATCTGCGATCATCCACTGATCTTGCGCAGGGACACATACCCCAAACTGCCCACTCATATCGAACTCCCTCAATACTTTCTCCGCCAAGCCCAGACCTTCCTGATGCACCCGCGGTACTAAGCGCTCGGATTCCTTCTCCGCCCAGTACCGCTTTATCTGTGCATCGGGGAGTTTGCGCGCACGAGTCTCCTCGTCTCCCACCCATCCTGAGCCTAGACCGCCGAGTGCACCCAGATCGCTAGACTCTGCCCTTCCACCCAGAATCTCCTCAGCCTTTACCGGCTCGTCCACGGGGTCTGCCGCTTCGGGCGCTACAACAGGCTGGGCGGAGGAAGGGGGCGGTGATTGCGGCAGCTTAGGTGCCTTCGCGGTGACTTCGGCGGTAGAGTCATCGTCCTCGGCTTCAGCTTCGATCTCGACTGCGGCTGCTCTGCTCTCGAGGTCCTTTTTCGCGGCTTTGCCCTTTGCTGAGCGAGGGGAGACGGGTTTCGTGACTTTGTTTTGGAAGGAGAGGGTGCTCTGGGCTCCTCGTGCAGCGGCGGAGGCGGTGCGCGGAGTGGAGGTACGACGTTTGGGGGCCATTGCTGCGGCGAGTGGGGTGTGGGATACGGGTGTCGTAGAGTGCAATTGGGTTGTATGGGGTGGTGAATGTGATTGAGTGGTGGTGCGTGCGTGGAGTGACGTCTCCGGCGCGGAAAAAGCGTTGCTGAGCAACATCACGCGTTCAAGACGCGTAAAGTGGTTCACATGAATATCGCCTCAATTCATGAAGCGCCCGCAACAACAAATGGCAAGACGCAAGATCATCATTGAGCGTCGACTGGTGAAGGGAGTCCGCGGGTCATCTCATCACTCTCATTGAAGTCGCGAATTTTGGTTAGTGAATCGTAGTTTCACCGTTGGATGCGAGCTTTCCATTCAACTGATCGATACCCTACACACGAAGTGTTACCGAATGGTTGCTTGGAACGGGACAGGATGGAGCTGCCACAAATTAGAGACGCCCGGAAGACGAATCCTCAGGGCGAGCCGCATTCTCTGCAAGTCTGTCGCAACAGGCACCTTCTACGTTACATTCGAGCCACACCAGTCGCTCCGGTGCGGCGTCAATATCAGGAGGCCCTGGGGACTAACAAGACAGCGGCCTGCCTACTCGAGGCCTAGTCCTTGCCGTGTCCAGAATGGCATCAATGCAGCATTGGACCAGACGGTCGCGTTGCATCCAGGTGCAATGGCTCAACTGCTCCCTGAGTTGAACCGAGTTATCGCGATGCCAACTCCAGCAATGCTGTGATGCAGGTGCCACAGAGCTGTCAACCTCACGATGATCATTACGACCATGGGGCCAAATCGTGAAAATCTGTTGTACGCTCACTGGTCTCGACTCATGCACGATCGTGCGACACATCAACCTGACCGTGAGGCTTTCATCCCAGCCGATGGTCGGCTATATCGAGTAATCCGGCTCGTAGACCCATTCCCGGCGTTTGACGGAAGACACATGCGGCTCCAACGGCTGCCGATCTCTACTCCGCCATTCGCCTGGCTCTGACGTACCGGACGAATGACAGCTGCGTTGATGGAAAGATAATCCGGAATGACACTCCTTATGGCTCTGCCGGTGGCTTTTGTGTAGCAGTGACTTACGAGAGCTTTCGAGACAGCATCATGAACGAGTGCCAGTCTCTGTCTTGGCCCCGCGGATGTAAAGCACTACATATACAGGTGGTAAATATTCGGAAACTGCAATTTAACATCGAATCCTTGCTGTACCCTTTTTCAATTTTCGATATCATCGAGTCGCGACTATGGATCAACGATCAGGTTTCCGTGTCGCTGCGAAGCTTGAGAAGCGCAGCTTGCTCATTGCAATCAACTGCGTAGCAGCCTTGTCCATATTCTTCTTCGGCTATGACCAAGGTCTGTACTCACCTCGAGTCGCATCAGACGAGAGAACATATCTAACGATGCGCTAGGCATGATGGGCGGCGTAAACAACGCCAAGGATTACATCGACCTTATGGGCTTCGGCTATGTCAACGATGCCGGCGACCCTGTGATCACCGACTCCCTCCTTCAAGGCGGCATCGTCAGTGTCTACTACCTCGGAACTCTCATGGGCTGTCTAGTCGGTGGCTGGATTGGCGACAAGATCGGCCGTGTGCGAACAATTGCGTTCGGCGCAGCGTGGGCTATCTTCGGCGCAACGCTGCAATGCTCCGCTCAAAACGCCAACTGGATGATCTGCGCGCGACTTATCAATGGCTGGGGCACGGGTGCGCTGAATGCCATCGTGCCGGTCTGGGCTACCGAGACCGCGGAACATACAAGCCGAGGGCAATTTATTGCTATCGAGTTCTCGCTGAACATCTTTGGTCAGTCCTGTCAAGCGCGAAGCGCCAACCAATACTGACTGGTGAGCAGGCGTCGTCGTGGCGTACTTCCTCGAATTCGGGTTATCTTTTGTTGATGGAGGAGCGAGCCCAATCCGATGGCGCTTTCCCATCGCTTTTCAGATCATTCCTCTCTTGGTCCTATTTGGCATATGTTGGTTCTTCCCGGAGTCACCCAGGTGGCTCGCCAAGGTAGGTCGCGATGAAGAGGCACGCTACATCCTTCAGCGCTTGCGAGGGAGCGAAGGCGAGGATGCTATCAGAGCAGAGAACGAGTACCAGGACATCAAGAATGTCGTCCTGCATGAGCGCAAGGCCGGTCACTCGAATACCTACTTCCATATGCTTTTCGGCAATAGTGGGAAGCTACACACTGCACGACGAGTTCAGCTGGTTATCTGGCTGCAGATCATGCAGGAGTGGGTTGGTATCGCCGGGGTGACGGTCTACGCACCCACGATCTTCCGGATCGCTGGATTCAGCAGTGAGAAAAGCCAGTGGATATCGGGGTAAGCATAAAGCCGTTCCTTTAGTAATTGAGGCTTGCATCTGACAACTTCGCAGGCTCAACAATATCTTCTACATGTTCTCGACTCTCATTTGTGTCTTCACACTGGACCGCATCGGACGGCGCTGGACTCTGTACTGGGGCTCGGTGGGGCAGGGGATTGCCATGTTCCTTGCAGGCGGTATGGCAGCCGCTGGAGTCGCCGCAACTGCGTCCGGAAACACCTCAGCTGCTTCAGCATACGGGATTGCGGCGGCTTCATTCGTCTTCATGTTCACCTTCGTGTTCGGCGCGACGTGGCTTACCGTCCCCTGGTTGTATCCCGGTGAGTATCATGGATTCTCGTGGTGACGCAGCAAACTGACAAGCAATGCAGCGGAGATCTTCCCTCTGGAAGTTCGTGCCAAAGGTAACGCTTGGGGTGTGGTCGGATGGTCCATCGGCAATGGGTGGCTGACGCTCTTGTGCCCGGTTATGTTCAAGGCGATTTCGGAAAAGACGCTGTACATCTTCGGCATTGCTAACGTTCTGAGCATTCCCATGGTATACTGCCTGTATCCGGAGAGCAACCAGCGAACCCTCGAGGAGATGGACCTGCTGTTCGCTGCCGATACGCTGTGGGTGTGGGATGCAGAGCGCAACTTTGAGAGACTGAAGCTGGAGAACCCTGACTTGGTCGCTGCGGCGAGCCGTGGGAACTCTGTCGTGGATGCAGAATCGGGTCTGAAGCGAAACGAAAGCGTAGGGACGAAGTCAGAAGTTGCTTGAGTCATCAGGCAGCATTCACCCATGGCTTGGATTGAGTATTATGTTATCGATTAGTCGCACTGGTGTTTTGTCTTCTCCTTGACCCAGTCTCTCATCATTCTTTGCGTTGCTGAGTGGTAGCATCTTGATCGCGCCGCTCAATACCGCACCGCGACGCGAATCCACGGATGTGATCTCCTCAAGACTCTCAGGATCCGCCAAGGAGACATAGTCGACTTCATATATCGCGCTCTCGGTGTCGCCCAGACGAGCTTGGAGCATTCTGGTCTCATCTAGAATGGCATGAGCAGGCGCGAGGATATTGCTGCGATCCTTCGCTCCGTCCTTGTAAGCCGCATCCGCAGCCCTCAATGCGCGTGACAGCACAACACCCACCTTCCTCCGCCTTTCGCCCAGATAGACATTACGACTGCTCATGGCCAGTCCATCTGCTTCTCGTTCCGTACGAATGATCCGCACGGCAATAGGCATTTGCAGATCCTTGACCAGTCGCTTAATCACTACACTTTGCTGCACGTCCTTCTGCCCAAAGTACACTCGCTCGGGCTGCACAATATTGAAGAGCTTCGTGCAAACGGTGGCAACGCCTCTGAAGAACACTGGCCGACTACGGCCCTCTAGCAGTTCGGCAAGTGGCGTGATAGTCACGAAAGTACCCTTCCCAGGCAAAGATGAATCCGGAGGAAGCGTGGGATACATCTCCTTTGTCGTGGGTGCAAATACCGCTTCCACCCTGCCGCTATTTTCGCTCTGCTTCAGCGACACATCCAGGTCCCGTAGAAGTGCCAAGTCGCTGTCCCAGGTCTTGGGGTAGCTTGCCAGATCTTCGCTTTGTCCAAACTGCGTAGGATTGACATAGATTGAGACAAATACGTGAGAGTTCTCTTCTGCCGCTCGTCGGACTAGCGAGAGATGGCCAGCATGTAGGGCGCCCATGGTAGGCACTAAGCCGACCGTTTTGCCATCCAGGAGAAGATCACGTCGGTGGCTCCTGAGCTCGGGGATCGAGCGGAAGACATGGAACGGCCTTTTGAGAACCAGATGTGATATGCGCATCGGCCATATCGTCCTGGCCACTCGGTTCACGAATGCCATGGTCGTTCGGGAGTGTCCTGCTTCTGCCGAGAAGCAAAGTCACGAAACTTCGTAATGTCGATGTCTTGCGAACATGCCAGACTCCTGCCTTTCGTCTCTGCCATCGCGATCCTACGCACAGGTGAGTCAAGACATAACGAATTCTGCAGTTCGATGTGTACGCCGTATGTCAGGTCATCGTGAAATGGCACTGAAGTCGGCTTCGATTCAGGAGGGCAGGTTAGCCGATATCGATATCTCGACTACGGCAGACCAGACGTGACATCCGGTACCATCCAAAAGTTCTCAAGAAAGTCGTCCTGATGGTCGAACACATTAGGTCTTCCAACGCATCCGCGGTGAATGCAGTATGGTTCGAGCTGCGTCACCAACGCATTCGGAGAATGACTTCGATATTAGCAACACTCTTGTCCACGATGGACAAGTGGACGACGGCGATGAGGACTGGGATACTCTTGGCGAACAACCACAATCGAAGAGGCGCAGAGTCGCTGGCAAGGGCGCCCAAAGCGACGATGATGACCAGGACGAGGCTTTCATCGCTGCGGCGCAAGCTGCGGTCAATCGTAAAGGCGACAAGGGCGGGAAGAAAGCTGGCGCATTTCAAACGATGGGCTTGAGTGCTGTGGTATTGAAGGCTATTACGCGGAAGGGCTTCTCCGTGCCGACGCCGATCCAGCGTAAGACTGTTCCTCTGATCATGGACGGGCAGGACGTCGTCGGTATGGCGAGGACGGGGTCTGGCAAGACGGCTGCTTTCGTCATACCCATGATCGAGAAGCTCAAGGCACACTCGGCCAAAGTTGGTGCGCGAGCTATCGTGCTCTCGCCGTCTCGAGAGCTGGCACTGCAGACGCTCAAGGTCGTGCATGAGCTCGCGAAGGGAACAGATCTGCGGACTACATTGCTGGTGGGGGGCGACAGTCTCGAGGATCAATTTAGCAGCATGGCGAGCAACCCTGACATTGTCATTGCTACGCCTGGCCGCTTCGAGCATCTGAAAGTTGAGATGGGTCTTGAGCTATCTAGCGTCAAGTACGTGGTGTTCGATGAGGCCGATAGACTATTCGAAATGGGTTTCGCGATGCAATTGACCGAGATCATGCACTCTTTGCCACCAAACCGACAGACGCTTCTTTTCTCTGCTACACTTCCTAAGTCGCTTGTCGAATTTGCCCGCGCTGGGCTGCAAGATCCCAAGCTAGTCAGACTCGATGCAGAGAGCAAGATCGCACCTGGACTCGAAAGTGCATTCTTCACTGTCAAACGATCAGACAAGGAAGGCGCACTCCTACATCTGCTACAGGATGTACTCAAGATGCCAACGGGCGAGACCGAAGCTGCTATCAAGGCAAAGGAGCCAGCTGAGGGCAAGAAGCGGAAGAGGGAGCACATCGCGCCCAATGAGACACCCTCGCCGCACTCTACTGTATTGTTTGCTGCTACGAAGCATCATGTGGAGTACCTCGCAGCACTGCTGAAAGGCTTCGGCTATGCTACCTCCTATGTGTACGGCTCACTGGATCAGACTGCGCGTAAGCTGCAAGTGGACGACTTCCGGACTGGCATGACAAACATTCTCGTCGTCACTGATGTTGCGGCCCGCGGTCTCGACATTCCTGTGCTGGCAAATGTCATCAACTACGACTTTCCTTCACAACCCAAGATTTTTTTACATCGCGTTGGTCGTACTGCGCGCGCCGGCAAGTCAGGTTGGAGCTACAGTATCGTGTCGCAACATGATCTGCCGTATCTGCTAGACCTGCAGCTGTTCCTAGGCAGGAAGCTCACCGTGGGGAGGCGACAGGCAGATCCAGCTTTGTTTCGCGACACCATCGTCTTGGGCACGTTAGTGCGTGAGCCAATGGAGCGATATATCGAGGAGGCATCTAAGATCATCGGTGAGGACAGTGATCTTGCGCTCATGCGCGACGTCGCTGCCAAGGGCGAGAAGCAGTATCTTCGCACGCGAAACTCGGCATCGGCCGAGAGTGTAAAGCGTGCGAAGCAGCTCGCTGGGACCGAAGAAATGAAGGCGACGAACATGCTCTTCGACGCCGAAGTCGACCAAGACGTTGAAGCACAGAGGCTGCAGATGCTTGCCACAGTCAGCGGGTTCAGACCTCAGGAGACGGTATTCGAGGTCGGCAAGCGCGGCAATGCGAACAGAACGGAGATTGCAGAGGTCATACAGAAGCGCAGAGCGAAGCAAGCGGCGAAAGCCGAACGCGCCCCTGACACTGATGCCGCAGATGCGACGGTCCCTGCTGGTGATAGCGCTGTTGCAACGTTAGCGCCAGCACAGGACCAGTCAGACTCTGAAGACGACGAGCTCGTCCTCACTCAACCAGCTGATATGGAATCTGCTGACGAGTCCGATCTCGAGATTACTTTCACTCAAGCCAAATCATCGAAGCGCGGCAGCTCCTTCCAAGACACCGAGCACTTCATGTCCTACACCCCTACCTCCTTCAACAGCGCCGAAGACCGCGGCTACGGCGTCCACACAGGCGGCACGAACGCCACCTCAGGACCTGGAGCTCACTTCCTCACGCAAGCCAAAGGCGCCACCATGGATCTGACCAACGATGAAAACTCCGGTACTGCGGAGAAAGCTAGAGGCATGCGCTGGGATAAGAAGGGAAAGAAGTACGTCTCCCGTGCTAACGATGAGGACGGTAGCAAGGGCAAGAAATTCATCGTCGGTGAAAGCGGACAGAAGATCCTCGCCTCTTTCCGTGCCGGCCGTTTCGAAGCCTGGCGCAAAGCCAACAAGGTCTCCCACGTCCCTCGCGTCGGTGAGCTCGAGCGACCTGGTCGTTTCTCCTCGGATGCGCTGGCAGGTGGCGGTGGCAGACGGGGCAAACATACGCTTGACAAGGCGCCGAAGGAGGCGGATAAGTTCAGAGATGATTACTACAAGAAGAAGAAGCTTGTTGATGCTGCTAGGGAGGCTAGGAGGGGAAGGTTTGCGGATGGTGTTGGGGTTCGGGGGAGGAAGGTTGAGAGTGAGATTCGCGGGGTGGATGATGTGAGGGCGCTGAGGAGGGAGCAGGATAAGAGGAAGGAGAAGAATGCTAGACCTAGTAGGGAGGGGAGAGGAAGTGGAAGTCGAGGTGGAAGTCGAGGTGGGAGCAGCAGCGGTGGTGGTAGCAGAGGTGGCAGTAGCAGAGGCGGGAGCAGAGGTGCAAGCTCCTCAAGGGGAGGTGGCCGAGGGGGTGGACGTGGTGGCAGCGGTAGAGGCCGAGGTCGTGGGAGAGGGTAGATAGAGCGCTGAGACAGGCACATGTCTTCAGAGTCTACAAGATCTAGCTAGACCCTCATCACTGCCTTCTCATTTTCGCAGCACCACCTCCTGCATCTTTCGCCATCTCCTCCCTCCATTTCCTCTGCTCCTCTAAATCCTCATCTCCCCCGTCTTCTCCGACTCCACCCTTTCCCGCCTCCTCCACAGCCCTCTCAACCCTCGCACTACTAACTTGCGCCCCCGCCTCCCTGGCCTCCTCCGCCCACTGCTTCCTCTCAACCTCATCAAACACCTCCCTCTGCCCAATCCACCGCTCCTGCACATCCCTCGCCTCCATCCGCCCAGCCCACTCCCCACCCATGGCCTGCGCCCAAATACTCGCCCCACCCTCCACCGTCCTCCCCTCGTCATCCACACCCCTCGCGCCAGCGAAAACGTAGCCGGAAGCGCGGTCTAGTGCTTTCACTAGCGAGGCCATGGACGCACGGTCTTCGACCGCGAGGGTTTCGAAGGAGAGCAGGGAGAAGGAGTCGATGAGGTCTATGAGTGCGGTGTTCAGGGGTTCCCACTTTGAGGACTGGGAGGAGCCTTGTTCGGCTGAGAGGTGCGGGAGGAGGTAGTGCAGGTCTTGGACTTCGGTGTAGAAGTCTAGATTGAAGGGGAGGTCGGCGCCACCGACGGAGGCGAGATTGTCGAGTTTGGTAAGGACGTTAACTGGGAGGGGTTGTTAGTATCCGGTAGCACGATGTTGCATTGGTGGGCAAGACTAACCGACTGGGTAGGGTAGATGCAGCATGCCTCGGACGCAGAGCAGGAGACTGCTGAGGTACAGTGATGGGCGAGTCGTGACGACTGAGTCGAGCAGCTGTATCACTACTATCTAGACTGTTGTCAGTCAGCGGCGTCGGGTGTATTACATGGGATGGGTGGCGTACTTGGTAGCCGAGCTTCTCTATTCGATGCAAGATCTGTGGTAGGGCCATGTGATGCATCGTGAGTTCCGGTTGACCAGGCGGGTCAAGAATGATGGTCTCTTCTGCATGATCGTCAATGATCGTTCATGGGACTTGTAATCAGAGGTCGGAACTCGGGGGCGAGAAATTTACCACACTCAGCCAGTCGCTCCTCCAGCCAGTCGAAGTTGGCCTCGAGCTCCTCCATCGCCCAGAGTACACCGCCATTGGGACCAAGCTCCTCACGCTCCATAATTTCGTCAACATCGACCAAATCACGAACGTCGAAAGCAGCGACATTAGCATAAGGAACGTTGTCGTTGGCTGGGTCAATATTGGCCACGCTACTGTGCCGATCGATCGCGGTCATGAACTGATCGAGAGTGAGCAAGTAATTGCCTTACTGACAGACTGACGACTTACCTGTTGTAGGCCATTGCACAGTGTACTTTTGCCGCTGCCGGGTGGCCCGACTGGCAGGAGAACAACTTTCATCGTCTGTTCATTTGGTAAAGTTGAGGGGTCTTCGAATTCGGCGACAACTTATATCGCTCGATATCGTTTATACTCGATTCGCTGGCTGGACAAATTGTTGCTAAGCTTGCGGTCGTTCCATGGTCAAGTTTGCATCTCACGTATCGAGTCACGTATTTTGTCTACGCCCTGGCTTCGAAACACGACTTCTGCTCACCATACCATTTGATCACAACCTCACTCAATTGGTTGGACCACACTTCACCAAACCACATGTCACGATGAGTGCAGACTACGCTCTCGACGAGCCGCCCAGCGACGCTATCTCCGCCGTACAGTTCTCGACGTCAAGTCAGAGACTAGCAGTCGCGTCATGGGACCGCACGATATCGATTTACGTCCGTGAGGATGAGAACGAGTCCTCCCGCTTCAAACTGCTGGAACGAGTACAATGTCGAGCACCTGTACTGGACCTTGCCTGGGGTGCGGATGACAACACTCTGTTCTTTGTCGGACTGGATCACGATGTACGCAAGGTGGATCTCGGAGCGGAGGACCTAACGCAGGCCGTGTTGAGCTATCACGAGCAACCCAGCAACAAGATCTCATACAGCCACGGACTTGGCTTGGTACTATCGACTGGCTGGGACAGCATACTACACGTACACAACACAGCCATATCTGAGGGTCGCTCATTGCTTCGTGTACGACTGCCTGGCAAGCCCTTCGCCCTCGCCCTTACTCCAGAACGTGCGGTGATCGCCATGGCAGAGCGAAAAGTCAGCGTCTACGACTTGCGAGCGCTGAAGATGCTCACAGAGCAAACGGCGGACACAGGCATGTCGAGCGATGCGGACATTGGCGAAGTGGAGATACACGATATCACGCCCTGGCAAACAAGGGAGAGTAACTTGAAGTTCATGACACGTGCTGTCGCCACGATGCCTGACGGTACAGGCTTTGCAACAAGTAGCATTGAAGGTAGAGTTGCGGTGGAATGGTTTGATGCTGAGAAGGCCGCGAATACATATGCTTTCAAGTGTCATCGACAGACGAGTACGCAGACTGCGGAGGATGGCACGGAGCAGGAGGTAGATGTTGTGTATCCTGTCAATGCACTCGCATTCAATCAGCCGCATGGCACGTTCGCCACTGGTGGTGGAGACGGCGTACTTGCGTTTTGGGACGCGCAGACGAAGCGGAGAGTGAAGCAATACCCGAAGATAGGTGCATCGGTGGCTGCGCTGGACTTTTCTGGTGATGGGACGCACTTGGCCATCGGTGTCAGTCCAGGGTTCGAGGATGGTCATGAGGATGCGGAGTCGGATGCTGGACTGGTGAAGGTCATGATCAAGGAGCTGGCGGAGAATGAGGCGAAGGGGAAGGCTGCGAAGTGAGGATGGCGAGCTTGCTTCAGCGTTATCGACCGTCGAATTCCGCGCGGCGTTGCCACGGTCGCCGGCGGTACAATGGACGGATTGCTTCCAAGCTGGATTACATGCATTCGGCCGAGCGACGGGCTTCCAAGCGCTCTTTTACCCTCAGGCTCTTCCGCGTCATCTTTGATCATCCCTAGCTGCGCCGTACTGTCCCATGACACGCCTCTGGAATACCCTACAGGGGATTCGCCACTCATGTTTGACGCAATTCAATGGCATCGGGAGATGGCGGTGGGATATGATGGGTAGGGCGACTTTGCAGGCTGGATCCGTCAACAGCAGTTTCGGCAGCAAGTCGTGCAGGCGATGACAGGTGAGGCCGATGGTGAGCATGTGGCTGTTGAGCTCCAAGCATGGGCAGACCGTCTTCGTGTACTTGACCCTTGCGGCCCAGGAAGTGTCTCGAGTTCGCTCGACGACTCTTGTGACCGTAACTAGCTCCAAATTCATAAGGAGGAGCTCATTGGGCAGTCCGAGGAGAGATGCCTTCTTAATGGAGCAGTATTTATAAGGTGTAAGTCAAGAATGCATCGGTGCAACATGAAGTCGGAGAGGCCTACTGGCACCCTAATTCACCGAGATGCTGTGCAATATCCGCCACGCTTAGCACGCGACGTCTGCGACCCAGCTGGGAAGCTTGCTAGCCTTTGCTGTTGATGATCTAGTAACAATGCGTTGAAGTGGTGGCAGCAGATTGGACCTCCTCTGTGTCCTGCGCCGAGAGATTGCATAGGCCCGCCGAGCAACTGCGTAAAAGATGTAGTGCAAAATGCAACTATATTGTGCAGTAACACTGCGGCGACGATACTGACGAGCGTAGGATATTTCCGCCTTAGCTAAATATCAATGAACCTGTCGAGACTGATTGGAAACTACTCCAGAGGTACCTTGCGTCCCTCTGCGTTAGTGAGCTCATCGGCTCCGATCAACCGTAAGGCTGCTTTCCGATAATCAGGAGGGCATCACGTTCGCTCGCAAAGCCATCATGCGCCGTACCGGACACTACCTTGGCCGAAGCCTAGCATAGGTGCGCCTCTTACACTTACTTTTGCTCCCTGTATACATATTGACGTACTGATACCGGATGTCTCGACCCAACCATACCTTCATCCATCGCCGCTATGCCTGGAACTTCTCGTGGGTCAATCACCTGAGCTGCATGCTCTCAGCCCGATCCTTCTTGCCACCCGTCAAGCCCCAAATCTCCAATTCCAGGGGTCGATGCCCATGACGAAGCGCACGCACGGCCCCATCCCTAGCCTTCCTCACAATTTTGTCGAAGCCCTAGTTAGGCCCGCCCTTTCCCCTCCACAGCCGGACGATGACTGTCTTGAGGCTCTGGCAAGGCCGTAGGATACCGGTGATCGAGTCACCATTGAAAGAGCCCTCATCGCCACTATATCGGTCGTCAATTTCTGTCGTCATAGTAATATGCTCGGCTAGTCTCCTAAGTATGGTGTATCCATGATCTTCTCCTCGCATGGGATGCGGCATATCGGTAGGGCAGTAGCTTGAGGACCGCTGTTCAATCGCTCCGTCTCCTCCCAAACTTCCTTGTTCGGTAACCAGAAGCAAGCGTGCACATGGTACACTCTTGGCAGCACAACATGGCAAAGGTCTGCAGTGAAGAGCACTCCAGGGAGTAGATCTCGGAAGCGACGACAGTGAGACCGAGATTGAGCACGGAGAACTCAACATTGTCGAAGGCGCACTCGTCGATGGTGTGACCTGGGCCAGGCACGTAGCGGCTCTCATCTTTCCAAGGTTCGGGTGTCACGGTCGCTAGCCACAAGATCTTCAGCAGTAGCTCTTCTGGTAGGCCGAGAAGAAGTGAGCCGTTGACACGGATCAGCCTGACGAAGGACACAGCATTAGTCAACCACAACAAAGGAATGTATGGTGCGGTGACAGTCACGTCGGCGCTGTCTTGCGTGCAGCCTGGGCAGCTGCTTTCGCTCTCCTTTCGTGGCGGTTGCGGGTCCACTGTTGAGCTGTCAGATTCTCCATGATTTCGCTGCCACGGTGTCGTAGATGGTGGCGAGAACACGTAATATACGCAAATGGAGACTTGTGGACTCGGGACAATTCTAAAAGGACTTCTCGATTCGGGAAATGGCTCTCGTAGTCTGGTAGCGTGATCGTGCTGTTGTCACAGCGAACGAACTGTATTGGCAGGATGATCGAGCTCAACGGTGGTCGCGATGTATCTGGTCTCACGTGGGAGCGGATGCTATCGAAGGTACTGCGCGAACCCACTTCGTGTATTCGGTCCGCTTGTGCAACATCTGAACCTCCTCCAGGTGGGTATATTGTCTCCGATTGCTCGCGAGTCGACGGTCCAAGAGCCTTGTGAATATGCTTGGCCTTTGGAAGGTCACTTTCCAGACACGCCCTTTCAGGAAGACGGCCAGCAGGAGCCTGTGAAGACGATGGCAGGTGAGGCCCATGTACGGACGTGGTCGACAACATGACTGAAGGTGCATGGCTCGACAGCCACGATTGTGCTGTTTGGATCGGATGCATCCCGGAAACACTGCTTGCGGGGATGGATGGGTGTAGCCAGCTCGAGGACCAAAAGGAGGAGTTCATCTGGCAGATTGATCAAAGACGATATCTTCAATGCTGTGCGTTGTAAGGGTGAGGTGTGTAACATCATCGAAACGCGCTGCACACATCTTGCTCGTGCTCAGCGCAATGCTCTCTTCCGTCTGATCCGCTTATTTGCAGCGATCACTTGCCGTCGGTCGAGCAGTAACAACCTCATGACCGAAACTGAAGTAATGTGGCGAGACGTCAAACACCGAACATTGCGAAGGACACTTGCGGAGGGTATAGCGAGAGACTGCATTTTGCCTGTGGAGTACGATCGCCGCCGCAACGAAGTTATTGTCCTTTCCTTGAATCGGCGTGTGTTGCCGTATGCGTGAACAGTAGTAGAGGTTCTTCATATGGGGCTCTACCCCACTACCATGAAAGCAACTTCCTCGTTCCATCGACCGTAACTTTGTGATTACCTGGCCAGACGTGATTTCAAACATCCCGCTCATCATCTCTGAGATCCTGGGTCATCTCTATGTACTCCTGTAGCAGTTGCACGGTAGTGCAGTCTTCACACAGATTGGGCGATCTCGCAGCCAAGATGGCGTGCCGCGTATCTCGCGAGTAGTCCGTAGCCTGCCACACCGTCCACGTTGCCTCTCGGTAGGCTCGTACCGCCTCCAGGAACGTCTCAAAGTACTGGCGGATCTCTACAACGACCTCGAAATCGACCGTCTGCTGTAAGCCTAGGCCAACCGACTCGGCCACGTCGAGCACACTGCGAGCCAGCCGCTCGATACGAGGAGCTGCTCTTGGTAATTGACGTAGCATGCGGAAGACAACCTTGGTGAGGGACAGGTGTGGACATCTGACTAGAAGCTCGTGCGGTGCCTGAAGCTGCCCGGCTTCGTGCAAGAGCTGCTGCTTGCCGCCAGGCGTGTCTCGACCAAGCTCGAGCCTGATGTTTAGATTGGTAGCGAAGGGACGGGCTGATCCGAACCGCGTCCACTCGCCTGTCATGTGTGCGGTACGTATGACCGGACCAAGTCTTCCTGTGATGGGTTGCGGGCATGTGTGATCCTCTGCAACGTAGTTATTGGGGTAGATTGCGATTCGACATTCGCGTCCAGTGCAGCAGTGCACCGCGGATAATCTGTTGAGAGCGACGGCTAACCAGGCCTGTGCACCGCGGATAGTCTGTTTAAAGCGAAGGCTGACCAGACCTATGCCATGCCGCAATAGCACGAATCGCACTGTCGGTAGCATTGCTTGACTAGCAGGTGTTGCAGCGAAAACAATGATCGAAAGCAGTAGCTCGTCAGGCAAAGATTCGATAGACGTGCCATCTGTGTGAAAGGAGGGTCAGATCGTACCGAACCCCCAAGTCGCGATACCGCCGATAGTGGCTTACCTGTAGCCAGCTTCCACCTTGCATTAACATAGACGAGAGAAAGCCTTGTAGCGCTGCTGGAGTTTTCTCGACGCCATTGCCATCGCACCCTTGGATCATCGTGCAAGATGGTGGCGCTCGCTGTGTACCCAGGAGGTCAAAATGCAGCCTTTGAACTATGGTGTGGGAGGTTGGCTCTCTTTGCATCGGCAAGCGCGATGCTGGCGTCAGGAAGTCGCAAATGTCGTGTATTGCACATTTAGGGAAGGAGCAAGCGGTCGTTTCGAGCATTGCAACGATCTCATTCAAAATTCAACATCCTTGGCAGCGAGCTTGTGATTCCATCGGAAGTTTGCTGCAGGGACTGCATCGACGAGAAGTTGGATCAAGTCCTCTCGATCTACGTGAGGATTGCGTGAGCCACCTGGGTAAGAGAACCAAGATTGCAGTCTCTTGTCGGTGACAGTCACCCCGTTTGCTTCTTGCCTCGCGTGGGCGAACACGGCTGACTTCAGTCCACAGGCATCGAGTGCTGCCAAGCCAGAGCGGGGATGCAAATCAAGACTACGCCCTTGCTGCTGAAGCAGTTGCTCGCGAGTCCGACCCTCGAAGATCAAGAATGAGACTTCAGCCTGGAGTAGGCGAATAGCTAAGCTGCCATCATGTCAGCAACTCTTGTGCCTCCACGAATGTAGTCAGTCAACGTACAGTAGACCAGCAGGTCCCGCTCCTACAATCGCGACTTGAAAGTCTTTGATCGACATCGCGCCGCTCGTCGCAGACTATGGAAAGCTAGCCGAGATCCAGCGTACTTCACCTGTCACGCATGAATCAAGATAAGACGAATCCGACCGACCGCTCAGGTCTTCAGTGTCGGTGTTGATCGCGCACACTTAGACACTCCACGGCGTGTCGAAGCGCCGCCTCCGCCGACTGTCTCTCACGGAGCACTGTAGTCATCTCGTTGCATCCAGCATTGAGGACACCGAACTTCGCCATACGCCGAGTGGTCCTCCGATCTGATCAAAGCATCCAACGCCGGGGTCCACATGGCATGTAGTCCAGGTACTTAATGACACACGATAACAGGTAAGCCGCTCAGCAAATGCTGATGTGGCCTCTAAAGTGTAAGGAGGGCAACTGCCGGTGAATATTAGATCGTTAGCCTGGCGCAAAGGCTACCAGGCGCAGCGGCTGCGATTCCTAAAGGCATGTTGGAGGTGTTGGCCTCAGCTCTGGTACGAGCTTGCTACTGGGCATACGCTCGCTTCTTGTATGCAATCCTTCGCCTGCCCTTGCAGGAGCGGGAGCAGCCCCGACGGAAGCGGTTGATGTCGTGACGTCGCACTCGTTTGGATAACGGGCAAACGGCCAACGGTGCACGTGTGACAGGGATCGCAATCCTTCCTAACGTGCATCCTGCGGCTAAACAACTAGCGTTTTGACAGGTCAACATATGCATACGCGTGGCGTGTATTTCCGTAATTGCTTAGTATGCTTGCGCGGAACTAGGGCCTTAGGCTTTCACCCTCTATGTTACTATGTGACCTTCCTTCGTGGGATGAGATGGACGAGAAGTTCAACCGATCGGCATTGCTACCAGGGCATACCATGGGCTCTCGAACAATAGACTGTATCTACGCGCCGCACAATTGTACGGACCCTGATCCCCAAGATCTGGCTACGCCGGTGTTGGGTAATCAAGCTATCTTCTAGAGGATGCGGAAGGCGCGAGCACGAGCACTTGACATGGACGCTCATCAGGCGAGATACTTCTCTTTGCGCGTTGTATACATTCAATGTACGTGCGGGATAGCTGAACACTATGACTCTCCAGTGCGCTCCATGTCCGGTATGGATACTTTGTCTGAGTCCGTGATACAGCCCTCGCGTGAGGTCAGCTAGATCGATGCGGCATCGGAGGAGGGGCCGAACCGCTTCATCCTGGACGGAACCCCGACCATCTACATGCATGGTCGCTTCCTCTCATCGACAGCTACGTTCTCGCTAGCGCGGCTGTCAACAGGCTTCGCAGCAAGAGCTCCTTCGCCACATCATCACGTGCGACAGAGTGTTGTCAGGAAATTGTAGTGATCAATACTCGGATGATGATAGAATAGAGAATTTGCGGTGCATTCAGTGTCTCTCAGGGACGTTCGTGTATTGCAGCCCCAGCATACAACGAGAGTTCCGTGTCTGTGGTCGACCAGGACTGCTAGTATGAGGCGTGGAGGTAGCCGGGCTCGCACTAATGAATTCGGGCACGCACGAGGTTGCTGCTCTCGTGGTGTCAGTGCTAATACCGCCGCCACGTGATTTGCTGGATCGTTGCCGAAGAAGATCAGCTTCTCTGCTTAGCGTGAGCGCCGAAGATGATCGTCTTGCTCAGACGACGTAATTGAACGAGTGGAGTATCTTTTGCAGTGTTGGTCGACTGTCCAGTGCCAGGCTCTTCAGCCCAGATCACAGCAGCCAGACGTGCGCACAGCGAATGCGCAGGTGTGGATGAGATGTGCGAGTCGTCCCTGCGTGGTGAATCAAAAAGCCAGACATCAGATGTATGGCTGCTAGGGGTTCCCGATGAATTCGAAATCTTGATTCGAAGTGCTGTCGTTAGTTCCTTGTCACCGAGGACTCCTGTGCTACATGGCAACCCCAGGTGTCGTTCCACTTGATACAGCAGAGAAAGTGCGATTTTGACCGTATCGGCAGCGCTTCGTGCGATATGCTGACGAGGATGGAGCCAGCTCGACACGTTTCCCAGCATCAATTGAGGATCGATCTGGCCTGATCGTGTCGGAAGCCATTGTGGCGTGCTTACTGACGCCGGCGAAGTCTCTGTCGGCCAAACCTGGCCCGCGACCGCCTCGTTCGCATCGCATGCCGTCGTCTGGATGCTCATCATGTTCCTCGCACCGAGGAGCTCGAGGAGCCGGGAGCAAGTGGCAAGCAGACTCCGTATCGTTAGTGTATAGCAATGAATGGCGAGCATGGCTTCCGGCGTGCTGAACGGTACACTGACATCATCACCACGGATTTTCTTGGTGCTACAGATCTGGCTTCGCCCAGAGTCTTGTAGCAATGCCAGTAGACGTTGCAAGCCTTGCAGCTCACGTCCAATGTTATCTGTGGAAGATCAGTCAAGCCCGAACTCCTCAAGCTCAAGGGCAGCATACATTGGTCCGCATTACTGTCGTTTGGACCGAGCTTAGTCTCATCGAGTTCGCCTTGCAGCTGCTCGCTCAATTCCGTAAGGTCGTGCGAGAAGGTATTGCGCCCAGCAGTGCTGGGCAATGCGAGGTCTTGCGAGTCTTCCGGAGGGCACCACAGCGAGTCCCACACTGCGGTTGCATCTATACTACCTCGGGTCTCGTTCGTCAAGCTTGCAGAGTTATAGCCAGAGTCCACATCGCCGTGATTGCCACTCAGCCAGCTCAAGTCGTGATCGACATTTAGGCCAAAGTCATTGCCAGCCGCATCGAAGTTGAAGCCAGGTCCGTCATCGTCAAAGTCGAAGATGCCAGACCGAGCTCCACTGCTTAGGGGTGACGGCTGCCGTTGGGTAGAGTCCACGACCGAAGAGAGCACCTTCGCGCGGGGGTTTCGGTAGCGCCTCGCGGCTCTGGGGCTTGTTGTGCATGTGACAGAGGCTCTTGCACACCGGATGCATGGCGAATGAATGCCTGTATCTGGGCGCTGACAGGCAAGTTTCGACACATGACATCTATCGCAGCTCCGTCGCAATGCGCGAGTTGTAGTGTAGCTCGCTGTTGCCATGGCGGAGCGGGAGCGGACACCGGAGTCGACAATCAGCCCCTGGGCCGCTCGGTGGTTTGCGGAGAAGCACTCAATCGACGATTAATGATATCACGCGCAGGGAATCAAAGTGCTGCGGGAACGACATGCTGGCTTGACTGGGTCACACCGCCGAGCATATAAGCATGGCCGTCTGCGCTGTCACGACATGTGTACGATCGTAATGTCCCACAGCGATCCTGCGGTAGGCAAAGCAATATCGACATGCCTCACCTCTGCATGTGCGACAGGGCCAATCGCAGCAATTTACCCACGGCCATGGTACACGTGGAGCTGATGAACCTGCGGCATTCGTACTAGTGCAGTACACGTTTGGCGACGAAGGATGTAGCTTCGAGGCGATGATCTAGATAGCTGATCTGGGGTCAGGTCCCCATCTCAACGGCTTGATCTCGCATTCCACGGCGGCAGGCGCGACCCGTCCCCTGCCTGTTACACAACGGCACACGGACATGCCTTCCGCTACGCTTGACTAACGATCTTATGGGCTCTGCACCTCTCCACCTACCAACATCAGCGTTGGTCTGACGAAACGCCGTATGTCGCCGAACGCCAGGATCTCGCCTGTTTCCGCGTTCGGCATCGGTAGCTGCACGAACGGCCTGCTCCTGCGACACTGTGCCGCTAACGCGTTCGTGTCGTATCCAAAATGAGTGTGTACAAGCAGTGATCTGCTCTGCGTTGGCCACCTTGCTACAGAATCTCTCTCGTTGGTCTCCCCTCCCCACTACGACGATCTTTAGCGAGCATGGACCGCTTCGACTCGGAAGACCAGACTGCAGAAGTCACTGGCGAGACACGCAGGCACGATCCCACGCTCAGAGGCTGGCGCTACTACGCAGTATTGTTCAGGTGCGGCAGATTCATAAGCGCTCTGGTTCCTGGCTGACGGCTCTACCATGCAGCCTATGTTTTGCCCTCTTCCTTGGCGCCATCGACAGTAGCGTCGTCGCCACCGCCCTGGTCACAATCGGAGCTCACTTCGATGATTTTGTCCGTTTGCAGTGGGTGGTGCTTGCCTACCTGCTCGTTGATCTCGGTAAGTTCGAAGGATTCGAGGGCTGATTACAAGACTCCACACTAACATGGCCAGGATTCGCCCTCATATTTGCACGTGTCTCAGATGTCATAGGCCGCAAGTGGGCTTCCATCTGGGCAAGATGACCCGGTTCACTTGCGTAATAGCACGACTGACAAGCGCTCAGGCAGTCGCGATCCTTACTGTGGGTTCACTAGGCGCCGGTCTTTCGACATCGATCAATCAGCTTGTCATCTTCCGCGCCATCCAAGGCTTGGGGGCGGCGGGCGTATACTCGCTTCCGCTAACGGTCATACCCGAAATAACTCCTGCAGAGCTCTTCGGATTCATGTCCGCTGTGTCTGGACTGGTCTCCACATGCTCGTCCATTCTGTCAGTCGATGGATTCAGGCTCTGACTTTACTTTGCTGACTCGAACAGGGGACCAACTATTGGCGGTGTAATCACCACGCAGAGCTCATGGCGATGGTGCTTTCTGTTCAACGTGCCATGCGGAGTGTTTGCCATAGCCGTCATGCTGGCCACATGGCCGAAACAGGACATCGCAGGTCGGATCACATGGTCTCAGCTAGACTTCATCGGTGCGCTGCTGATCATCGGCACGACTGTGCTCACCGTGTTTGCACTGCAAGAAGCTGGGTCTGACACGTACGCATGGTCTTCACCGACGATCATCGGATGTCTCGTCGGCGGTGCAGTAGCGGCCATTGTTTTTGGGACCTGGATTTGGTTCCTGTCGAAGAAGCCACGGAAGATTAGCCCTTTGTTTCATACGAGGGTCATCAAGGATCGAGTCTTGTTGGGCGCATTTCTGTGGGTGATCTGTCCTGCTTTTCATTTGATCGACACTTGCTGACATGTAAACAGCGTTGCTATGCTATCTGGCTACGTGCTCTACGTTATTCTCATCGAACTCAGTGAGCGACTGCAGATTGTCAATGGGCGTACTGCGCAGGGAGCTGGCATTGACTTGCTACCGTTCCTTGGATCTGCCGCCGTGTGTAAGTCTGAATCTGCAGTATCCGCCAACGTGTTCCGTCGTCGTTGGATTCACACTGACACATACGCAGCTAGCGGTATAGCGGGCTTTCTGTCATCAGGGGCCAAGAATCGATCATTCGAGACCATCACCGTCTTCTCCGCGTTCACTGCCTTGGGCTGCGGTCTACTAGCCTTCGTCAGCAAGTCAGCCACCGTACCCGCGGCACTATACGGTTACCAAGTCATCCTGGGGTTCGGTATAGGCGGTGTGCTCGTATCGGGTACGATAGTAGTCAAATTGTCTGCAAGTCAGCTTGACTCAGGTAAGGCCGCCAGATCTTTTATGACCTGCATATGCGGCTTCGTGCTGACACGACACAGCATCCGCGCAAGGCGTCCAAGCGCAGACGCGGATACTCGGGGGCAACGTCGGACTCGCAATCGCAACTATCATACTGAATGCGCGACTCAATGTCGACCTAGACGGGACGTTGACTCCACAGCAGCTGAGCGACTTGAAGCGCAGCCTGAATTCGATCGGAAGCCTGAACCCTAGTCAAGTTCGGGCTGTCGGCCTCTCCTTTGCGAACGCATTCCGCATTCAGCTAGTTGTCTGTCTGGGTGTAGCGGTCGTGAGTCTGTGCTGTTGCGCAATGATCTGGCAGCGGAATCCGAGGACGTTCAAGGACTTGAAGGAGGCTGGTGGGTAGTGCATTCATCGGTCTTCGAAGCCGACTGCAAGTCCAATATAGGTGAAATTAGTAATAGATCTTCAACCAAGCCAATGCATTGGAGTGATTCATGCTCTTCGCAGGCGTGAAGACATGTGGTGCAAAGAAGCGTGCGGGACGGGGATAAGCAAAAGTCAAAAATGCGCTTACGAGTACCTCTCAATGGAACACCTGCACTGTTGCAACCTCCCATCTTATCTACCGTAGACACACATGTATGATACATATCAACAACGGACGGGATGAGAAATTCTGCTGCCAACGTGGACAGTCATACGACTGGCGAAAGAAGCAAGTCACTACTGAGGTCCTAGCCGTTGACACCGCTAGGATATATCGCACCCAAACAATAAACCGCAGATCGGACTGCCGTGGAGAGTTTTCTTGACAAGGCATACATGTAGACATTGAATATATCGGCTTTCGCCGACCGGGTAGCTGCGTATGTGCTGTCGTGGGGCTGCTTATATCAGCGTTGCCCATCACAGGGACTCGCAGTGCGAGTTCATAAGCTTAACCGACCAGGCCAATCACTGTTACGAGGCAATTCACGTACAACGGTCCTGCGGTAGCGAGTTAAAGGCATATATCTGAGCACCTCATCTATCTTGTTGCACGACGCTCATACTCCGACATGCCTCACAACAGCCTTCTCTCCACTCAGCGTCCCAGCCTTCACCAACTCCATCCCTTCCAACACCTTCTCCCACCCACCCTCAATGATCTTCAGAGGGTGACCTCTGAGCTCACCGCGATCGATCAGCCCTTGGCACACCTGGAACAGCTTCGTACCGAAATCTCTTAGCTCCTCGTCGCCCTCTCGACCATACGGTGCAGGCCAAGACGACCCATCGCCGAAGATTGCCGGGCCGAGAACCCAGCTTCCCTTCACGGCTTTGCGATTCGCGGCGAAGGTAGGGTTTGGGTCTAGACTGACGTAGCGGCCTCCTGCGCGACCTAGGGCGGCGTAGCAGAAAGTTGTGGATTCCGGAGTGGTGATGCAGTCGAGGGTGTAGGCGAGGTTATTGGCTGTGTTCTTGCGCTGGATTGAGCTTGTCAGAACCTAGGTTTGAACGGGAGCAACGAGAAAGACTTGCGATCAGCTCCGCGCAGCCAGGCGAGCGGTAATCGTACACCTCTGTCGCGCCGTAAGACTTCACTAGATCGAAGTTCTTAGGGGAGCACGTGGTGATAGGAATCAGATTCGCACTTGCCAATCTTGTCAGCTCATACACGCCCCACGACAACGCTTCGCCACTTACAGCTTCAGTAGCTGGATCGCCAACGTCCCCGTCGCAGTACTTCCGCCGTACACCAGCACTTTCTTCGGCTTTTCCGCAGGAGTATCAGGCAAAGGTAGCCCGAGCTGTCGAATCGCCTGACCTGCCGTACAGAGACCAGCCGGCAGGGACGCTCCAGCCTCGATCTTCAACCCAGCTGGTAGCTTTAGCCAGATCTTACCGGCGCTGACGTTATACTGCCCAAAGGCACCTCGGTCAGGCCGATCTGCATGCATGGCGTGAGTTGCGCCGCAAACGCGGTCGCCAATTACAACATCAGTGACCTCTGAGCCTACAGCAACCACTGTACCGGCGTAGTCTGTGCCTAGAATGCCGCCCTTGGTTTGGAAATCACCTAGCATCTTCGTGTCCGAAGGATTGATGGCGACGGCTTCAGTTTTGACGTAGAACTCGTCCGGCTTGAGGGGCGGAATCTGCGCATCGTGTGAAACCTTGAATGTGCCATCGTCGCTCACGATGACCGCAGTCTGTGTCTTGGGTGGCGTAAAGTCATCCTTGGGTATCGGGTTGCCCATCTTGATGGTTGAAAACTCGTGATGTCGCGTGTCAGTCGAGAAGTCAACGTCTCGATCATGCGCGGAGAAGGTACACAATACTAGGCACGCTCAGCGATGTTGACTCCGGCCCGTGACATTGCATCGTTGGTAGTGTGGTTGATTGTGTCTGATAATGTTGGTTGTCCGAAAGATCGCAGCATCCCGAGTCGAGCGCCGGAAACTCCGAAACAGCAAACACCGATGTTGGTTGCGAATGACGCCGAAGTCACAGAGACTGGAGTCGGAGGGTCACCGATGCCGTTGTCATCCGAACAGCATCGATCACCGCCTCACCACTCGCAGCCCATCGCCATCCACCATGGCGCCCTCCGCCAACCTGAAGCCCACACCTAAGAAAGCCCTCCTCTGCCTACACGGCGCTGGCTCGTCGGGACCTATCTTCAAGATCCAGCTAGCTCGCATCCGCCTTGCACTCAAACATGACTACGACTTCGTCTTTGCCACCGCGCCGAACCCCTCAATAGCTGGTCCAGGGATGCAGCTGTTCGCAGGCGCAGGACCGTTTTATCGCTGGTTCTCGCCTGACACCGGAGCCGGAGAGACAGGAATCAGCAGTCTACATGCGTCTGTCAGAAGTGCTGTTGAGGTCTGGGAAGCCGGCAAGAAGGATCCAGAGGCCGAGATCGTCGGTGTGGTCGGCTTCAGTCAAGGTGCAGTGGCGGCGACGTTATTGATGTGGCAGCAACAGGGTGGCGAGATACCTTGGCTTTCGAAGCTGCAGTTCGGCGTATTCATCTGCTCGGACTTGACAGAGGAAGTAACGAGATGGCTAGATGAGGAGGCGGTAAAGAGGGGAGAGGAAAAGGCTGTTTTGAGGCAGCCGACGCTACACTTACATGGCTTGAAGGATCCGTACTTGGCTAAGGGGAGGAGGATGATGGCTGGTCATTATGATGAAGCGAGCATGGTTAAGATCGAATTTGATGGAGGACATCACTGCCCGAACACTCCGCTAGACAGCGGCAAGGCCATTGCTGGGATTAGACAGGTTGCTTGTGCCGTTCCTGTTGCGTGATAGCCAGGTGTTGCGATGGAATTTCGTTGCATTTTGAGACTCGTGTAGGATTTGGTACAATCAATCAATGCAATATAATTAAGAATGTAAGGATAGAGTCTTCAGATTGCATTGGGGACACGAAGCCAACTCCCACTTGAAACGCCAAGCTTCTGATCCGCGAACTTTATATTGCGGACCGCAAGGGATCGTCCGGCTGGGAGTTGTAGTGTTTGAGGCATGTGCAAGCTGGCCAAAGTCCAGAGATGAGGGAAGCGTACCTTGCTCATATCTTGCCTTACAGATCGTCGCCGACACCCACACTCCTTTGACACATCGAGATATAATTGCCATTGACTGGACCAACCTTGCACCACGCCGGCAGCACCTCTACCATCAAGGAGAAGAACCATTGCTTTGGGCCGACTTGCGCCTCTTGCTGGTACCCGGAGAGCATTGTGCGGAAGCGCTTGAACACACAGCATGAATATCTTCAGGATACTAGGTATGGATGCCGACCGAGTTGATGGACCTGGAGGACTGTAATGCTGATCCGGGGGACCAGGGGACTTTTCCCATCTGGCGTCGATCTTCATATTACTGGCCAAGATGCGTAGTTCAAGTGTGCGTACACACTGCCTTGAGAAGATGTAATAGTGGAATGGATGGAGGGACGGCCGCGCGCGTGCGGAACGATGTGGAGGGTCGAAGCGAGAATCAATGGCTGACGAAAGACCCAGAGCGCATCAGGCATATCATTCAAGTCGCAGTTCGCATACCTATTGGTCTATGTCACACGGTACCTTGGTACGCTTCCTCAGTCTGCTGCGCGATCTCGCCTGGTTTGCCCAATCTGACCCTCTCGTTAGACCTGCTCTGGACAAACCCCTTTGCCTCGGGCCTAGGCCTCTATAATACGGTCTTCAAGATCCTGTTCATCTCGGCTCAAGTCTACATCGTCTACCTCATGCTCAATGACTACAAGCCAACGCACGATCCAAATGCCGATACGTTCAAGGTCGAGTACCTGCTAGCTGGAGCAGCGGTAATGGGACTCGTGTTCCCACCTGAATACAAATTCACGGAGATGTTGTGGGCATTCAGTTTATGGCTGGAAAGCGTGGCCATTCTGCCGCAGCTCTTCATGCTGCAACGGACGGGATCGGCCGAGACGATCACAACACACTATATCTTTGCGCTAGGGGCTTACCGCGCATTGTACATTCCGAACTGGATATGGAGGTGAGTCAGCTGTTGGCGATCATGGCGGACTTCTAAAGGATGATTGTGCTAATCGTGATGTGTTACCAGGTACTTCATGGAGAAGGGTCACTTCGAGCCAATACCCGTCATTGCTGGCATCATTCAGACCGTCTTATACACGGACTTCTTCTACATCTACTGGAGCAAGGTGATGCAGGGGCAAAGATTCAACTTGCCGGTGTGAGCGAGCATGTCTGCGGTCGGATCCGTCTTGTTGTTGAAAGGGGCTCATGGCGCTTCGGTGATGATTCGCGCATAGCGAGGCTGGCGTCACGAATACCAGCCGGATTGCTGAGTGGCGGTGGACCTGCGACCCTCAAGGTGCGCTCACCGTGAGCGCGAGGTAGTTGCAGAATAATGAAACGTAAATCACATGACCTGCGGGAGTCGATCATCTCGGCTCGGCAGCGAATAGAGCCGAATGATCCACACTGTCGGAAGTGCCGGGACTTTGTTATCAGCCACTTCCCATGTTTGTCAGATTTGATGACATGTCACTGTGATTTTCGCGTGATATTGGACATGAAAATGCTCGCCTGGAGGCCAGAACAGTGCCAGAGTTGGATGCATTGCGCTGCTTAGCGATTGCACATCTTACGCGATCACTAGGCGACCCTCGTAGCTTGTTTTGGTGCAAAGCTTGGACTGCTTAGCAGGGAGGTGGACCTTGGAACACGAAGGTTTCTTGTCGCTTTCTTATCGTGACTTTACGCAGGATCTCGACCTCATCTCATCATCTTGCTGCCTTCTTGCCTATCTCATCGCATCGCATATAGCTAGAGAGTATTAGCGACTTGCACCAAAACTCTGGCAGCAATAGCACAATAAGCACCCAGCAACGCTCACGCGCCGAGGAGGCCGAAGTTGGCATCAGGTTGCTTGGTGGACAGTTTCGAAAACCGAAAGACAACTCGAACACGTTCTTGTTGCATTGCGGATGCTGGCGGCATTGTCCTGCGAGTTTCGAGCGACGTGACTGGAGTGGCTGTCTTCCACCCGACCTGTCGCAGCCAACGTAGCACGCCTTTTCATCCCACGAAACCGTTTCAATCCAGCTCTTGACAGACTCACCGCCCATCATGTCGAGCCGCCGCAACTCTGTCACGGATAACTTTAGTCCCAGTGACCGAAGACAGCCAGAACCTACTACTCCCGCCGGTAATGGCACCCATCTCCGAGTTCCCCAAGCAAATCGGCCGGGGCTCAACACATATGGCTCTCGTGAGAGCATGCGATCTCCGTCGAGCATCAGGATCCGTAGACTACCATCACGAGACGCTCCCCGACCCGGATCACAGGCTTCGGAAAACGTAACTACTCAGGACTTTGCCAACTTCTCCATCCCGGGCTCCCCAAATGCTCGCCGACGAAGCACGTCCGCTCCTCAGCGGCCGCTTTCACCGGAAGCTGGGACTGACCTGGCGAGGCAGCGAACAGTGGAAGCGTATATGCCCTCGATCGTCGAGGGTCAAGCTTCAGCTGCGCAGGAAGCGCGCGGCCTCCAACCAGTGAAATCACAACCTACTGATCTTGCGCCTCAGCTTGCGCCATCAATCAGCGCCGTCAGACCAGATTCACGAGAGACCGATAACAGCGGGCCAGCCGCAATGCATAGTGCTGGCAATGCTGCGCGGACTAATAGAGGCTTGAGGCGATTTCGCAGTGGTGCTTTACCGCCACTCATCCAGCACTTACCGGCTGATGACGAGTACGGCGCAGATGTCATTGGTATGCTGGATCTGATAGGTATGTGTCATCGCAAATCGACAGCTACTACGTGAGCTAACATATCCAGATCCCGAAGTACAGACACTTGGAACATTGACCAACGTGCAGAACTCTCTGTTTGTGCCTGATCTCGGACGCTTGCTCAACCGACGGCCGACGTACGAGCTCTCCGGAGGATCCACGAGGTATGGTGTGTCAGAGCTCAGCGGTGCCATACCACCTCCTCGTGCAAGGGCTGGCACAACCAGTACTCAGCTGGCACCTGTACGGACTGCACCCGCGACCGCTGGGAGTGCCACAGATCCGTCAGAAGACGAGGACCGAAAGCGACGACAGTCCGTCTCCTCGCAAATGAGCGAATCGCGCTTCGCCGTTCTTCCACATGGTGTCACCCTTGATGGCTGGTCGGATGAAGATATCGGCGAACTACACGATCATGTCCGACATCTCCTCCACTCTCGTCGCGAAGGCTTCAAGCGCTCCATGCGTGGTTTCCGGCAGTACGTGAAAAAGCCGCTAGGTCTGTTTGTGACCTTCTACGCGCTCAGCGTAACGCTCTTTGGCTTGGTCTGGGTCCTGCTTCTGATCGGCTGGATCTCGAGTGGCGATGACGAGCACCAGAAGTACGTCATTGATATCGTCGACAACGTGCTCGTCGCCTTCTTCGCGCTCATGGGTGATGGGCTTGCACCCTTTCGGATTGTCGATACCTACCATATGTGTTTCATTGCGAAATATCATCACTATGTATGGGAGAAACGGAAGCAACGCAACCTCCCGGCCCTGCAGGATCATAACGACTTACCCGATGACCGTGCGAGCGTCCTGGCGCTGGATATGGAGGACGGCCGTGCCAACTCCGATCAGAACAAGGACGACCTCGAAGAGAAGCGCGAGTACAAGATCCTTACTCCACTCCAGCAACGCCGCCTCCAGTACCATGAAGCCAAGTTCAGCAAGAGTCACACCTTCTACAAGCCACACGAGACTGGCGCGCATCATGCCTTTCCACTGCGGCTTCTCGTCGCCATCGTAGTACTCCTCGATTGCCACAGCATCTTCCAAGTCGTTCTGGGAACCTGCACATGGAGCATCAACTACAAAGTCCGATCCGAGGCATTGACAACAGTCATTCTCTGCTTCAGCCTGACCTGCAACATCGTCGCCGGCATTCTGATCAATGTCGGCGATAAGCGCACGCGCAAGAAGGACGTGCTGGACAAGATCTTCCGGCAGAATTTGACGACTGAGGCTATCAGGCATATACAGCATAGGCATGATGCTGCTGCTGAGGAAGAGGTCGGGATTGCGATTGCCGATGATGCGGTGCTGGGGAATGTGAAGGGGCTGAAGCTAAGTCGGAAGAGTATGGAGGCTAGTCGTGCTGCGGAGCAGGAGGGGATCAGTGTGGCCGCCGACAGTACTGTGCGTGGGGGAAGTGAAAAGACGCGAGAAGGCGCAGGGAGTAGGGAAAGCGAAGGCGAAGGGTACGGTGGAAGGTCACAGCGGCCGTTGTCGCAGTTGTGAAGTAGGTACTGATTGACAGTGAACCGTCCGCACAAGATCATATACATCGATCGGCATATCAATGTGTTTCATGACACGAACGCTGGCATCTACGAAGCGCTTACCATGATCACGGCCGAGACATAGCATCGAACATGACCTGACTGATCAGCTATCTTCTTCGACATGGCTTCCAGGTCGGTCGCTCCTTCCCGAGTTTGGGCACCGGAAGCTGAACGTCGACGCCTCGAATCGAACTCCCGACCTCCGCTGTGCACGCAAAAGATCTGTCGACTCTCAGGATTGATCTGAGGACCTCCTCTTCGCAGGTGCCTGGGCTGAGGCCGGGTTGACAGTAGGTTGACACATGGGTGACGCAAGGTGAAGTAGAGGTTGTTGTGGGCCGTGGGATGCCACCCTGGTGTGAGGGCTGGGTATTGCTGCCTAGACGTACGTGAGTACGGCTAGGCCAACCTGTGGTCGCGCCGAGTTCGACGGGCGGTGTTTGTGAGAGGTGCGCTACCAACTGCGCCAAGTCGACTTGTTGCTGAGGAGCTCCAGAGTTCGCCTCATATACTCGCAGAATCGATCGAGCTCATATGCGCAATGAACCCGATGTTGTCAATGGCAGCCTCAGATACTACTGGCGTTCGCAAGCTCTGGATGCCGGGCAATGCGTCTTCCTTCTACTTTCTGCAGTGATGCAAAACAGACACCGAGCCTCAGAATCGAACTGAGAACCACCGCATCGCACGGTTGTTGTAACCCTTGTACGGGAGCCCCCGGGATGCCCTCCTCCCAACCTGTGGGCATCGCAAGACACTATATGTGAGCGGAGCGCTACCAACTGCGTCAACTCGACTACTGCTGGAGGCCGCTCCGAGGTTTTGATGTCCTAGTCATTTACTCTGCCTCTATTTGGCTGGACCGAGCATCGAGAGGCAAGTATCCTTCGGACTGCTAGCGTGCAACGCCAACGATACTGGCCAACAAGAAGTGCAGTCATCATTCCATGACTGGATTTGTACGCTGCTACGCTGCGAGCTACCTGCGTCTTCACCTTGCTTGCTCGAGTAAGCAAAAGTAGTCGACGCCCTCTAGAGTCGAACTCGGCGTACCTATGGTTGTATCACATTCTGGCGCCATGCAAAAGCTATCGCCCAGCCTCTGATTCGAACAGAGAGCCTTCGCTTCGCACTGCCTGCCCACCCGGGTGTGGGTGGACTCCTGTGATGCTCTGCTCCCAACCTGTGGGTATCGTGAGACACTATATGTGAGCGGTGTCTTGCCATTAGACCAACTAGGCCGGTAATAGATAATGTCTGAATGTTAAGCCATATGCTCGCAAGCCGGGTCTGGATCATGCTGTCACATGCTTGAGCCTGGCGATGAGGAACCGAAGCCCATGCCTCCGAGGCAGGCACTCTTTGATCCTTAGCTGCTACATAGCGAAATCCTGCGAGGACCTCGGTGATGAGCAGCTGGGTGTGGCAGAAGTCGAGCTCTCAGGAATGGGATAACGAGTGACGATACATGTGAGACTACTGCTATCGCTTTCAGCCTGTACAGTCCAGACGAATTTGCACACTCAGGTCATAGCTGTCACTCGCATGTACCAAAAAGATCAGCGCCTATCCTCGGAGTCGAACCAAGAGCCTTCGCTTTTCGTCACTACAAGTGTATCCACTCTCGCTGTAACCACGCCCTCCCTCGAACCTGTCGAGATCAGCAGACGTGCTATGTGAGCGTTGTGCTACCTTTACACCATCTGGCCGATTGTAAGAGCAGCAGTGGCGGCAACATTCATGAGGTGTTGGGCAGCAGAGTGCTCACATGCGTGCACGTGCCAGTACACTACCGGATACCAGGGTCATATCTACCCTCGACCATCCCTCGAGAGGGGGCTCACTTCAGTGCAGACCTCCCGAAGAGGCTCAAGCTGCTCGATGCTCGCCACAGCAGTCCCAATAGTGAGCGAGTTTTGCACTGTAGCAAAACAATCGCTAAACCCCAGAACCGAATTGAGAGCCTCCGCTACGCATGACGACACCGACGTTCAGCAAGGTCATGACGCCCTCCTCCAAACCTGCCGGGATCAACGGACGCTATATGTGAGCGGCGTATTGAGCACTACACCATTGAGCCAGTTGAAAGGGAAGTCGACGAAGATGCCTGTGTAGGAACGATGGGGAGAGTTGACACGATAGTGAAGAACTCCCCTTGTTGTTTCTCTGCTCGTGTATATCGTATATTTCATACCCCATTCTTGCACGGTCCCGTGGAACAGCATCTTAGCAGGTTGCCGAACGTCAATAGTACATCCTCACACCCAACCTCCCCCATCCCCTCCACATCCCCACTCCCCCACCTCTCAAACAACAGTCGCCCTCCTCTCCCCTCCCCCAACTCCCACAGCCCCGATCGCATCTTTGCCCCTCTCCCTCCGCTCCCTCCACTTCTTCCTCAACCCCAACCCCTCAAGCTTCACCCTCGGCCGTCCAGCAATCTCAGCCATAGTCACCTCGCCATAAAACCCCTTCAACTCCTTGCCCGCCGCCGAACTAGCTTCAAGGTACTTTTTCGACTCCGCCCAGGCTTGCAGAGCGGAGAGGTAGGCGGCGCGGGAGGGGAAGCCGCGATAGGGTTGTTCGGGCTGTGGAGTGGAAGGGTGTTGGTGGGCGGGAATGGAGTCCTGAGAGGGAGAGGAGGCGCGTGGGGTGAGTGTGCCGGATGGGGAGGGGGCGCGGGTCGTTGGGCGTGAGGAGGGGGCGATGCTAGGTGCTAAAGATGGAGCGAGGAGGTGGATGCGATCGGTGTCCGTTGATGAGCGGGTTTGGGGGATACAGGCTTCTGTGAAGCGCCGTAGTGGAGGATTTGTGTTTGAGCTCGCCATCATTAAGCGTTGCGCAGTCGTTCTCTTCTCGAAGTAATCTACGAACCAAAGAAACACTGTTGAAATGGACTTACATCAACATAAATATCTACATGTACAGACACGCGATGTTAGCTACGTGATGGTGGTGAATGTCCACCACATCGAGCAGTAGGTTCGTGAGGTGCATGTCACTGCATGAGCATTGCTGACGTCCAATCATGGCTTGGCAGGTCATCACGTGGGATAAGCGAGATGTCACTCAGTGAATGTAGTACAGCAGTAACAGATACCACTACGATATACACATAAGCCCTGCGCCGCCCATGGCATGATTCAAGGGCCTCAACACTGACTCCCACCAACGCCTCGCTTCCCGGAAGACTCCCTCGCGCAAACGCCAGGCCCATAATGATCTTACATTAGAAGCGCAGCCATAGCCCACAAAGCAACGAGCCCAGCGACCCATGCAGACCCACACATCGCCCGAGCATCATTCAGATAATACACAGCTCCCAGATACGAGCACGACAAGTCCCCGTTCACATCCCTCACGCCATACCCTGCCTCCAGTCCCCTGCCCTTCCTCGGACACCCAAACCCCAGCGCAGCCGGACAGCTCTGCACAAGACTGTAGCACAGATCCTCGCAAGGCAGTAGCTCCTTGTAAGGTCCAGGCTTGATCTGCGCGTCAATCGTAGGGTTCCTCGATTGATTGGTTGCGAATGAGGAGAGGTAGGTCTGCTGGAAGGCTGTGCTGCCTTGCAGGGTAGGCGCGCCAAGCATGGGCGTGTAGTTGCTGTTGAGAAGGGAAGATGGTAGCGACGTGCCATTGGTAAATGGTTGCGCCATGTTTCGCTTCTGCAAATAGGACTTCTCTGAGCTCCAGTCGTCGCACCGGGGTATGCTGACCGCGCAGAGCCATTCTTTGTAGGCTGCTTCGCAGTCGCTGCAATTCCGAGCGAGAGAGTATTGCGCATCTGAAGTTGTGTCACAGGCTGTCTGCTGCAGACTATAGCTGAAATTGTTGTACAGGTTCGATGCTTGGCTGTCGTACAAGGCACGTAAATTAGGCCAGTCAGGGTACGTCTCATAATTCGCAGGCACGGCATATGCAACCTTGTCGCAGAAATCGAGGTTGAAGACGAGTCGACAGTTGCCGTCAGCCTTCGTGGTCCAATTCATGGGCTGCCAGACCTTGCCTCCGCCTCCGACAATTCCAGTACCGGAAGCCGTCGAATTGCCCTTGATGGCTAGTGTGCCGTAGTATGTACTCGAGCCGTTCAAGGAAGTAACGTAGAAATGCTGCTTCGGTTTGTCGCCTAGGCCGCGCGTGATCATACCCATCTCCACGTGCGATGTCGTGGCATTGGGATCTGACTGCTGAGCCTGTATCTGCGCATTGTTCTGCATGCCGCAGAAAGACTTGGACAGGCCCATCAATTTCGTATTTTGCGAACTGCTGGCGAACATCACGAAAGGCGGGGACAGTGACGTCCACTTATCGTAAAGTGCAGAACCTGTATCGGCCTGTGTGAGGTTGTCGGTCACGAGCAATGCAGCATTGGTGTCCGTGTCGACCAGGTACAGGTACGGATCGGTCTCGTTCGCCTGATGGTAGTAGTCGTCAATCGAGACAGCAATATCATAGTTCCAACCTCCAGCAAAGTCAGACGTGAGGTCAGGCGCATGAACTGCCATGTAAAGATCGCCGCTGGTCGATAAGGTGTAATTAGCAAAGCCTTCGTCCAGTGGTACAGCAAATTGCTTCGATTCGTCCCCTCCCGGACCTGGCGTGCCGTTTTCGTTGTCGCTCGAGACATACAGCGTCAATTGAGGCGGTCCAGCAGTCTGCGTGCCAGTGCCATTGTATGTCGGTTGTAAGCACGTGTTGACAGAGATGAAAACCGGAATCTGTGTGTTCGCCTGTCGTCGGTCGAGTATGGCCGCCTCACCGTCCTCCAGATCACGCCTCCGCAGCTCCCGCCGTCTCGCCTCCATTGGCCCGAGTCCGTCATTGCCCTCCTCAAGCGCACTGGGCAGTCCAACACCCACATCCGCATGCTGAGCCTGCAGAAGCTCCTTCGAATACCGCCATACCGTCGTCTGTCCAGTAATCACATTGAGATTATTCGCCTGATCATTCCCAGCAATAGCGCTCAACTGCTCCTGTCTGGCACCAATTACCACCTCCGTGTCAAGCACTCCCAGCTCCTCCCAATCCGAATCCCCACTGTCTCCACTATCCTCAGGCAGGTCGTCCTCTATCCGATGCCAATTATGATCTCCACCCTCCCCTCCTGCCCACCCCTCCCCTAGGTCAACCTCCGCCGCATACGCAAAGTGAGGATTAGACAGACTCCAAAAGACCAGTCCGAGTAAGCAGAGAGCTGTGAATGAGGCCACGAAGCGCGCTTGCAGGGGTGTGAGTTGTGGACATTTGCAGAGGAGCATCGCGGGCGCTGGGCGCAGGGAGGCGCATTGGGGGTGTGCGCATCAGCTGGAGAATGGGGTTTTGGGTCTGGCGAGCAAAGCAGCACGACGAGTAGAAGGTTATATTGGGATTGAGTGGAGGTTGTTCGTATGTTGTGAATGCTATTGTTCGAGACAAGAATGGGAGCTGCCGATATGAGTGAGGTTCGGGCTTCGTCGCGTCAGCTCGGCCGAGGCGAGGTGACTACCTAGCACCCCAAAGTGCAATCATGGGAGTAATGGGAGACCGAGACGTGCCTTTGTGCATTTGTCCGTGCTGTCTTCACCGGACAAGACTTATCGTAGATGTTGTACATATAGACAGATCTCGTCGTTACTGAGTTCACTACTCCCACAGATCACTCGCTCCCTCACCCACAACTCCCTTATTCTTTACGCCACCGACCACGCAAATCAGACTGATCATTCAAGCTGCGCCCCACCTTCGTCAAAGTCTACGCCGTCTTCACGACCTTCCTCCGAGCCTTGACAGTCATGTCATACAGTACATCCTTCAGTGCGAACAAGAACGCAGCAGTGATGACTGACTGCGTGACCTTGGGGCCGATACCTGGAAGATCAAAGTCAGCACGATGGCTCCCATGTTCCTCTCGGATGATAGACTCACCTCCATACAACCCACTGACACCCTCCTCCCTCACAATCCTCTTCAAGCTCGCCGTCATCCCCTCCCTCTTCTCCCCACTCGCCACATGCGCCCTCGACTTCACCGTAATGTACGGGTACGTAATGCTCGTCGCTGCCAATTTCCCCAACGCACCAAGCAAGAAGCTGTCAGTCGCAGTGACTTTCCGTCGCTTCTCGAGCATCTGCTTCAGCTGCTCGAAAATCGTGTACTGCAGGATCGGGTTGATGACTAGAACCAATGCTGGGAGTACGCCGGCGAAGAGGCGTGCGGGACCGTCTTCGCGGATGATTTTGAGAAAGGTTGAGATTGTGCTGGGGGCGCGTTCCTTCTTCATAGAAGAAGCGGCATCGCCTTCCTTGGTGGGGAGCACTGGGTCGTCTGACTCGGCTTTGCGGGCAGTCATGCGGGTGTTGACGACCCAAATAGGGTTCGTGATCAGGACTGTGGCGGATCCTGCTAGAGCGCCAGCTGCCATGGACTCGAGGGTTGAGAGACGGGCGTTCTGCGTTCGGCGCTGGAAGAAGGCACGCGAGAACTCGTACCCTGGTGGCAATTAGTAAGGGATCCTCGGCAGCGTCACGGCGGGCACATACAGTAGTAGTACACGAAGTTCGTCACCGTGATCCCGAATAATGCGCTCTCAAGACCAGCATACAGACCCGCAAACCCCTCGCGATCGATGATCCTCTTGATCGCCTGGAGCGTGTTCGTCTGCGCTCTCTTCGACTCGACTTGCGCTCGTGTCGACAGTGTAATCAAAGGATATCTGTAGCATCACCTTCGTCTCAGCATAGCCCTCGAATACGATCTCATCCACATTGCACTCGTTGCGACTTACGTTATAGCCATCGCCAACAGCCCTCCTCCCGCTCCGGACAGAGCATGCGCCACATTATCGCTCTGCTGCGCTGCTACCGAGTGTGTGGTCGACGACGTCGTTCCTACATTCTGGACTTGCGCGCCGGGTTGCGTAGAGGAAGGGAGGGGGTTATCGGGTGTCGGGGCTGCAACTTTGGAGGCCATGGTGGGTAACTTGTGAGTTTGTGTCGCGTAGAGCGTTGAAAGATGGGAGAGGCAGAGAGAGACTTTGAAATACTACCAATGAATGAAGTGAGGTCTAGTATCCCGTCACGCGAGGTTCTCGGTCCTCGATGTTGATGTCTCGAAAGGGCCGAGGTATCAAGGAGGGGATGACGTTGGAGGAGGCACGTGAAAGAACGGTACACGGGTACACGAGTCCGGCGACATCGAGGTTCGCTGTGGTGGCCGAGACGACCTTCACTCTTGATTGCTATAAATTAGTAAGTGCGACTGCCAACAGCTCCCTTAAGCCCTAGCCATGACAACGTCCGCATTGAAGAAGGCTTAAGTCGCTCATATCTCATCTACAATTACTACCTGTATGAGTTGCCACTAGCTCCACGCTATGTCCACTGTCCAGATTTCGAAAACGCCGTTCATGCATGATAACGTCCATCGCTTGCTTCCGACCCCTAATCTACCATGCCTTGCCGAACGCCCCCAAGTCTTACCTTATCGCCTCCCCATTTCCGCCGATGTGACAACAGGAGGCAGCATATACCGCGGTCCTCCATCTCTCATCTCGCACAGCGAAGGCAAAGGTAACATAGGCGCTCTCGCAGCTCCACAAGCACTAGCCATGCTCCGCGCACTATCTGCTCTTTGTCGCGATAGGAGGTCCAGATCACCAGCCCTCCCCAACCTCAACATATCAGGCGATATGGGTTGAGGCAAGCCTCGAGGATGTGTGTAGTAGCCTGCTGACGTGCCAGAGTGTGATGATGGCGAGGTGCTACCCCGATTGTCTACGAGCAGGCCAGATGATGGGGTGTTGCTGCTTGCGCTCAAGGCTTGACCTGCGAGGTGGAAAACTGGCACATTTGCTCGTTGCGCCATTTCGATTTCGCCGATTTGCCAGTGCATTGCTTCGGCTGCTCGCCAGGGGAGGGCCATTTCTTTGGAGATCTTTTCCCACATGTCTTTCTTGAATCTGGTGGTAAAGTGTCAGTGTCGTTCATCGGCTACGTGAAGTCGATCAATCGCAAGCAACATACCTTTCGTAAAGCCGCGCCAGCTTGTTCTTCTTCTCCTCGTCCCATTCAGAGCGCCGCTCAAGGTAATTCTGGAACCTCAGCCGACAGCTAATGGCGCTACGACCGGGCAGCTGCTTCGAGATGTCCTCCCACTTCATGCCATTGCCTCGAAGCTCAATGATCGAAGCATCTTCATCGGATGTCCACTTCGATTGCTTCTTCTTCGCCGGCGTCTATGAAGGGTGTGGTGGTGCAAGACGTTTGTTACTTGTCGCTGCACCAGTATACAATTGAGGCAATTGAGGAGGTAACCGCGGATCGGGTATTGATGTAGGATAGTACTGTCGTTGTTCCGACATCGTCTGTGCGAACGATGGCAGCTGAGCATGGTGATTCGAAGGAAAGTGCGATGAAGTCTGCATTGTCGGATCGTGATTCAACGGTGGTTGGAGCTGATAGAGTGGAGGACTCGGAATGCTGCGTGAAGTGGTCGTAACAGGAGCCGGAGTTACAGAGGTGAGTGTTGTCGATGCTTGAGTCGACGATGTTCTTTGACGCCGGCCAGCGCTCGTTGACGTCGACGATCGTGACTCCCTCGAGGTCCGAGATGTTCGCGAAGTCCTCGAGGTTGCACTAGCGTTACCGGGAGACAGTCGACCATTCGGTCCCTCCAGGAGTGTGTTGATATCCACTGTGGCGGGTTCTGGCTTGTCCGCCAGGGCTGGTAATGCTGAAGCGTGGCTCGCACGTAATTCTCGATCGTTCGACCAGGATATTGCAATGCCTGGGTATGCGCTTCCCTCTCAGCACCACGTCTGGTCGACGCTGAATGACACTGCCCGTCTGCGCGCTTTCCCACGTTGTTGAGTGTGCTGCGCGGAGTATTCCGAATCCTTCGAGAAGTGCACGCCGCTGGCAAGTGAGTGCCTCGTGGGAGTTGCACGGGACTTCCTGGGCGGCTGGCCGATGTTACCTCGACCGGGCTGTGCGTGCGCTAGAGACTTTTCTTCTCTGTTGACAGTGATTCTACTCGAATCACGACTCGCTAAATGTCGAGAGGCAACAGTCTCTTGGATATTCAGTATTGATGATGACGTGCGACTGCGATGCGCTCACTACACTGGGTAGTTGGAAGCACGATGCGAACACCACTTCCGTTGCTGAGTAGCTTTACAGTCCGGCGGTCGGTGAACTCGAGATGGTACCCACGTAAGACGACAAAGGCGGTCAGTATCCCCAAGATCTGTCAGGCTGGAGACAAGAAGAAAAGTATGCGGCCTGCCTTCGCGGGTGTACCTAAGGTGCGCGAGCAGAGGGCAGATGGTAGTCACGGAACAAGCCATGCGAGTCTAGCGGCGACACTCAGGCAGCACTGTACTGTACAGAGGTGTCCCGAGTCGTTGACAGCGCAGTCGGTGCAGGACTCGGCCAGTGGCAGCACGTTGCAAGGGATGAAACCGCACGGGCATGTACAAGCTGCTGCGGCGAGATAGCCATGACAGGTTCTCCCACGCTGCGAACGGGCGGTGCGTCGTCAAAAGCCTTGTAGTAACGGAGCCGGGTCATGCATCCCATGCTTGGGTAGCGAGAATTTGACGCCGGGATCAACCCGTTTTTGAGGTCGAGTAGTGTCGAGGGATCTGCCTTGACCCTTGCTCCACGAGGGTACATAAGGCACCCACGCCGTGCACGCGCGTTGCACGGGCTCTAGTCGATCAGCCTCATGACTTGAGGATTTGCTTCTGCCCTACGGACGTTGCTCTACTTTCGTCGCGGTTGCCGTGCTATGTGGCATGTTCCAATGCCATCGTGGAATTTGATAGTGATGAACCCAAGATCCCGCATCTAGTCGTAAAGGTGGACATGCAGACTGACTCGAACGCCTCCGATGACGACCCAACAACGTCGAATGGCGGTGTGAAACCACTCTCATTGGTCCAGGTTGGCATGTCCGAAGCCAACAAATTAAGGCCAGGCCCTCAGGGATGTCTATATGCGGGCGCATGCGTGATGGATCTCATTGCGTGACGAACGGTGATCTGCATGCGCTTGCGCGCCTCGCTGTTGCAGTGAAGAACAATGGCGTAGGATCGCGGCCCATCAACCAAGTCCGCTTCGCCGCGATGGTGTTGTCGATTCGTGATGATTGGCTGCTCATCTCGTCTCGATGCCATCTAATGACATGCCCATCATAATTCCTCCGAGTCGTTCACGTTTCATGGTTCATTCCACTCCAAGACATGTAGGGATCTCCCTAGCGCTTCCCCGGCAGTCGGGCTGGAGTGGCTTCGGAGTACAGGTGCATCGACAGAAGCATCTTGACAAGGCGGTGAATCGGAGGTGTTCGATTTGACTGCCGAAACCATCGCTTCCAAGTGTCACACGACGCTGCCTGCATTTCGAACGGGCGCACTGACGTCGAGAGAACCTTGTGGAACGAGAGATGAGAGTGGCACGCACGCTCGTGACTGTGATGTAGCACAACGATGGAGATAGAGACGTGTCACACATGCCAAAATGGCTTAGATGTCGTCGCAGCAACTGGTCGAAGGCACTTCGCCATCATCTGATGTCAAAAGCTACATCGGAATGTCACAATGCCCTTCTACCGCTCTTCTTCGGCTACCTGCCTCGAGCGGTGAAGAAGTCTCAGCTGTACAATGCCGCACCTCCAACAGCAATACGACTCGTGACGGGTCACTGGGTCATTCCCCGGTGAGTCTACGCTAGACATCGGCCGTGAGCGAGATCTGTGTTTCACCGTTGTCATGAACATAAACCTGAGCCCGTCGTGAAGCATAGTCAAGCCCGGGCTGAAATGAGATGAACGATGTTTCATCACACTCTTCGGTCACCGCTGCGAACCTCTCGGCACCGCCCACCAAACAGATGTTCACCGGAGACAACCCCCTCAAGCACATGCATGACTAGCTCCGAGTCCCCGAGCCCAAAGTGATCCGCAGTCCGAGTTCCAAGAGTCGTTCTAGCGGTGAAGCCCGCTGTTTCGTGTCTTTCTAGCGTGCTTCGCGACTCCTCGGAGGCGCTCGACTTCCCGCGCGCCCCTGACGTGCCAGGCGCGCCATGGAAGCGGAATTGCGCCATGGAATGCCGTGGGTGCTTCGGTGGGATTTGAAGCGAGGTTACCAGTATTTGAGTGCGCTATGGCGGTGGTATGCCGGAGCATACAACGCATGCATGTTCTGGGGACCTGGGAGGCAAGGAGGAAGTGTTCCGTTCAAGATGCCCATTCATGTCAATTCTGGTGTACGTGCGATCTGATACAAGAGATCCAAGCACATGATATTTGCATGAAGTCGTCGATGCCGCTCTGTAGGAGCCTTGGAGACATCGAGATAGTCCTTGTTTGATTCATGGCTTGGCGCTCAATGGGACTTACATGTACATGTAACCTCACCTCATCATACCAGCTGGCATAGTACACTCATCATACCTGTTGCAATACCTTACTGCGATATTCGTAGGTACCGTTCTCTTGAGCGGAGTGAGAGTTGAATCAGATCGGATCGGGTCGTCCAAGGCAAGGTGCAGTTTCGATTCCACGCGGTGGCTTGGGTCCCAACAACAATTCCCATCACTGCGCAGATACCAACTCAAACGCCAATACCCTAAGGACTATTAGCCGTCCAATGACCATCTGAGCTACAAGTCCTCTACTGTCTGGCCTGGTAGCTGGCCTTAGGAGTGATAACTACTGATCCGTCTACAAAAATACTCAACCCACTCCGGACTCGCTATACCGTCCCACGGCTCTGCATATCAGCTCGCAGAGACACAACCATGGCATCCACATCACACGACATACCTGTGTTGATCGTGTCCGACTCCTCGTCCTCTGAACGTCGCATATCGCCATCATGGAGCATCGCCACTCTCAAGGCGAAACTTGAGCCCGTCACTGGCGTGCCTGCAAGGTCGCAGAAGCTGAGCATCAAGATTGGCTCGCAGACGGCTGTGCCGATTGAGAGCGCAGATGAGAGTGTGGAGCTGGGGAAATGGAAGTTGCAGGCTTATGCTGAGATCAGGGTGGGTGGTATCCGCTTTTCTTATACTCGGTCATGCTTCCTCCTTTTTTGCTACACATGTGGCTTATCTCTCGACTGCTTTAACACGATTGCATTGGTCTTGTGGCAGCCCGACCCGACATTATCTGCTCTGCCAGCGGCGAAGCGGGAAGCGCAGAAGCTCGTTACAGCGCACACGGCTACCATATAGTACCTTTGAGGTCATCACGTTGTAGTCAGGGGTCATTTAAGGCGCCCTCGATAGTTCAGACCAGCTCGATCAAAGCTTATGTCAGGACAATATTGCGTCGATCACACCACTGATCATGTCACATCATACAGGTCACAGACACTCGCCCACCAGGACTCCGCGAAAACTACACCGACGTCTCGGCCGTCGAGAAGTTCGAGCTCCCGCAAAGCGAGTATGAGACTCGCACCGACAGCGTACTAGCCTACAAACGCGCCAACAAGCTCGGCCGCTTCGATCCCAGCGCGCCTGAGCACGAACAGCAGAAAGTCGCAGAGGCTTGGAAAGAAGTCGAGGAGAGAGGTATGCCAGCGCATAGAGCTCGTTGAGTCCCCGCGCAGCAGGTCACTGACGCATGTTTTCAGGTGTGGAAGCCAGCAAACGCTGCCGTCTCCTCCCCGACACCGATCATAGACGCGGCACTGTCGGCTATATTGGTCTCGTGCCCGAGATTCCCGGCGCCAGCGGTCCATGGGTGGGCGTCAAGCTTGACGAACCTACGGGAAAGAATGATGGCAGTGTAGGCGGTAAACCCTACTTCTCCTGCGCACCTAAATGCGGCGTCTTCGTCCGAGCTGCGAGAATCGAGATCGGCGACTTCCCTGTACTGAACGATCTGGACGACGAGCTGAATGACGAGGATGAGGAATTCTGAGCTTGCGCCATGGATGAAGGATGCGGTAAATGCCGCTTGCGTAGCAGTACATCACTCGTCGTGAGTGATACGATGGTGTGGAACGTAGCTGCGATGACGATGGACGCGATGCATTGGCCATGTCGAAGGCTCTGCGGAGACTAGCACTTGATCCGGCTCGAGCGAGATTTGAACAGCGAATGCTCAAGGGTGTCGCGATGTTGACGCAATGGCAGGGCTCGGACTCAGATCTGGTGGTTATTGTTCGCTAGTGTTGTGTCTGGTAGCACGACAGTCGGTGATCGTGGACCCTGATGTCTAAGGACTTGGGACTTCGTTACCGTTGTCGCTGCTTTTCTCCATGGGATCGAATGTGAGCGACCGTGGCCATGGAGCTGGGTATATGAGCACTGTAGGAGACGATACACATGCACATAAACGCTACACATCTTCGCATAGGCTTACACGCGCTATTCTGATTACAATGTCGTCACGGTTCGTTTCTTGGTAAAAGTGACCACGCTCAAGCCATTCATCGCAGCCATCGCTCATGAAGGACGGTCGAAATAGGTAATATATCAACATCAGCGCCATCGCGCCTTCGGATCATCTCTAACATTCCGCATACAACCCTGTGCTTCTATCCGCCGAGCCGTAACACAATATATACACTTCAGAGTCCTGCGAGAATGTTGCCAAGTGAGAAGATAACCTCAACCCCAACCACATTTGCGCATCTCTAACCCTACACCGCACGACCACGGCGAGAATCAACATGGCATGGAGACAGGCCTGTAACTGACGGGTGTAAATCATAGGTCTCAGAATTCCCATACATTTAGAAGAGCGTGGGATAGGAAGCAGTGAAGTGAAGACAGCAATGCAGCCCAATGACCGCTTGCTTTGCTGAACTTGTCGAAAACGCTGCCTGCTATCGACAAGGGGGTATCTCGCTCCCTGCATACAGTTCGTCTTCCAACAGACGTCATCCATCCAACAGCGCATCCTGAAGCTGTCCATGGGGTATACGAAACGCCTGCCACTGTTCCCATCCTAACCCGCAACCCTAGCTCTGAGCCTCAATCTCACACCCTTGCGCGAAGAATACCCGCGCGGTCTTCGTGCGGGACTCGTTCGTGATGCTGTAGATGTTGCCTGTCCGATGTCAGCACTTGCCCATCTCCCCATCCAACCCTCACTCAGGAAAACTCGCCTCTCGGCACGACCCAAACCCCGCCTTTGGAGATCGCAAACTCATTCATGCCATCCTCTTCCTGCCCCTCCCCACTTCCTGTCCTCCTCCTCCCTGCCCCTTTCCCGTCCCCGGGGCCTGGTCCGACGCGTACACCGACTTTGCCCTCGTGCACGAAAAACACCATCTGCATCTTCCGTGCGTTCTTTGCGCGTTTCTCGCCGCGTGGAGGGATTTCCACGATCCCGGAGCCGAAGAAGGGGAGCGTGAGGATTTTGGCGTAGCTGAATGCTGAGCCGGGGACGGGGTGGGGGAGAAGGGCAGAGGGCGCGAATGCGAGGTCTGAGAGCCATGTCAGCTGGGTGTGAGGTATAGGGGAGGAAAGGGAGACGCGTACCTTCGCGGACTGTGAAGTCTGGGTTCGCGGCTTGGAGGCTGGGGTCCCAGGCTGCTACTGTGCCTGCCACGACGCCGAGGGACTCTTCCCAGTCGTCTGGTAGGAGGGACTCCTCGCCACTTTCCTCCTCATCTCCCTCTTCCACGTCGCTCAACCCTCCCCCTCGTGCAGCTTTCCGACTCTTCCGCTTCTTACCCCTCGCCTTCGTCTTCTTCGGCGTCTTCACCTCATCCGCCCTTATCACGCCCTCAACCTCGCCGTTCTTCCATACATACGCCTCACCCGCCCAATGTTTCAACGGCGCCAGGATCGGGCGACCGGAGCGGGAAACTCGCTGCTGAGCGTCTTCGAAAGGCGTGCTGGCGCGGAGGGCAACGTTGCTAACGCTGCCGGCGCGCTTACTCGGGCTTCGAGGAGGGGCGGAGGCGGATTTCGATCGGCCGGGAGAAAATGTGGGCACGCGGCGGATCTGAGTATTCGGATCTCGTTCGCGAGGAGCGCGGGGTTTGGGTGCCTTGGTTTTGCGGGGGTTGGCGGGCGAGGGATGGAGGACTGGAGCGGCGTCTTCATCCTCATCGTCATCTTCTTCGATGGAGATGTGCGTGGGATCTGCTTCTTCATCGTCGTCTGAGGGGTGGTGGTCGGACTCGGGCGGCGGGATGAAGATATCCGAGTGATCCAGAAGTGCTGGGTCGATAGTGGCGTCGCGTGGGTCAGGAGAGTCGCGGAGGACTGTTACGGAGGACTTCCCTTGGCGGCCGCGAGGGCGTTTGTTGGATGTTGTGGAGAGTTGGGAGATGCTGTTGTCGATTTGCGAGACGCTGTCATCAATCGCGTTCGTCTCGTCTCCGACACTGGCTCGTGTGCGCTTTCTGCTGTTTGATGCCTGGGGTGCCAGAGGCGTGGAATCTTGACCAGCATGCCGCGTCTGCTTCGCCTTTGGTTCTGACTTTCGCGTCGCTGACCACGCTAAGAAGCTCTCCGCAGATGCCAGCGCTTCCTGTATACTCTTGTTCGCAGACCCAAGCTCTGGCTCCCGCTCATAGTCATCGTTGAACATGATCGGCTGATCATCGACAAGCTGCTGGTTCAGCAAGTCCTGCTCCTCATCTGCACCTGCGTCCGCGAATGAAGGCAGCTTGGGCAGACTGCCAGCCTTACTAGCGCTCTCCCCAGCTGCTGCACTTGACATGAACGGGTCCTGTCGCGCGCTTCCTACCGATCGCCTCAACGTCCGCTTCGGCTTGAAGGGACTGACATCCTCGATACTCATGCGCACTCCATGCCGATTGTTGAAGTCGATCTTGCGGTTTGCCGGCGCATGCGATGTTCCAGCTGGACTGATATCGCTGGCGGGCGGGAAATCTGTGCTACGCGATTGCGGCTTCGAAGAGGACATTCGCTTGGGCGAGCCGATGTTGGTGTGCTTCGGCGTTGAAGCTCGTGGTGGTGGAAGGCGAGGCGTCTTGCGCATGTGAAGGGTAGTATCGACATCGCGCCCGGAGCCTGTACTTTGTCAGTCCTGCCCATGCCCATACTATGATTCCAATCATAACACTCACTCTCCTGCATCCCCTCAGAGCTGATCACCACATATCCCTTCGCTTGCGGCGATCGCTGCGGCGACTTCACAGGCGATGAGAAGATGCCCGCCATGGGTTCCATGCCATGCTCATCGCGCAGTCCAGTGTCCTTGAGCGTGATGCCCGTTTTCCTGTCCCGTCGTCAGTCCCGCCGTGTGCATCCTCAGTTCATATCCACTCACCGCCCAACTTTGCCAACATCAAAGTACTGGTTCCCTGTCCTTCCCTTGCGTCCAGGCGTGTGCTGCTGCGACGGCGTTTTCCTCGGCTCCATCTCGACCGTCTTCGTCACTGACGCGCCGCGTGCCGGCGGCACGTTTTCCTTGCCCAGCTCCAGCTTGTCGAATGTGAGGGTCGCAATGGTATTGTGAGCTTTACTGAGTGAGCGACAGTGCCAATATAGATACGCGACGATTCAAATGCTTGCTGGCGCAAAGTGCTGCACTCTGAAGTGCGTTGCTACCAGGATGTTTGTTGACACTTTGACGGATACTTCCGTAGCGGGAGTGGTTCCGCATACAAACCCCACCTTGAGACGCCATTGGCCATGCGAAACAGCAAGAGCATCTCTCACAGCAAATACACCTTTCTTATGCTCCCATAACACCACTCCCACACCAAGTACCCACACCCTCTCCACCCCCGAGAGCCGTCCTCCCCCTCTCTCCCCTCCTTCTGCTCCCACACCATCAACAATGTCCCCCATCCCCCTCTCCCCACCCCGCCTAATCCACGCCCTCCAAACCCTCCTAGCCCTCTACACGGCCCAAAAATCCTACATCGCAATCTCAAACCTGCAAACCTACGAGTCCGCCACGGAGAAAGCAGCGAAATACTCCAAGACTGTCGAAAATGAGCTGTGGAAAACGAGGAAGACGCAGGGAGTGGGTGGTGTGATGGTATGTTGGCTTTTCGTTGCTCGGTGTTGAATTGCTGGGAGGCGATTATGGTCATGTTAGGTGGGTGGGCTGACGGGTGTGCTGCAGGTTGTGCTGAGCTTAGTGACGAGCACGCTGTTGTTTCTGGATCCGCATTTCTTGCCTCGATGGGCTATGTACACGACCACCCCCGCCCTGCTGCTCTCTCACGTCTTCGCACGGAAATACATTGCCTCCTACTGGGCGCCTTCGGATGGCAAGACATCTGGTGTTCGGATCCCGGCGCCAGGGATGAGCGAGTACAATGAGGCGAGTAAGGCGACTGAGGGACTGCTGCAAGGGCTGCAGTGGCTGGAGTGGAGTTGGCTGGCGGCTGCTGCCGCGGGAGGGGTGCTGGGGTACGGCGACGTCACATTACGAGGCTAAACTACCTCACGCTTCCGTTCCACCACCTCTCGCTCCCTTTCCACTCGCAGAACCCTTCGCAACGAACCTCCGGCTTCGCCACCACGACAGCGACACCCTACGTCAACAAATCCAACACCCCCTCCAAAACCCTCTCCCTATACCGCTCCATCTCCCCCTTAGCAAGCATAGTCCCAAACTCCAACGCCCTGCACCTCCCGCGCCAATCAATCTCCCCATCCGCCCCCCTCCCAGCCTCCTCCCAAGCCTCACCGCCGCTTCTCGTCCCCGCCGCTAAACCCCGCCGCTCATAGCTCAGCCTCGCGCCTCTGGACGCCAAGCCATCGAGATCGAAGGCCTCGTTGTGCAGGCCTGAGAGGCGGGTTAAGGGAAGGCGGGAAGCGGCGGTGAGGGCCGTGGAGAGGACGAGGTTGTGGATGTCTGCTTCTGCGTCTGAGGCGGCGGAGGCGCGGGTGATAGTTGGGGAGGGGAGGGAGAGGTCTGAGAGGGTGAATGTGGCTGTGCAGGCGCCGAGGGTGGCGGTCCAGGTCAGGTCGAAGACTTCTCTTATACTCGCAGCATCACTCGGTTGAGGAGGCGGCAGGGTGGAGGAGGGGGAGATTATCTCCTCGTACCCGTCTGCCGACATGCGGAAGCGGGTTGTTAGCTAACTTCTTACGGGACCCAGAGGCGGCGCCGGGGGGTATGTTGAGTTGATCGCCGAGGGCTAGCCAGGAGGCTGCGGTTGTGAGGGTGTTGGTTGCGCGGGTTGTGGAGTGAGAGGGTGAGGTTGTGAGGAGGCGGGAGAGGATTACTTCGGCCAACGCTTTGGCTTCTGTTGAAGTTAGGCGATTTGCTCGGCCTGTCAGCTGGGCGCGGAGGAGGTCGGTGGTTAGGACGCGATGGAGGGTTTCGCGGGTGAATGGCAGCGCGTCTGAACTTTGCCCGGTGTACGACATCATCGCTGTCGGCGCGGGTAGACTGGCCATACTCTCTGGCGTGAACGAGACACCCCGACCTTCACTCTCCGAAGCTGCTACTTCGCCTCCGTTCACAGTCACCACAGGTGGTGGTGGCGTGGCCAGTCTCACAGGGCCTCCAGTATGCTGCGGTACTTGCAGACTCAGCCGGTGTCCTCGACTCCCACCAGCGCTCTGTGGCTGCTGCAGTGGCGGTGGCGGCATATCAACATCCTCTGGTGTCGCCGCTATCGCGTCCGCGCTGGGCGACATGGACGATGCTCCCAGCCTGCTCGCTGGGAAGGCCGAGAATGGACTCGGCTCTGTCGCCAACGGCCGCGAAGCTGGTGGTCTGCCTCTTGGTCTGCCGCCTGTTGGAGTCGAGGAAGGCCATGCGCTAGACACTGCCGGACCGTGCTTGCGCTTTCTCTTCGCAGTCGACGGCGTGATGGCGGACTGTGGCTCGTTGGCGAATGCTGGGTCGAGATGCGTGCCTCCAGGGTGCGCGGTCATCGGATGAGGCGTAGCTGGCGTGATGGCAGAGTTCGGTGCCTGCCATCGCAGGTGCTGAGCCACTGATGGGGTAATAGCGGAATGCGAAGAAGCCAGCTGCGCACTCGGCCAGTGATGGAAAGGCTGTGGATGCGACGACACAGCCGTCCAAGGATCATGCTGCTGAGCCCCAGGATGCGCAGACATCGGCATCGCTGATCTCGGATACGCCGAAGCAGGATCCATACCACTCGCCCTCGCCTGCTTCGCCCTCGCCTCATTCTCCTCATCCCGCTCAACATCCGAGTTCCTGCGTCTTCCACGCTTCGGCCTAAACGACGGGTCCAGTGCCCTTACCGCAAGATCCTCCTCAGTAGGCACCTGATCCCTCCCCCCAGCCGGATACGGATGATCCGGATGCGGGATCTCGAGAAAATAAGCATGTTGCTTGCCGAGCAGATACTCGAAAAAAGCATCTATATGCATCGCGCGCATCCATCGCTTACAGCGCACCGTGTACTGCGCGATCTTCTGCACGGACTGGCCTTTCGCTGTGTCTGGGGGCTCGACGCCGAGATCTTGCGCAAGTTGGTTCCAGCTTGCGATTTCTTTGGCGTCGAGCTGTTTGACTAGTTGCCAGAGGCGGAAGGTGGAGAAGTCTTTGCCGTCGCTTTTGGGTGGGGTGTTGAAGTTTGTGGTTAGTTGGGTGGTGTCGACGTCGAGGGGGAATTGGGGGTTGCAGTAGAGGATGAAGTGAACGTAGGAAGTCGCTAGGTTTTCCTCGGTTACGTCTTGGGAGGGTAGAGATCGGTCCCGGGGTTGAAAGAAGTGGGTTGCTTGTAGCTCCATGCTTTGGTCGTAGTAGGTAGTTGACATTGAGAGGAATTCTTTATCGCCCGTCAGAAAGATCGATCGCTATGTCCTTGAACCTCGCAGGCCTCCCGGACAGCTTGATCGTTGGTAATGGCGGGTATGGCCGAGACTGGCCAACTTCCACAGAATTTGACGGGGACTATCGAGTACCCTCTCACAGCTCGAGCTCTAGAGGTCATGGATGCATATGTCGACTCCGAGCATAAAGTAGATTTTGAGACGTAATTAGTACCGTATCGTCTCGTTTCGTTTGCGTCGTCCCTGGGAAATGGAGCTTGAATTTCCTGCCGCGAAGACCCGTAGCGCCTTACAAACCCGCGTCCTCGTTCCTACTCCCGCGTCAGAGAGACAAGCAAGCACTAATGCCTCCTCGAGAAGAGCGTGCTCAAGTATTGAGCAGCAAAATTCCCAATATACATAGCTAATATGATGAACATTAGGAGCTGAAGTCGAGTTCCGGGCAACGTGGGCCGTGCGCCTAGCAGTGGTGCAGCTTGGCAAGCCTCGTTTCATACACGAAAGGCAATGTTCAACTTGTGGTTTCAGGTGTCGAGAAAGCACATGCGACAGTGCAATGGCAGTGATCGATATATGAAGGTCTGAGTGATACAGACGATGCGGTCTTGAACGGCTATGCATGGCCGTGACTGCATATTCGGCGAGCTCGGCGTGTTCGATCTCTACTAGTGATACAGGTCGTTACATATTCTGGTCATGTCACGATCATTAAATCCCATCACCGACCCCCGGCCCCCGTCTCCCAAACCCTCCTCCCACATCCCCACCCTCAGCAGCCATACTCAGCCTCGCACACAACCCCAAAAATCCCACCGTCTCTGTCGCAGCAAGATAATTCAGCGCGTCTAGCAGAATCTTCAGATGCCGTGAGAAATGCTGTTCGTACTGTGTGAGAGTGCTGAAGAGCTTCTCGAGCTTGGCTTCGTCGATAGGTGGAGGAGTGGGAGCTGATGGAGTGGGAGTGAAAGCGGGGGAGGCGGCGTCGAGGGAGCGGGTCAGGGAGGCGGTGTAGTTGGCGAACATTAGGCAGGTGGATGTTACTTTGGAATTGATCTGAAGAAGTCGAGTCAGTTGTTACCCTACGATTGCACGGAACAGATTGCGCATTCACTCCAAGAAAGACTTACTCGTAGAAGCTTGGCGTTGGTCAGCATGCACTCTTTCAGACATGTTGCGAGGAAGTCGACGTGATCCTGCATCAGCTCGTCGACAGTTCTTCGAGCGGTGTTCGGCTCGCCGCCTGAGGTCTGGGCAGCAGTCGCGCTATCTTCTGAGGAAGCTTCGAGCCTAGACATGAAGGCCCGCCAGTGTGGCTCGATGACTTCAGCAGTGCAGCAGTAGAGAAGTTGTTGCGTGAACGTCAGCATGCGAGACCTGTATGTAAATCAGCAAGCGACCGACGGAGCAACTTTCAGGTCCAATCATACCGTAAAGTCCACGCGCGCTTCTTCCATAGCTCGATCTTCGGGTTGCCTGTCTTCCGTCGCCAGATGCCAACGTCCCTACTCTTCGCGCCCTTGGCAGCACCGGCAACACTACCGCCAATGCCTCCAGCATCCGTCCAGGAGTTGATGAGCTGCCCCTCCAGATGTTTCAGGCCTAGCAGATATCGGAACAGTAACTGATACCTCGTGAGCGTCACCCTCGAGATGATCAGACTTAACGGGAACGGCACGCCAAAGTCCAGTGTCAATGCTTCGTGCGCGGCGATTTCCTTGTCGTCCTTCCCACTCACGCTGCCTTCAGGCGCTGGCGTGTAGCTATTCGTCAGACTCGTGGCATCAGCGTCCATGCCCTGCACGTTGACTACTCGCATCAGCCAGCCCACCAGTCCTGTCTCTGACATACTGATGCGGACATCTTCTTTGAATGGATCATCCGACGCTATCGAGCCGGGTGTGTGCAAGACAAGATCAAGTAGTGACTGCAGCTTGCCTACATTCGCAGACTTGGCAGACTTGCGGAGTTCGGAGTGGGAGAGCTCGAGGAAGTAAGTGAACCAGTCGCTGCGATCCAGGAAGAAGTAGTGCTTCAGACTTCGGAGGCGCTGGGGCAGCTGATGTGTCGTGAGCAGCAATGCCATCAATGCGCGGTTGGCATCTATGTAGGCAGTGTTGACATTCGAGAGAAATGCTGGAGCGAAGATGTCGTGTGGAACATTGGCGGAGGCGGAGAGATCGGTGCTGAATGTTGAACTGAAGACTGCGCCGGTCGAGCATTCTCGCACGACATTGAGGTATTTGCCAGCAAGGAGCACACGATCTTTGACGGACTCGAGCTGTATGGGCACAAGCTCTGGCCGCAACGTGTAGCGCTTCTCCCAATATTCGTCTGTGTAGTCCTGCTCGAGAAGCTCACGTTTGATGGACTTTGTTTCCTTGACCATAAACTCCTGGTGTGGGTCCTTGACGTTGCCATGGTGAAGCCACTCGTTCAGCATCCGCAGATAGGGCTTCGATGCATCTCTCAGTAACGAAGATAGCAGATCTTTTGCTTGGGGATCACCGCTCATGGCCTGTAATCGCCGACTAAGCAATACAAGTAATGCGCCACCTATGCAAGACTTCTTCCCTCTCGTCGAAGCAGCTCCGCCGTCACGCAGAGATGCCAAGACGTTCTCGAACTCATCCTCGTCATCCTCGTCAGATTCGTTGTCGTCAGAAGTAGCGCCAAGTAGTCCGTTTTCCTTCAGTACTTCCTGCGCTAGGGTGTACACATGGGACAGGACGTGGGCGCTTTTTCTCAGCTGCAGGGACATTTGATGCAGGCTGAAGTTGTCGTTATTGAGGAATGCATGCTCCAGCTGCGCCACAAGTACGAGAAAGTCCTTCTGCAGCTTTCGGACAGCAGAGCACAGGGCATGGCTGACGCTGCCATACTCATTCCTGCTCATCACATCGCCAAATGCGTCCAGCGCGCAGGCGTGTGTTGCTGTCTTGAGCACTTGCATAGCCAGATCGCGAAGACTCGGATCGATGCCAGATGCTATCGTGTATCGTGGTCCAACCAAGCGGCTCTGTTCATCGAAGGGGTCATACGGCTCGTGTGTTGACGTCCGCTGAGTAGCGAATGTGACGTACTGCCCTTCGAAGCCGAGCAGCACGTACAATAGATCATCCATGAGTGCTCGTTCCTGCTTCTCGAGACTCATGCCAGCCATAGATGGTGGACGCACACTGTCTGGCGCATGCTTGGCCTGTGGAGGTATCGATATTCGACTGGCCAAGGGAGCATGCATTGGCGTTGGCGGTAGTAGCGTCGCAGTTGGTCTCCATGGCTGTGATGGGGAGACTGGTGCTGTCTTTGCCGCAGCAGCTTTCGGTGCCGAGTGCTCATCCGGACGTACACTCGGTCTCCGCTGTTCACTTCCATGCGACGGCTGTGATGGGACCTTCGTTCTGCGCAAAATAGCCTCCTGCTCCAGTACACGCCGTCGCGTGGTCTCTGTAGTCGTCGTAGTGGTCCTCTTCCTATGCACATCCGAGCCATTCGACCTTGTCTCATCGATGGACCCTCTGAGCCTCTCTGTCGTAGCACTCGTGGGTCTCGTTGACTGCTGTCGCAAAGCCGCTGACGCTCGACGATCCGCAACAGAGGCGGCGCGTGCTGGAGGAGTGGCTGCCATGACTTCGCACGATCATACTCCTCCCAGCGTTCTCCCTTGCTACCAGCGTGACCAATATGCGCACGAGATCGTTCGCTGCCATTTTGAGATGTATGGTGGGGCAGACGCGTGATAAACATCACAGGTACGCGACAAGGTTCGGCCGGGCGCCGAGCCTCCGAGCGCTTTAAAGTTGACGACAGCTCGAACGCCTGGCCGATTACCTGCAAGGCACTCATTTGCACGTGAACACATCAAGAATCAACTAGACCGGTCGCACATTTTCCGAACGTATTGAATCGCCGTACACTCGCACATCTCACCTCCTTCGATTCATCTCGTCGATCCCATCCTCCATCCCTCGACTACAGCATCATGTTCATCGCCAGATCAGAGTACGGTAAGTGAACGATACAGCATTTCTCAAGAGTCTTGACCTCGGGAACGTGCACTGTATAGGTTGATGGCGTTCGACAAACGATCTCAGCGGGATGGACGGTCTTTATGAGCATACTGCTAACACTGTCATCTCCCAGATCGCGGCATCAAGTTCGTTCGCCTCCAGGAAATGCCATAAAGTTCCTTACTAAATCTTACGTAGTACATTCTCCCCCGAAGGCCGTCTCTTCCAAGTCGAATACTCCCTCGAAGCTATCAAACTTGGCAGCACAGCGATAGGAATCCAAACAGGCGAGGGTGTGGTATTAGGCGTGGAGAAGCGAGTGACGAGTACATTGCTCGAGACGAGCTCAGTGGAGAAGATCGTGGAGATAGACAAGCACATTGGATGTGCGATCTCGGGGTTGCAGGCAGACAGTCGGACATTGATTGAGCATGCAAGGTAAGGATGGCTGCGCACAGCCCGTGGAGAACTCGGCGCTGATGCAGGAACAGAGTGACATCGCAATCGCATGCGTTCAACTACGCAGAGCCGCTGTCGGTAGAGAGCTGCACACAGAGCATATGTGATCTAGCATTACGGTTCGGCGAGGGCGCAGATGGAGAGGAGAGCATAATGTCACGGCCGTTCGGTGTGGCATTGCTCATCGGAGGGTGGGATGAGGATGGACCGGCGCTGTGAGTGCTTTCGCATAGTCTCTGAAGCAAGCGAGCATTGCTGATACTTGTCACAGCTACCACGCCGAGCCGTCAGGAACGTTCTACCGCTACGACGCAAAGGCCATCGGGTCAGGATCAGAGGGTGCACAGGCTGAGCTCGTGAACGAGTATCATAAGTACGATCTTCTTCTCAGCATCTGTCGAGTAGACCACTGACACTCATCCAGATCACTCACGCTCAAAGAAGCCGAGAAGCTCGCGTTGCAAACACTGAAGCAAGTCATGGAGGAGAAGCTGGACGCGAAGAACGTGCAGCTTGCAAGTGTGACGAAGGACAAGGGCTTCCGCATCTACTCGGACGAGGAGATGAAGGAGATTGTCGGCACGCTTGAAAACAACTGAACGTGACTGATGTCTGGTAGTCGTTCGTGGCAAGATGTACCAGCGACGAAGTGCGACTGGACCTAGGGGGCCGCTTTTCACACTCGACTTTGTAGCGTATCGCTACAGCGGCACAAGGTCGATTAGAATGCAGAGCGCTGCAAAGGCCGAGCCCAGGAGCCACGACTGGATCTATGTAGCGCGCTAGGCCAAGGCAACGGGAAAAGCGCAGCCGCATAGATAATGCAATGGCAAGCCGAACGCTGTGCATTTGAGGCTCTCTTGACTTTCGTACATCCTTCACGTGAAACTCCCACTTGTATCTGGTAAACCTGACTAAGCCAATGCCTTCTCGGATCTCGCGATTCCGAGCCTCGGCACGATCTTACGCCCGCAAAGAGCGCGTCTTCGATGCAGCAGGACTACGATATGCTGACGCGACCATGGCAGCGCCAACCTCATGGCCTTGACGCGGTAAGGCAGCTCTTTCTTCTCCCTTCTGTTTCCTTCACACCATCTCACTCCGACTCTCCACGCCCCTGATGTCCGCCTCCAACCGCCTCCCCGGAGTGGCCAGCACCCTCACATTCGGCGCCTTCATCGCGGCCGTCAGTACCATCCCTTCGCTACGACATCGCCTCTCCTCCACCTTCGGCATAACCCTCACGCCCACCATGCTCCGCATCTTCGCGCTCGCCTTCGCGCTCGTAAACCTCAAAAATCTCCCCTTCGTCTGGCATTGGCGCGTCTTCAAGGGGATCATCTACCAGTCTAGGATACAAAAGGCTGTAAGAACACCGGAGACGCTCTTCGCGCCACTGATAACGCATACGTATTCCAGTCCGCTGGATCTGGATTACAATCTGCATAAATCCAACTCGACGTATTTCGCCGATTTAGACGTCGCGCGGGCGCATTACGTGGGCTCCATCATTGCTACTGGGCTCCGGAGACTGAATGCAGGGGATCGCGAAGGACTGCCGGAGGAAGTTCAAGGTGCGAGCCGGGCGAGGGGCGGGTACGGTGTTGCGTTGGGGGGCGTGGGATGCTGGTTTCATAAGGAGATTGGGCCTATGGTGCGGTTTGAGATCTGGACGAGGCTTTTGAGTTGGGATCGGAAGTGGTTGTATATTATCTCGCATGTTGTGAGGACGGGGACGATCAAGCCAGAAAGCTATGCGATGCAGCCTTGGAAGAATAAGAGGTTGAAGGGGAGGAAGGGGAAGGGCGAGGGGGAGGAGTGGAAGAAGCAGGTTTTTGCTACGAGTATTGCGCGCTACGTACTGAAAAAGGGACGACTCACCATCAATCCTGAGATCGTATTGGAGCGGTCGAGGCTATTGCCGGCAAGGCCGGAGGGTATGGCGATGCCGCCCAGGGCTGAGGCAGAGTGGGCGAGTAAGGGAGGTCAGAGCAATGGAGCAGTGAAGGAGCCTGTAAACGGAGTTGGTAGCGAGCCGGAGCAAGCAGAGGGCTGGACTTGGGAAAAGATGGAAGAGGAGCGGTTGAGAGGGCTGCGGATAGCGGTGCATTTCGACGCATTGGGGAGTCTGCAGGACGAGATGAGAACGGATGAGGCGTTGGGGAGCTACTCAGACTGGCTCTGAGTGGCATGATTCGGTGCTAGTGGCAGGCGAGATACCCATACATCGAGATCTGTAAGTTGATCGAGTGAGAGGCGACAATTACCGCGAGGACGTCTATAAGTCATACAAATACATACATCCTACATGTTATCGTACTCCAACACCATCCCGGCTCTTCTCATCTGACCTCCAAGTCTCCGCCGCTTTTATGCCAGATGGCAAGCCATACGAGGCGTTGTCAGCGCCTTGCCGGTGCGGGCTCCTTGATGGGCTTGCTCTGCTACCCGTGCTTGCCCGAGGTCGACTATATGTGAGGTCGCCATTTGACAAATTGGCGCCGTTAGTAAGTCCGCCGAGAGCTGACAGCCCGCCTTCGGCCTGCGCAGGCGACTCGGCATAGTACGGTGGCGGTACCGAGCCCAGGCCAGTGTCATCATGCTTCTTCGCATCGCCTGTACTGAGAGGCAGCAATGGATTTGCCAATCCTTCTGCAGCCAGCTCCCTTGCCCTTTTGTCTGCTCGGCCCGCGTTGCCATGCGTGCGATCGTATAGGTACAGTCCAACGAACGTTAGTCCGAAGCCCACAGCCTGCACCCCAGTGACCGCCTTGCCCCACCATACTACGGCGAACATGATCACAGCCACCCGCTTGATCAGACTCGCGACTGAGTAAGTGACTGGCGACACCATGCCCAACAGCACGAAAGCGACAAGCGACTGCGCGAAGTGAAAGGTGCCGTTGAAGATGAACTCAGCCGCAAGCGCGCCATGGTCGAGCACCACGCGATCCGGTCGATCGGCAAGCGTGATGCTGCTGTCTTGGAAGAAGTCTTGCGCCAGAGTCCAGCCTTCCGAGAAGAACCATATCGGCGCCGTGAAGAGGCAGGCGAGAAGTGAGGAGTAGCAAAGTAGATTCAGCTTGTCGGGCTTTCGTCTCGACAACGGCTGACCGTCTGCTTCCGCACGCGTCGAGGCATTGAAGATCTGTTTCGAGACGATGTTCTGCGTTACGAACAAGATCGCCGAGCCGAATGCGTATATCAGGCCGAGCAGGTTCGCGCGGAAGTCTGCAGCGCAGGCAAGACAGACACCGACCGTAAGTGGTATGAGGGAGAGGTAGACAGGCTTGCTATAGTTGATTGCATAGAAAGCGCGGTAGGCGATTACTGTCATCAGAGGACTGAGGCCTTTGATCGTGTGCACCAGAGAGACAGGGATCCGTTGCATGGCGGAGGAGTTCAGGATGTGGCCACCTATCTGGAAGGCTGTGAGGGGTAGTGTGGCGAGAATGAGCTCGCGCGATGGCTTGCGAATGCCATTTTTGAGCACCGGGGCGATCTTCCGGAGGACTGCGTTGTGCTTCGCCATCCAAGAGAGAAATATGCACCAGAAAGAGACTAGCAGGAACTGCACGATTGTAAGGGTGACTGGCTTCGGCAGGGCTGTGAGGATCGCTTTGCTGGAGGTATTGGTCAAGATGCTGGTGGCGTACCAGAAGGCGCAGAGGCCGATCAGCCTGTAGCTCACAGGCGCTTTCAGGCTCTCGGCGATCTCATGTGCGCTTTCACGGACACTGCCTCGTCTTGTACGCACTGTTTGTATGGCTTCGCTGAGACTCTTCTGCCGATCTTGTCGGTTCTTGCGAAGTCCACCGTTCATCCAGCCGTTTGCCTTGCGCGCTGGCCATCGCTCGCTCGAGTGCATTCCTTGGGGTAGGCCATTTGGGAGAGGCCTAGGCGAGCCCTCTCGCGAGTACGGCTCCTCTACGTCTTCCACGTATGGCTGATAGTCGGGGAATTTATATGTTCGCGCGGCATTGGACGATGATCGACGAGGCTGGTCCTGCTCTCCGTTGCCGAGGTGGGAGGGAAGCATGGCGGCTCGACTTGGGTCATTCCATTGTGGGCGGGCAGCTTTGTCCTTGCGCGCATCAAGGTGCGCCCACTGTAAGGCTTATGCGCAATGCCAGGGCCACAGTGATGGGTGTGCGCACAAAAGATTTAATCTCTTGCATTGACTACAAAGCGTATGACACGCGGCGATTGACGGGTTGCGTTGGATTAAGCTCCGCTGCCTCGGGATGCATCCGATGCTTCCCCGTTCCAATGCTCGCCTTGGCACGATGCTATTAGGCCACATCATCTACTCTGTGTCAGCTGGCATGCATGTCGGAACTTGACACCTGGCTACAGCTTGCAGCTGGAGCTGAGAGGCGAAAGGCCGATTTCAGAGTCTTGTCGATCGCACTCTTGCATCCTAATATGGATCACGCAAGAGTCCATCAAACTCCTGCTGACAAACAGCTATTGATCGAACGGGCGCCGTAAGTTATAAGGTGGGCACTTACTAACCATGCATTCCTCCATCCTCAGCAACGCACTGCTTCTCCAATCTTACATCGGTATGGACACTTCGACGCAGCGGGACAGCGCATTGAGGCGTTCGGACGTTTCTTTCGCTCCGGAATGGCATGTTCTTGGGCCCTTCCAAACAGGGACGCGAGAAGCAGCATGGGGTGCTGATCCTCTTGAGCTCCATGGCGGATTTCATGCACTGGAATATGACTCGAACGTCTCCTTCCCAAGCTCATTGGCTGCCAACGGTACAGTCCACTGGAATTCCACCGCTGCGTCGGTCGTCGGCGGGAAAGACCATCTTTCTCAAGTCGATCTGACTGTTAAATTTCCTGAGGTCGACTGGAAGTTCCAGCAGCAGGTCTATGGCTGGGCCGCGTTGCAGTGGCAAGCCTGGGCTCGTGGTGAGTTCACTGTGCACGGCATCGAGCCTGCGACCTTCACATTGCAGGCCGACTCGGTCTTGGAGTACTGGATCGATGACGATCATCACTGGGGCGGGGACTTTTACGAGACCGGGCGTGCGCCATTGGTGCTACATCTCAAGCCTGGACTGCACCGCATCGATCTCAGGGTAATCAGGGAGGTACGAGCCATGGGTGGCATCACTGGCGATCCCCGAGTGGATTTGAAACTGCAGCTGCACCAGCAGGATTCCACAGAGCCGCTGGTTCAATGTGGCTCAGTACTCGTGTCGGACTTCATTACTCCTTCAAGTGAATACAAAGACTCAGTCATGTCGGCAGGTGGATTTGCAAATCGGTACGCTTCGATATTGTTGCGTAAAAACGCAGCCAAAACTGAGATTACAATCGAAAACATCAGCATGCAGGATGACAAGCTGGCCGAGTATTGGGCGGTGGCGCTGGTGTCTACTAGCCCTACAGTCCTTATGCCCGATCAATCGAGACCAGTGGGCTTCACCATCAGGAGTCGCAATTATGAGTACGTCAACCACATTCCCAAGACTTTTGTGATTCGGCTGCACTACAGTCTACGAGATCTCGGTCAAGTTCACGGCGCGGCAGCTCACTTCCTAGAAGCGGAGATTCCTGTCCATCATCGTGATGTTTATGAAACTCACAAGGTCACTTACTTACATCCGAGCGGCATTGTATCATACGCCATGCTCCGTCCGCCAAAGCCGAATATCTGGGAGCGCTGTAAGCAAGAGTATTGGCGCATTCCAATCTTGCTCGCCTTGCACGGTGCTGGCGTTGAGACCGACTCTGACTTATCCCGCGGGTCATTTGATGGCTACCCAGATGTATGCGCCTTTGTGATGATCCCCTCTGGCGTCACGCCTTGGTGTGGCGACGACTGGCATATCTTCGCTCAGCGGGACATTCAAGCTGCTGCCAGTGCGGTATTCACATGGGGCCAAGACGTCGGTTGGAGAGGGCCTTACAGCGATTCTGGTACATGGTTGCTAGCGGGCCACAGTAATGGTGGCCAGGGAGCTTGGGCTACTTTGCTACACTACCCCGATAGGATCATCGCTGCTGCACCTATCAGTGGGTATAGCAGTATACAGAACTACGTGCCGTATCATTTCTGGCACAACGCGCAGGCTGGTAAGATGGCTGTGCTCCAGTCTACTCTGGAGAGTTGGCGGCATGAGTTACTGCTTGCTAATGCGAAAGACATTCCGTTGCTGCAACAGCATGGCGGTGCAGATGACAACGTGCCTCCATACCACTCGCGCCTCATGCATCAGCTACTCCCCGAAGCCGGATGGAATAGTACCTACCACGAGATACCTGACATGCCTCACTGGTGGACGGGGATTATGACAACACCGCAGCTGCGCAGCTTCTTCGAGGCGCACTTACCGCCAAAGTACAGTGCGAGAGCTCGACATGACGGTCGTCACAACTCCAAAGCACTGAACTTTGAGCTTGTGACTGCTAACCCAGCTGATACTGACACCATGAGGGGGTTCAAGGTTCAGCTACTGGAAGTACCCGGTCGCCTTGGTCGCATCCGTGTCAGCTTCGATGCAGAGAAAGATACGGTTGAGCTCCGGACTTCGAACGTGCGAGCATTGCGTGTGCCGCGTTGGTTCTGGCGCTGCAAGCACATCACTGTTGACGGCGAGACCTTGAATGGAGATGATCCGGGAGGCTATCGTGCATTCGTGCGGAAGCCGCTTTGCGACATGCAGCACTACCTGATCGACGACGAAGAGAACGTCATTTCCGGGGAGACAGATTGCCACGATGGAGAGTACGACGCTTCTCTCACAACGTGGAGCCAGCTCGAGAATCTTTGGCAGCAGAATGTGCGACATGAGCCGAAGTGGGTGCTCGCATCGGACGCTGCTCACGCGTCACCCGACTATGACGGCGATGCACCGACGCCACTGACGCGCTGGGGTCGCCAGCTGGGTTCTATCGAGAGTATTCTGCGGACAGAAGGTCCCTTCAACATCGTTGCGAACCTGCCAAGATCGACCATTGGCTCAAGAGAGGAATCTGGAGAAGCGGTGGAGCTTAAGCGGCTTGCGCTACAAGTCTCGCGGAATTTGCAGACGTACTTCTACGCAGACAGCGTGATCCGTACATCCATCGACACAGAAGAAGCAAGTGGCGAGCAATACCTCTCAGCGCTGAGAAACACAGGCAACATCATCAGTCTCGCCATCGGCGATAGCCTTCCAGAGCTTTCCGTGGCACACATCGATCACGCCATCGAGATCACCGACGCCAGCACCATCACTGTCAAGGACCCATTTGGGCACGCTCATGTTTACTCCAACGCCCTATACCCTGGCCTGGGGGCTATATTCCTGCGCCCGCTTCCCACGGAAAGGCTCGAGCTTGTGGTCTGGGGTACAGATGTTGCTGGACTGCGCCGGGCTGCTAGACTGATTCCCATGATGACTGGAACTGGAGTGCCGGACTTTGTTGTCCTGGAAGGGACGGCGGCTCTGAAGGGTGTGGAGGGTGCGTTGGCGCTGGGGTTCCTGGACGAGAGGTGGAATTGTAGTGTCAATTCGTTCTTGACGTGAGAGCACGCGGACAAGCAGCAGTAACTCTCAAGCGGATTGCCTGTGTACTTTTCGATCGAACCCTGTCAGTGTACGCTTTTAGGCGCGGGATTGACGCTCACACGGGATGAAGTGAAGTGAATGCCAAGCCCGACTTTGCAACTTCATTTCACTTCTTCCCACGGCACGGCTCTGCAGATCGAAGACCTCGCAGTCTATGACTCATTACACCCGAGTCTCTTCGAAACAACCTTCCACTACACGTACCGACCGATACGATCGCCATTGAGCATATCATTGTATCTGCGACGGCAAGGATACCCTGTCTACGGCAGTGATGTACGAAGACGGTGGCGACGGTACGCCGAATAGGCGGCATTCAGGGGACGGCATGGATGACATCCCGAGCAGCCCTGCGTCTACGCTACCCTGTTATGCACAGCGTCTCAGGACGCCGGACCGTTCCTACCGCTTCACCACTTTCACTCAGAAGCAAGATGCCGTCAACGGATGTATAGTCAAGCTCATTTCTACCGCTCACACCTCCAGAAATGCAGAAATCATTACTCTCGCGGCCGACCTATCCGCCGCTGTCGAAGAAGAAATTAAGGGACAGGGTGACTGTACATCGGACGACAACTCCGGCGAGTGTACGCCGCCTGGCTTCGAGACCATCTGCAACATGTCGACTAGTAAACCTCGGATGCTCCGCAAGATCTCGGCTCTGGGCCGGGACCTACGCGCGGAGCTCGACACTGTTGATGAGCTGAAGGACAGTCTCCGTGAGGGACAGAGACGCGAGCAGGAAGCTATCGCTGAGCTACAGGCAGAGCTCGACACCGTCAAGGAGGCTGCTGGTCTTGTACATGTCGAGCCTGGCGGTTTGGCCAGGATGGTTGCGCTTGCAAAAGCGGAGGTACGCAACATGGAGAAGGTCACATCTGAAGCGCAGCGCCGGGCCGAGCTAGCATCACAAAGTCGTTTCAATGCGCTCCTTGATGGACATAGACTCCGGGAGGCACTGATTGCAAGAGGGAAGAGAGTGGAGGAGTTGGAAGAGGAGGTTGAGGACCTGAAAGGTACGGTGTCCCACGAGCAGTGGAAGAACAAGAAAAATGACCGTTTGTACGAGGAGAAGCGAAAGAAGGACGAAGAAATTGAGGCATTGGTCAAGGAGAATCGGCGTCTGCAGGTAAACCTTGACTTCACGACTGCGGAGGTGCGCATGGCAGAGGCGAAAGTGAGTGAGCTTACAGGAGAGCCTTACTGCGTTCCCGATCAATATCGAGACGACGCGATCGCCATTCAGCCGCGCGATGTCGAAGTCAAGAATTTTGCTGACTGTGACGACGACGACGCTGCTACATTGGAACACCATCCTACTGGACCCACCGCCACCGCCGATGCGCTGGCATTACCACGGCGCTCGCTGAAGCGCTCGCCGCCAGAAGAAGATGATGGTCTCGAATGGTCAAGTGCCATGGGTACTGGCGGCAAGAAGGCGACGGTGCACGAGACGAGTGAAGACGATGATGCACCCGAGACTTGATATGGCCAGGGGTATGACCGCAGATGGTGAGGAGCGATCTAGACTGGTCGACACCGAAGGAGCTGAGAGGTAAGGTCGGGGCCTGTGCAATGAGCCAATGAGAGGAGAGCGTTGCAGCTATGCGGGCACCACTAGCAAGATCGAGATGGGCATCAAGTGTGTCATGTGGCCAGGGCATTCATCACAGGTAAGTATCGCAGCTACATGTAGGAAAATGGCGCTTTCATTCATTGTGCCATTCTAGTTACATTGTAAGCACTTTTCATGCTCGTTCCACTTGACAGTACAGCAACATCTGGAAGAAGGCAAGTCTGCAGAGCACAAGCCGCCGTCGACGCTTGGAATGGAAGGTACGTCTAGTATTGCTGCAGTGCTTCACTGCATTTCACTTCACTTTACGTCCCGGCACGGGCCGTACAATTAGCGATGAAGGGAACATTGCGGCTCATGTGACTCACCTCTATCACATCACCTACTACTTTCGCCGTGACCCACCCGGTGCCATAGGAACAGTGTAACTGGACACACAAGCGCCGTTACGTCTCCTGCGCCACCATGACCTGCGAAGTCTTGAACGATTGCCTGATCCGGCTGCTTAATGCAGGGCAAATCACTATCGATTTGGACATCGTTGCCGTGGCTAAGGCACTGCGTACGGTCTACGATGCACAGCAGGACACGATTGAGTTCATCGTCAAACTCATAAACGTGGGAGAGGGCACCTCCGATCCGCTCATACGTGCGATCGTAGAAGAGACTCGCGTGGCATACTTCGCAAATGAAGAGCATCTTGACTCTCGATCATCGCGATCGAGCTCGGTGGCGGCGCGAGACGAGAAAGAGGGAAACAACCTGGCATGCGCAGGTTATGGCGATCTTGAGTCTCGGTCCGCTACCAAAGAGGCCAATCAAGAACTTGTTGAAGCTCGAGCCGAGATCACTAGACTCCGCGAAGAGCTCGAAGAGAGCAGGATGAACGAAGAAGGGTCTTTGCACGAGTTACAGCTACGCGAACGCCAAATCGAAGCAGCGGCGAAGTTGGCTGGTCTCGAGCGTGGAACCCTGGCAAGGAACATCGTGTTGATGAGGGAACTCGTACGTACTCTCGAGCGCGAGGTAGCTGATATGAAGCGCGAAGCAAAGGACGCTGCTATCCGCCACCAGAAACGTGAAGACGAGTGGCATACGATGTACCATGTAAGTAGAGCGGAAGTCAGCACGCTGAAACGGAAAGTTTTGCACTTTCTCGGTGAAAGCGATGGCGCAACTTTACAGACGGATGAGGTGTACAGCCTGCGCTGTCGTTTGAAGGTCGTGGCAGAGGAGGTTTTCGATCTGACGAATGCGAACAGGCGACTGCAGGTGCAGCTTGAGTCCGCCATCAGTAAGGAAGGGCAGGAGAAGCCGATACTTGCCGAACTTTTGGCAGACTACGGAATTGCTCACGCTGAGGCTGCGAATGGCGAGTATGATGCTGCGTTCTCGACAGCTTCGCACGACGATCACGACATGCAAAATGACCAGGTATTCGCGAGCACTCAGCTTCTGGGAGACGCAGGTTCGAACGGCAGCTTCAACCATTCCTCCAACCATACCAACACATCCAAGAATACAGCAACAGGGCTCGGTAATCGCACTTTTCTGCCACTCCGCTCGCTGAAAAGCTCGTCCTCAGAAGAGAAGACGAACATGGCCGGCAGCAACCTGCACAAGCATCGCTTGAAGAAGGCAAGGACTGCCGATCAGGAGGTCTGATGCAAATCAATGGAGCGACGTGGGCATTGTCGGCAATTTGCTGAGATCTACCGAGTTGAACCTTGGAGACAGGAAAGCTGGGTGAATAAAGACTGACGCCAGCGTGTGGGCCACGCAGGGGGTGCCTTATACTGGAGACATGGGTATTGCTCGACTTTGTCTAGTAAGTACATGTAGTGGCAAAGGTTTACTCCAGGCGACTTGCTTGAAGATGAGTTACGCCTGTTCGACTTTTGACATGAAGAGTATTGTGATTGACAAGGCCAAAGGTAGTGCACTGCATAGTGTGTTGTTAAAGCTTAGTAGTGACAAGCAGGTCAAGAATCTCCCAAGTGTAGGTCTTTGACTTCACTTCACTTCACTTCTCGGTGCGGGCCGCATGCTAGGTGGTGTATATTGGATCCCGGATGCTGTGACTCACAATCATGTGGATTCGAAACGCTTTGCAATGTCTGCAGTCCAGTACCCGGATCGATAAACGCCTTCTCATGTCTCGTCTTGGCCATATGCCTGCTCTCAACCGAGTATCGGTTCTCCAGCTATACCGCATCCGCAATCCGCTACCATGGCCTACGAGATCCTCGACAGCCTTCTCGTCCGCATGATCGCAGTCGCTGGCAAGTCTGGACACTCCAGCATCATTGACATCGCCGCCGACTTCGCTTCAGCACTCAAGGACGAGCGAGATGACGACGCAGATCGCAGGAGGCGACACGAGGATAGGATATACTTCCTCGAAGGTGTAGTGCCGGCACGTGATCGTGCGATCGTCGAGCTACGCAACGCTCTGAGAGACGTTGAGGAAAGCAAGGACACAGAGATCGACGAACTCGAAGAGAAGCTGGGCCGGGCGGTGGAGATGGCGAAGCTGGCTGGACATACGCTTTCGCCGCCTGGCGACCGAGCTGGTGCTGGCCAAGGAGGAGATCTGTCGCTTGGAAGAGAGTATCTTCGAGTCTGAGCAGGAGCTAGAAAAAGAGAGAGCGTTTCACAAGAAGGAGATCATGGAGGAGCAGACTGCTCACAAGAAGCTGCAGGGTCAGGTCGAGGCTCAAGCACTTCACCACAGCCAGATGGAGATAGAGAATGTGACTTGGCGGGATGAGAGGATGAAGGTCTTCCGTATCAATGGCGAGAATGAGAGGCTGAGGAAGGAAGTCGAAGAGCTGAAGGCGCGGCTCAAGCATGAGGATGAAGAGGTACTCGGGCTGTACAACAAGCTTGATGACTCCGGAAGGAGTTAGACGCCTCGCGCAAAACCGAAAATGCGGTCATCGGTCTCCTTCTGGACAGACGGTCGCCGCCCGTCGGGCCAGAAGACCAAGAGGAACGGCAAGCTTATGTTGAGGATGTCGCGAAGGATTCCAGAATCGCGTTTGCGAAGATTGATGGCAGCAGCACGGAATTCGATAGCGAGGATGAGGAGATGGCCGATGATGACGCTGCTGGGACTACCGATGTAGCAGTCACAGCTGTCAGAGAGGGCGGTTCCGGTTTTCGCATCGCCGATTCTTCCATTGAGAATGCTGGCGCCGGGCCGGCGGTCGATCTGGAGACGTTAATTGCCTTCCATCCATTCAAGCGTCCATCGCCAGCTGGGAACGATGGAGATCAGGATGATGAGGGTGAGAGAGGTCGGAAGAGGGTGAGAGCAGGGCAGGGACCAGAGTTGCTAGCCTTTGTGACGAGGTCTGGCAGACGGCGAGCGATTGGTGGCCTACGTTGGCAGTGTAAGGCGGGCGTGTGTGGTAATACAGTCTACCTGAGCGTCGGTCTGTGTGAGCGTCATTTCAGAAAGAAGGCGGAAGCCAAGGAGAGGTTGATACTACGCCAGCATTGCTAGAAGACGGCAGGTAATGGTGGACTGTAGGGAAGAACATAATCAGCTGCTCATACAATTACCTTCCCCTGTTCAGCAGGTAGTCTCCTCTTAAAAGGATGCGCCTCCGTATTAAACACCCACTCATCCAAACTCAGTACATCCACCTCCCCGAAAATCAACCAGAAGTACTTCAGCGTCTCCGCCATCCAGAAGCTCTCCATACTGTCCATCTGGATTCCCCTCCCCTTGTTCAGCTCCTCCCTGGACCACGTAACATCCGTCAGCGCCGCGTTGGCAAGCGGCGTCGTCGTGACGTTAGTGATAGATTGAAACATTTCCCAGGCGGTGTCTAGAAGGCCGCGATCGCCGGTGATGCGGTAGAGGATGAAGATTGACTCGATTGCTTCAGGGCGGAGAATATACCGCGAGTCAGTAATGGAGGTGAAGCCTTGCGGGAGGCGTTGTTCGTGGCGAGGGTCAATGCGGTCCACGGCATCGGCCCAGAGCTTTTCGTCCCAGTCACATGAGTCTGGCTTAGGGCAAGGCAGCATGGTGAATACCTCCGGCATTATACCTAGTGGCATCGCGCGATAGGCCCAGATACAGCCATCTGTCAGCTGCCGACCTATGAACACGTGGGCTGGGTTTGAGAAGAGTTTGCCTCCGAGAGCGAACATACCGCCGGCGAAGCAGACGAGATGCTGACCTTCGGGCTCGAGGTCTGGGGGATCATCGATGTGGTGGGAGCGCGACTTGCCGGCTACCAGGATATTGTCGTTCTTGGGCGTCATGGGGCGGAAGAGGTTGTGCGAGGCTGCGCCGGCCATGCTGAGGTTATACATTCGCTCGTAGATCGGGTCGATGCCGCCAAGGAGGGCGTGCATCTTCGGGAAGTACTGCGAAGGTTATAAGCAGGCATTATAAGCGTATATTATGGTACGGACAGAGTACCCACCTCATACAGACTGTCAGACATAGCGCCGAGCGTGAACAGGCTGTCTTGGGTGAAGTCTGGTTTTCGAGCATCTACAACAACAGGCCACATGCCTTTCAGCTTGGTCTTCGTCTGCTGCTTGGCGAACTCCTTCGTGATCCTGTCGACTGCGTCATAGTACTTGGGATCACCCGTAAGCAGGCTCAGCCTCGTGAACTCCATCGTCAGACTGCCAATCTCAGCTACCAGCACAGTCTCGTCCGCTACCTGCTGAGCCTGCATGGAGAGCTGCGGCTTCCACCGCGTGATAGGCATTCGATTCGGGGTATCGAAAGCTTTGTACAGCATCTCGCCATACTCGACAGCCTTCTGGAGACATCGCTTGTCCTCGCTCAGGTCGTAGCAAGCCAGGAACCCGCCAAGATGCCGGATAGTAGTCTCAAACACGTTGATCGTGTCCACGGTAGCAGTACTGAGATCGATCTCCATGGCAACCTTGACGGCATCTTCAAATTGGTCTTTGAAGCCCATGATCCAGAGATTGTCAAGATTGTCGACAAGATTGGCTCCCCATCCTCCGAAGCCGTTCTTCTGGCCACCAGAAAGAGGGCCCAGCTCGTCATTCATCCAGGCATGCTTGCGATAAGCGTTCCAGCACTTGTCGAAGACTGCTCGGACCGCAGCTTGACGGACTTTCCGCGTTGCTGCGGCGTGGGTCTCTTCGATTGGGAAATCGAATTGGACCTTGGGTAGTTTCTGGGGTGGTGCTGTGGGAATTGCTGCGAATGAGGTGACGGGGTAGCGAGTAGGAACGTCCCTCCATCGAAATGGGCCGTTAGGTACGACGACTTCCACGCTTGATTTGCCGTCGTCTTTCGGACCAGAAGTCGGGATAATGGAGCCAATGCGCGGGATCGCTGTTGATGCTACCTTCAGCTCGGTTCGAAAGTAGTTCAATGTGAACAGCAAGCAGGCTGCGAGGGCCAAATAGATGGTGTAGCGACGCATGGAGAACATGGTGAGACCGGCAGGCGGGCGGCGATGACTATCTCATCTGTGCTGCGTCGGGTGTAACCCCGGGGAGCCGATGGTTCACGTGTAAGATCGAGATGGGAGGCGAGAGTCCCGCGTCGAGACAAGGTGGCGCCTCGAGCATGAATCTACAGTCGCAGCGCTTGCTCTTGTAGGATTATCGTTGAGGGAGTCAAGCTGCCGAGTGCAGTTCAGGGGAGAGTGTGCCTTGCCTCGGAGAGTGTCGGTCTTGGTCATGTGACCTCGCGATCCACTTCACGCGACTTTACGCGTCTGAACTTCGTTAACCTCACTTCATTCTCAACACCCATATCCTACTCTCAACCCCTCAACACAACAGCACTACAATCATGGCCCGCGCCGAGTCTTCCAAAGACGCCGCCACCTACGGCACCGCCTCCAAATTCCAGACCTCCACCACTCACGACCTCCCCTGGGTCGAGAAGTATCGCCCCGTCTTCCTCGATGATATAGTAGGCAACACCGAGACGATCGAGCGCCTCAAGATCATCGCCAAAGATGGCAACATGCCCCACGTCATCATCAGCGGTATGCCCGGCATTGGCAAGACCACCTCAGTTCTGTGTCTTGCTAGGCAATTGCTCGGCGACGCATACAAGGAAGCTGTGCTGGAGCTGAATGCTAGCGATGAGCGAGGTATTGACGTGGTGCGGAATCGAATCAAAGGCTTCGCGCAGAAGAAGGTCACGTTGCCGGCTGGACGGCAGAAGTTGGTCATCCTCGATGAGGCGGACAGCATGACATCCGGCGCTCAGCAGGCGCTGCGAAGGACTATGGAGATCTACAGCGGCACTACGCGCTTCGCATTCGCGTGTAATCAGAGCAACAAAATAATCGAGCCCTTGCAATCTCGCTGCGCCATCCTGCGATACGCACGACTCACGGACGGACAGGTGGTAAAGCGACTGTATCAGATCTGCGAGGCGGAGAAGGTGGAGTACTCGGATGACGGGATTGCAGCGCTGGTCTTCAGTGCGGAGGGAGACATGAGGCAGGCGATCAACAATTTGCAATCTACGCATGCTGGGTTCGGGTTTGTGAGCGGGGACAATGTCTTCAAGGTTGTGGACTCGCCGCATCCCGTCAAGGTGCAGGCTATGGTCAAGGCTTGTCAGGAGACGAAGGTGGATGATGCGTTGGATGGGTTGAAGGAGCTGTGGTATGTTGATGCTGCTTTGCTTGAAAGAGTAATGGGGAAGTATGCTGACTCGCAACGCAGGAACTTGGGCTACTCGTCGCACGACATCATCAGCACTATGTTCAGGGTCACGAAGTCGCTGCCCTCGCTCAGCGAACATACGAAGCTGGAGTTTATCCGCGAGATTGGCTTCACGCACATGCGCATACTGGAGGGGATGCAGACCTACCTTCAACTAGCGGGCTGTATAGCGAAGCTCTGCAAGCTGAGCATGAAGCCTAGTCTGTTCGTGGTGCCGAAGAGCTGAACGTGTGAACGGGACAGCAACGACGATGTGCGGTTTAGCGAAGGCGTTGGCGGGAGTGTATGCACGAGGTACCTGATTCATCGCTATGCGATTCAGCCGAATAACGACCTGTCGCGACGTGTGCCGCGACTCGACGAGCCGGCCTGCTTCATGTCCGGCCCAGTACGAGATCGAACCCGACGAATGTCGTGTAAGTACAACGTCTCGCGTCAAGCTTCTCATCACTCTGATTCTCTGCTGTGTCCGCTATCAAGGCCTTACATCTCGAAGACTGCTTCATCACCACCGTAAGCTTCATTTACGGTACGACTCACAATCCGGCTTGTCACCAGCTCACTCAGCTGTGAGAGAGATCAGAGGCACCGAAGGTATATCTGCGACAGAGCACGACGTCGTATATGATGAATGCTGACGGGTCGTACAGGCACGAGGTCTGCCTATGGCACAGAGAGGTGGCCTCAAGCGCCAGAAGAACACCCGAGCCGAGCGTCGCGTACTCTCAAAGAGTGCGCGCACCGTCGATGTACCTCCGGATGAGTCGACTCAAGAAGAGGTCGCTCTATCGGCGCCCACCCAGCTGGAGCCAGCTCCGGAGCTTGCGAGCTTCTATGACCTCGCACCACGTCGCAAGTCCCTTGTCAAGCCAGCGCCAAAATTCAACGACGAGATCTCGAGCGCACAGCTGACTGATAACGCCACATCGCACGCCGACACTGCTGCCCAGCCAGATCGCCGCGTGCCGCAGTGCATTCGCTGCCATGTTGCTAAGCGCAGTTGCAACGGCAAGAGGAAGTGCCAATCCTGCGAGCTCAACAAGTGCTTGTACATGCTCTGCAACCCTGCACACTGCTCGGGCTCAAAGTGCTTCTTGATTCACGAAGATCAGTACGAGCTAGGAAAGCAGCCGGCATTGAAACAGTGGCATATCGTGGGCAAAACGACGGACTTCAACAAGTTGCTGGACAGGGAGCAAGATGAGGTAGACAAGATCCGCAAGAGCTCTGGGGTAAGTTTCAATGTTCTTGGGCGAGCGCGAACACCACTGACCATGTCCACAGCTTGCGATGCTGAGCAAAGAGATTTCGAGCGGGAAGATGGTCAAGTGGTCCGGCAAGGACGGGAGGCGCAGTAGAAAGCCAAAACAGATCAGTAGCTACCAGATTCGGCCCTCGCCGTCGCGCAATGGATAGCACACGGCATGTGCACGGCTCGTAGCCATCGTCGAATGTAAGACTGCGTCCCCCCTGTGTCCCATGTGCTCGTGTAAGTCCACCGCTACAAGGCGCACACGTGGTCAGTGCTGTTGTTGAGATACTGGCATATTGACAAGTTTTGCGGACGCTTTGTAACCGCGCGTATAGCTCAACGGGAAGGAGAGTGCGAGGGGATCGCTGGAGTAGTGAACTGACGAGTTCCGCGCGGCTGTTGAGGGACGCCACTTGAGCACGCACCTACTCTAACCCCCCGGAAGGTCTGGGTTCGAGTCCCAGTATGTTGCGAGATCTTTTTGCGCTCCATCAGACTGTTTGCGAGCTCCAGTAATACATTTCGCGCACCATGATGTCCCAGTGGCGCAAATGTGAGAGATCAAGGTCGCGAGTACGAGCCCGCTGAGTGCAGCCACGTGACATCAGCATCTAGCTCCTTCCCTATTCTTTGTCGCGCGCAAGAAGCCTTGCGTGTGCGAGGAATAAAGACTGCATACGACGCTACACGGTAGCTGTACTGCCTTTCGATCTTCACTCCAGCAGTGCGCCACAAGCTTTAGTGTTACGCATTCTCAGCGCAAAGAGGTCGGCCAGATGTTGCTCAGAAGGCTGGCGCCTCATCGTATCTGGAACGTGGAGCCTTGTCCTGAGTCCGTCCGGGCACATCGTTTGGGCTCCGGATGAAGCCACAGCTCTCTCATCATGAGTGAACTGCTAGTACAGCAGAAGAGATGCTGAGAAGCGATGTGGACGGAACAGAAGAAGTGTGCAAGTCTTGCGAGGAGACAGGAAGTGAAGTCAGAATAAACAAAGCTATACCCGAAACGAAGATGAGTAAGCGAGACCATAGCCGCTACTTCCCCACTCAGCTCGCCCGAGGTCTTGCTCTTCGACATTGCACCAAACGTGACAGCACAGCGCACAATACAGGCAGTATGTAAAGTCCAGCGCAGCCAGGTAAGGCTCAATCTCCAACTCCTCTCCCTCTCCTCCCCATCGAATCCCTCAAAATGAACTTCGACGTTCCCCTCGCCCTACAAACCTACCTCGCAGACCTCGACTCCTTCATCGCCCGCGAGATCCAGCCCCTGCAAGACAGCAACGACAACAACCGCTTCTTCGACCACCGCCGCGAGCATAGCCGCACAGACTGGGACAACCAAGGCCTTCCACGCCCAGAATGGGAAGACCTGCTCAAGGAATGCCGACGCCGTGCAGACGCCGCTGGCTTCTTCCGCTTCAGTCTGCCGAAGCAGTATGGCGGGCAGAATGAGTCTAGTGGTCGGGGAGCAAATCTGTGGATGGCTGTGATCCGTGAGCATCTGGCCGCGAAGGGACTGGGGTTGTTCAATGATTTGCAGAATGAGCATTCGATTGTGGGCAACTTCCCGGATGTGGTCATGGTGCAGCATTTCGGCAGTGAGGCGCAGAAGAAGGAGTTGATTGATGGGCGATTGAAGGGGAAGGTGAGGATTACATTTGGGTTGACGGAGCCGGGGCATGGAAGCGATGCGACGCATATGGATACGAAGGCGGAGATGCAGCCGGATGGGAGTTATGTTATAAACGGAGGGAAGATGTGGCAGACGGGTATGCATGTGGCGACTAATTGCTTTATCTTCGCGAGGACTAGCGGAAAGAATGGGGAGGCGAAGGGGATCACATGTTTCAATGTGCCGAGGCATACGCCAGGGTTGAAGGTTGAGAGTTATGAGTGGACGCTCAATATGCCAACAGATCATGCCACAGTGTCGTTGACGAATGTGAAGGTACCGGCGGAGGCGATCATTGGTCCTCTGGGTGGTGGACTGGCGGTCGCGCAAGCGTTTGTGCATGAGAATCGCATTCGACAGGCGGCATCCTCGCTGGGTGCAGCAGTATATTGCATCAACCAATCTGTGGAGTACGCAATGAAGCGAAAGCCATTTGGCAAGCCACTGGCAACAAATCAGGCGATCCAGTTCCCGCTTGTGGAGCTCGCGACCCAAGCTGAGATGCTTCGACTACTCATTCGCAAGACAGCATCAGAGATGGATCGTATGGACCACGTGGAGGTCGAGAAGATGATCGGCGACAAAGTCAGCATGTGTAACTATTACGCAAATCGACTTTGCACACAAGCCGCGGATCAAGCAATACAGGTCCACGGAGGTTGGGGCTATAGCCGACATTGCCAATTCGAGCACATCTGGCGGCATCACCGGAGGTACAGGATCACTGAGGGCAGTGAGGAGATTCAAATGCGTAAGGTCGCTGGGTATCTATTCGGTTTCATGGGTCCGAAGAAGGTTGTGCTTGGAGAGATGACAGATCAGCTGTCGAAGCTATAGCATATGCACTCAAAAACCTCCAGCAAGCTTGCGCTCTGACTGGTCTCCAGTACTCGTCGCTCTGCTTGGTCACTATCTCACCCCAGCCCTCCAGCGGCCCAATGATCTGCACGTCTTTCTGACTGCCCTTCAGCACCTCGCGACACGGCATCGCCATAGTCATGTTCTCCTCATTCCCCTCGCCCGTCAACTTCGCCAAATCCATCTCGCTCGCCGCATACACGATCCGCCCGATATTCGCCCAGTAGCAGGTTGCAACACACATGGCGCATGGCTCCCACGTTGAGAAGAGCGTGCATCGCCAGAGGTAGGGCTCTGGGTAGTGCGAGCTTGCGAGGCGGGCAAGTGAGGACTCTGCATGGTTGACATGATCAAGAGACTGATGTGTGAGGAGGATCGTGGTATTGTCTGGAGCGAGCAGGAGAGCTGTGAAAGGTCGCTTGCCCATTGAAGTGGCGCGTTTCTGTACGATCATCAGGGCGTCCATGGCTGCTGCAATCTGTGACTCGTCCGGCTGGGGCGGGCGCCGTGGGAAGAGGGCATGATTGGCTATGGGTGGTGCTGGAGCATCTTCGAGACTGCCAGTGCTATCCACTGTGGCCATGGTATCAATTTTCTGTGAGATCTTCGCATGATCGTAGAGGCGATCAAGTTTCCGACGCTCCAAATGCATGCTATACCTTCCAGTGTGCACGGCTAATTACACAAAGTACATGGCGATCTTGATAAGAATCAGCGGTGCCCATTAGATCTTATCGCCTCAAGCATCTCCGACTTTCCATTATTGCATCTTGAAAAGCCTCCATCTGCACCGTAAGCCTCGGTGTTGTTCGCACACATGGATGCACACAGGGAACCCTAGGAACACCAACGCTCACTCCTGCATATTCTGGATTCTCACCAATCCTCGATCCGCAGTCTGCGCTTCGTGCCGCAAATAGGTGAGCATGCGGCTGGGCGAACACTTGGCCGCAACGCCGCCGGCCCGAACACACTGGACAGCATACTCAGACGGCGCGACACAGTGTCTACTTTGAGTATTCCGCTCAAGCAACAGGCACCAGCATGCAATATTAATGGTAACAAACTCCCCCAAGGCAAGTCGAGCCTCGTGCGTTGCGACAACCGAATAGAGTTCTCTAGATCTGCCGCGCCACGAAAGCTTGGCTCGCCAATACGCGTCACTTCGACTGTCTCATCTTGCCCTGCCATCGCTCACATCACTTGGCTGCGCCGTGCGCGCCGTACAGCCCACGGTTTCAGTCTTTCTCTTAATGGCACGACCTTCTCTGGTTTCTTCTCGTTATCAGCAGCTTCTCCATCTACGGCGTAATTGAACGCGCAGACTGAACTTTCCTCCGTTCTGCTCAGGGAACTATCGTCATCTCATTCACGACCTCACTCCGCGGCTCCGCCACTGGTACACGCTTCAAGTGCGACGGCCTCGTCATCTCTATTCGTCACTTTGGACACAGCCCTGTATTCGATTGCGTTCATTCTTCTCTTCGATTTTTCATACATCATAGGCGTCTTCTCCTCATCCTCGACAAAGGACCAACAGCACAACCACGAAGATGTATGCCATAACGACGATACTCGCTGCTCAGGTGGCTTTGATATGCCAATCAAATGCTCTTCAACTTCGACAACCTTCCCACTCTGGTCCAAAGGTTATACAGCATGAGATTCAGCGAAGACATGTCGCCGATCCGGTCAAGCAGTCACTGGCGCGATTACGACGGCGAGCTGGCACTGTGACTGCTGAACTCGACAATGAAGGCACACTGTACTTCATGAACATCTCCATCGGTACACCTGCCCAGGATCTCCATATGCACATCGATACTGGAAGCAGTGATCTTTGGGTCAATGTGCCGAACAGCCAGCTTTGTACTTCGCAACAAGGCATCTGTTCAGCATCTGGAACTTATGACTCCAGCGCATCTTCGACGTATAAGCTGGTCAACAACGACTTCAACATCTCCTATGTCGATGGCTCTGGATCGTCTGGCAACTATGTCACCGACGTTGTTAGCTTTTCGGACATCAGCCTGGTAAACCAGCAATTCGGCGTGGGGCTTGTGTCAAGTTCAATGGAAGGTGTGCTTGGTATTGGCTACGTGGCGAACGAGGTTGCAGCATCATCCGGCAACACCTACCCAAACATCCCGAAGAACCTCGTGACCTCTGGCCACATCAACACAAATGCCTACAGCTTATGGCTGAACGACTTGGACGCATCCAAGGGTTCGATCCTCTTTGGTGGTGTGAACACTGCCAAGTACACTGGGGAACTCGAGACACTGCCCATCATACCTACTCAGGGCTTCTACGCTGAGTTCATCGTTGCGATGACGGCGGTGGGAATGAATGGCACCAAGGGATCGATTGCCAGCAACATCGCGTCACCCGCATTGCTCGATTCAGGAAGCAGCTTGATGTACCTACCAGACCAAATCGCCAACAACATCTTCAGCGCACTCGGGACCTCCTACGATTCCCAACAGGGCGCTGCGATTGTGAATTGCGACCTCATCAACTCGGACGCCACCATCGACTTCACGTTCTCTTCGCCTACGATCAGAGTACCCATGAACGAGTTGGTATTCATCGCAGGTGGCACGAACCGGGACCCGATCTGTATCCTCGGCATCGGCCCAGCAGGTAGCAGCACACCTGTACTTGGCGACACCTTCCTACGGTCAGCTTACATTGTGTATGATCTCCAGAACAACGAGATCTCCCTCGCACAGACAAACTTCAACAGCACCGACAACAACATTCTGGAGATCTCCTCCGGCGCGACATCAGTCCCTAGTGCAACGAATGTGGCAAATCCGGTCACTCAAGTGTCTGTCGAGACTGGTGGTGCAAGGCTGGGCGGTTTCAACAGCATGATTGGTGGTACTGCGTCTTCTGCCGGGCTTGCTGCTCCGACCGCCTTCGCGGCGAGTATCCCGGCTCTCGTTGGCGCCGTGGCTGCTGCTGCGTTGGCGTTGTGAGTGGCCGATCGTATGGAAGGTAGATGCGACGTATCTCCACTTTCCCACGACCTGCGCCTCTCGTCGAGACAGCGGTGCGGTGCTCCACTGCTGCGGCTGAGCTGATACGAATACAAACCGCCTGTAAGGCTTTCGAGTGGCAGGAGCAGGACAGAGACTTGGCAGATGGAGCTGAGGACTATGACATGGAGCCAAGAGAAGCGAGGAATTACGATGTGACCACAAGGATTACATGATAGACACGACATGGCATATTGCATGATGGGCGCAAGGCAGATAGAATTGTTCTCATGGCGTTAAAACTTAGATCGCATGGCAGGCTTGCCACGGGCCCCAAAGACAGCGTTGTATGGTAGCATCACGGTCAGCGAGCATAGTCACGAGTATAGACGGAGTCATATTGCAACCAGCACATGGCACCGTAATATCGCATCTGTGACTCAAGATCCCGTAAGCAATCTCGAAAGCGCTGAGAAAGTTGTCGGAGTCCGCCTGTGCTGCGCCGCAGAAGGCCCGATCGCCTCCAACTTGTCATCACCACCAAAACCGTACAGTCTTCACTGACGACCGCGAGCATGAAATGAAGCACTGCACGCTCGGTATGTTCAGCGGCGAGTCAAGCATCTCTCCGCGGTTCCTGGGACATACATATCGCCTAGGCTAAGGGTAGACCCGGGTGTGCTGTAGTGCTGCGGAACGAAACGGAGGATGGCGGGGTACTCAGAGGGCCGGGAATCGCGTGGTGACACAGGGTAGAGTGATGGTCCGAAGACGGATGCCATAGACTGGTACTGTGAGTATATAAGCAGAGGTAGAGGACTACTTGGTCACTGTTGCATCCATTGTATAAGCAAATCCAAAGCCACGTCGTCGAGCCGTGCCTTCCTATCAACGCCACACACAAAGTTGCCCCTCCACCGAATACCAGCTCGAGAATATCTGCCCCGCACTGCACTTAAATCTCTCAACAAAAGCACCAGCACAACAACACTCCACTAAGGTGAGTTCCTAGATCAGCATTGCCTTCCTCTCTTGACCTCACACTGACCCTCATAGACTATATCCGCACCAGAACAATCGCAATCATGCCTGTCAAGGTACGGCTCGAAGCATAAAAGAGGAGCTGGCGCAGCAACTGATGGACAATACAGGTCGGAATCAACGGCTTCGGTCGTATCGGACGCATCGTGTTCAGGAACGCGTGAGTGGAAGTGTAGCAAGAGCAGTGAGGAAGTGAGGCTGAACAGGAAAAAGCATCGAGCACGACGACATCAACATTGTCGCCGTCAATGACCCCTTCATTGAGCCCGAGTATGCCGTGAGTCTGGCCCAAGATCTTCTCAGATGGCAGGGGCTGAAAAGTCATTGCCTCGATAAAACAACACTAACCGCCACCCTCTGCAGGCATACATGCTCAAGTACGACACCACCCACGGCGTCTTCAAGGGCGAGATCAAGGTCGACGGCAAGGATTTGACAGTGAACGGCAAGAAAGTGCGCTTCTACACCGAGCGCGACCCGGCGAACATTCCCTGGGCGGAGACCGAGGCCCACTACGTCGTCGAGTCCACCGGCGTCTTCACCACCACCGAGAAGGCCTCCGCTCACTTGAAGGGTGGCGCCAAGAAGGTCGTCATCTCCGCCCCGTCCGCCGATGCTCCCATGTTCGTCATGGGCGTCAACCAGGACAAGTACACCTCCGATATCCCCGTCATCTCCAACGCCTCTTGCACGACCAACTGCCTCGCCCCGCTCGCGAAGGTCATGCACGACAACTTCACCATTATCGAGGGTCTGATGACCACGATCCACTCGTACACTGCTACGCAGAAGACTGTTGATGGGCCGTCCGGCAAGGACTGGCGTGGCGGCCGCACTGCGGCGCAGAACATCATCCCTTCGTCCACTGGTGCTGCCAAGGCTGTGGGCAAGGTCATCCCGGATCTCAACGGCAAGCTTACGGGCATGTCTATGCGTGTGCCGACTGCCAATGTGTCTGTTGTCGACTTGACTTGCCGCATTGAGAAGGGCGCGACCTATGATGAGATCAAGGCTGTCATGAAGAAGGCTGCCGAGGGCGAGCTCAAGGGCATGCTACCATTCCTTCTCTTCTCTTCTGGCACATTGTACTGACTGTTACACCAGGCATCCTCGAGTACACCGAAGACGAGATCGTCTCCAGCGACTTGAACGGCAACCCAGCCTCGTCCATCTTCGACGCCAAGGCTGGTATCTCGCTCAACAAGAACTTCGTCAAGCTTGTCAGTTGGTACGACAACGAGTGGGGCTACTCTCGCCGTGTGTTGGATCTCTTGGCCTACATTGCCAAGGTTGATGGTGCGCACTAAGCGGGTCGTGTCAAGGAAGAGCTTGAGGTGTGATAGACGACGGTAGCCGAGATCATGCGGTTGTGGGGATGATGATATTCGGAGAGGTGACGAGTATGCATGATGAACAGAGACAAGTCCGGTAGTATGAGATACTCTTGGCTACTCCCATCTCCATGATATTGAGGAGACCTGTTCCACCAGTCTGTCGCGTGCCTTCCTTATTGGGTGCGGTCCGCCCCGCAACCCAATAATTCTCAAGCTTCCACTTCAGAGCCTCACTCCGCTGTTATCATCAGCAAGATGCCACTACTGCGCTACTAACGCTGCATCGCGCACGAAATTGCACACTAGCCCGGTTTAAAGATGCGAAATGACGACTTGTCCCTCGTTCGCCGGACTTCGATGTCGTACCCGATGATGAAGCAAGGACACTGTCGCGGTAGTAACCTAAGTGCAACAGACATGGTAGGTACCCGTCCTCACCTCCAGTCTCTCGTTTCCCCATCCTCAGTTGCGTTCTTCACTCGCGAAGACTTCACCTTGACTCTCTAACGCAATCATGCTCTCCTCTCTGCTTCTCACTGCCGCATTCCTCACTGCGTCCAGTATCGCTCAGTTCGTCCCCGCTTCCACCGATCTCGTCACCAAAGTTGGCTACTACAATCAGCACGTGCGCTATAAGGAAGTACCTGAGGGAATCTGCGAGCTCACGCCGGGCGTTAAGAGCTTCTCGGGATATGTCGATGTTGCGCCAGAACAATCAATCTTCTTCTGGTTCTTCTCTTCTAGAAACGAGGACCCGAATACAGCGCCATTGACGGTATGGATCAATGGAGGACCGGGCAGCTCGTCGATGATAGGACTCTTCGAGGAGCTGGGACCCTGTTCGATAAACGTTGACGGGAAGGTGGTGAATAATCCTTATGCTTGGAAGTGCGTCATGAGACCTCAGTGAGGGTGCTATGGTGAGTGAGGATACACGTGCTGACGACACACTGCAGCAATGTCTCGAACATGCTCTTCATCGACCACCCCGCTCAAGTAGGCTTCTCTTACTCGAAGCCGGTCTCAGCATACGTCGACAGCAGCTCCGGAAGCATCGTCACATTGCCGGACGCGACTTGTCCGGACTACGCGACTGGCATTTGTGGGACGTTCTCTTACCCTAACGAGACGGATACGGCGAATTCTACGCAAGGAGCTGCGCCGAGCATGTGGAAGACATTGCAGGGCTTTATGGGCGCATTTCCTCAATATTCGAGGAATGAGTTCAACTTTGCTACGGAGAGCTATGGAGGGCATTATGGGCCTGTGTTCAACGAGTAAGTTTAAATTCTCTTTGCTGATCTTGCGCTGCTCCGGAAAGTCTGAAAGGCTCCTGTGCTGCCATAAGCATCAGCGATACTGCGCTTCACAGCCTAAATCGCGGACGAGAGCCATATACGAGCTGGTGCTCCGCTCTCTCGATTCGCGCCTCTCACGATGGCTACAGCGTGGTGCTCAATTGCTGCGGCGCAGCTGATAGCACCACTACACACCTGTCATACATTCGGAGAAGCGGACGTAGCTTTGAACGCGACTGACACATCCAGGTATATCGAGACCCAAAACGCACTCATCAGGAAAGGCCAGCTCCCAGGTGCACATCAAATCAGCCTCAGCACTGTGCTGATCGGGAACGGCTGAGGTGCCTTTCTATCAGCCTCTTGCTGCCCTGGAGTTGTTCGAGCGCGGGATTGGGCGGAGGGATATTGCTACCGGCAAGTATGATGTGAGGCGAGGGTATATTACTAAGGGCACGCCGGAGAGTACGTATAGGGAAGGCAACAGGACAGTGCAATTTACTGTCTTGCCAGGTGATGCTATCTACAACACGACGCTGAGTGCGCCCAATCCGACTGGTAATGCTACGGCGAAGGCGAAGAGGGACGTTCGAGGGTGGAAGCCGACACGCAGTACGCAGAGTCCGTTGATGAGGAGAAGCTTGGGTGCGAGGTTGGGTGTGAAGCCAAGGGTATAATGCTGCTCAATCAGTATATCTATGCTACGGTAGCCCACTGAATAGCCTCGTTCGCTTGCCGCTGGTTAGGCCAGCACTTCCGAAGACACTTGGCCTTCTCGTGCTCACGTAGGGAACGCCATTGATCGACGGACCTTCGACGTCCCGCGACCTGGAGCGACTCGTCCTGATATCCTCCGCAGCCACGTGAACACCTCCGAGCATAGCCTTGATGGCACTGATCTGCTTGAGCTGTGAATCGTGGGCCAGCTCCCCCTGCAGTTCGTCGTACGTGTTGCGTAGGAAGTCTCGCATCCTATCCACGTACTCTTCGTAGCAAAACACAATGGATTTCCTCACAACGTATGTGGCCGCCACATCGTTGCATGCGCAGAAAAGAAGCCATGCGCTCAGTCGTGGAAGCCAAGCGGCTTTGATCTGCGCCTGTGACATCAGGGACCGTACGGAGCTTCCAGTAATCGTCATGCGAAGATGAACAGGGATTAGCACGAGGATTAGCGCTCGCAAGGACTGCAACCTGAGTGTCCATGCTTGCGCCTGCGCTTCGCTGCCGAATGTGGCGGAGGTCGTGTACAGTAGATCGATCGCGCCTTGGAAGTCAAGGTCTCGGACTTCCACTCGTATTGATGATGTTGGCAGGATGAGATGACGCCGCACTGCCTCGCAATAGATCCGTTGCGCCTCATGGCTGGTGCTCAGTAGGCTGTTGCTTGAGCGACATGGCAACGCACGATACGGGAGGATCAGTGGCGTTGTCGTAGTGTCCATGGCTTCGAGTGGTGGTGAAAGAGTGATGGGCCCGTCGAGTTCGACAACAAGATCGAAGATTAGGTCCTGCAGCTCTCTCGGCAGTCCTAAGATATTTGGAGCCATTGTGGAGCTGTTCTCAGATTTAGTCGTGGGGTGTTGAGCCAGTCCTGGGCGTCGGATCAGCCGGTACCAATGGCGGGAGCTGTTTCTGCCGTTGTTGCAGCCAGTGTCAGTAGAGAGAAAGGTCATCTCGATAATGAACTAGAAACCACAGCTAGGCTGTAACAAAGATAGAGAGACAATGGCATAGCTGCATATCACCTCGGGTAGCAGTACTTGCTGCTGTCGCAAGGCTGAGGCTTCCTATGTCATGCCTGAGGCGTCCATGGTGCAGCCGCTAGGTGCGGCTGTGCAGCTGTATCATGAGTACGCGTACTTGTACCTGCAGAGCACAAAGGTACCAATAGCCTCCATCGCATGGCGATGATGTTCAAGGCTATGAATAGCATCCCACATGGCGTTGGTCACCCTACGACGCTCTGCACGGTCTGATATCTCCACCACGCTCTCTAGAATGCAAACAAAACCCAAGGAGCAATCGCTTGACATACTTGTACATCTCGTGCGCCTTGTCGTCCTTGAACACATGTTTGGCTTTGATGCCACATTTGCTATAGAACGCGAGCCACGACTTGATACGTGCTGCTCGAACAGGATCCATGTGCTGCTATGGTCCTGGGCCGCCGTGCTTACGCACAGAGGCACACGTGTGAGTTCCCTGTGAGAAAAGGCAGCATATACAGATGGCATTCTCATAATTCCGTCTGAGTTCCGAGGAAAACGTTTCATGAACGTGCTGCGGAGCACAGCTATGGCTGGGACAGAATCGAGGACCTGCATGGTGAATCCGAAGCATCTGGCTGGGTCGAGTACAGAGCGCAGCACCGCATCGCAATGATACTCGTGAATTATGTGCCAGTCCAGTAGAGGATTTCATTTTCGTCGATATCGATGCTCACAAGGGGAGTATGTTGACGCCAAGGGTAGCAATAAAGTTGGAAGGCAGTAAGAACAGATCCGATTTCGAATTACCTAGTAGGGCGAGACTCCGCATCCTATGATGCAACGCTGACACCTGCCATCGTAGTACTTGCTGCGTGAGCGTCGGATACGTGTCTGTCCAGCAAGTACATTTTCACTAGGTCGCAGTAGCTCCATTCGTCCTCGCGGTTACACAAGCCGTTGCGCGCGACTGCAGTCCACGTCGGTGTGAACGATCTCGAGAGCTCCGGCATCAGCCATAGTCGTTCAACTATGCGCTGGTCATTGGAAGCGCGTTTGGAAGATTTGACGATGACCATACATGTAGGAATAGTATTGTTCAAGCATACTGCGTCGAAGCCCTGGACGATGAAGCTGGAAGTGTGCAGACTTTGGCGAGCTTGCTTTGGCGTGTGATGGACTGGCGGCTCCCGAAGCAGAGCAAGCTAGTCCCATATTCACGTCGAGAGACGATTTACATGGCAGGATATTGATGTTGATCTATCTCGGTGAATCACCAGTCGTGATGGATCAGACGTGCCGCAGTCTAGTCAGCAAACGCAGCTATTCGCCTGTCTGACCCGCCTATGCGCGTATGCGTGGAAGATCAGTCCCTAGATCAGTACGTGCAGACCAGATTAGGCGATATGCCGTGAACTCTGCCCACCAGCCACCCACGGCGATCATTCGGCGAACAAGGGAAATGCCGTGAACTTGGAGTTGCCACTCGGTCTGTGACGCGGTGAGAGGACGGCGCTGTCGATCCTGAGTCTAGGAGTGTTCGATGGCAGCAGCGACACTCATCCACGCTACTTAAAGTGCGCACGTGGGCTTGGCTAGAACTCGGGGCTTGGCTTCTCTTGAGATGCGACCTTCGAGTCTGCCAGGGCTCAAGCCTCACACAGTCACCGGACGGCCACGAGTGGCAGACTGTAAGGCTGCGGCGCCTGTGGTAGCTCAAGAGGATGGTCCAAGTAGTGATAGGGTAAACGTCCAGACCTCGAAAGACATGCGAGTGTCGTTCCACTGGACCGCTGAGAAGAGGCTACCCGCCTCTCCCTCATGGGGGTGTTAAACTATGCTGAGGCACTGATCAAGGCCAACAGGAAAGCTTCGATTCTTTGAGGCGCGAATTTTGACAACGTTCAGCAGCATTATGTTGCTGCATTTCGTACCCAGCACCACGGATTAAGCCACGCGAGTCCCGGGAATGACCATGATCATATTGCATCGGACCCTGCAGCAAAGACCTTAGACGATGCTGTCGCAGTATATCCGCAAAGGCAGGTAGTTCGGCGGATCCGACACGATCGCCAAGGCGCCGGCGAAGTGAAGACATAGATCTGGTCTCGTGTGGTCCTGGATTCCTGGAGTGTGAAGATGCTTCGGGTGCGGTGCTGTATAATACTGCATCGCAGTATTTTGTGTCACATCGGGTTTCAACGTGTGGGGGAGGCGTTGGTGAACGTCGAAGTTCGACACGTGGGTGCAGGAGCGATCCTCACTCGCTATATGCAAGTGAGGCCAAGACTAGGCCAAGATTGGCATTCGATAACTTCACTCATCTTCTGTGCACAAGACTCTTGGAAGTCAGCTAAGTTCTTTGCCAAGTTCGCTTCACACGCTTTCAAGGGCGAAGCTATGGGCCTTCGAGCGCGCTGGAACAGATCCCAGCGGCACCCGGGCTTGGTACAACGGCCTGACCAACTAGAACGAGCAAGTCGTGCGTGCACCGCGCGCAAATCACATCCAGCGCTCTGGGAGCGTGGCAGCGAGGATCTCAGCTTTGCTTGTTCGCCGGCGTGAATGATTTTCGCTGGCCAAGACGCTATGGGAGATGCGAAGTAGGTATAGTACCCGAGTATCTCATATATTGGTCTCAACCCTGGGCTGCAATCTGATTACAACGTCCATCGCACCATCTCTCGTTGTCTCTTTTCTTGCAGGCGTGTCACGCATTTGTAGTCGATACGATCGCAGAAATGGCCGTCCTCGACCAATACACCTACGTCTTCGCGATTGGAACATTCTTTGCTTTGGTAATTCCACACTGCTCCATGACACTCTAGAAGCCTTGACTGACCCCCTCGAAGCTTGACGCGTATAACAACGGGTACGTTTAAACAACTGTGGTCGTCGTCGTCGGTGTCCGGAAAGCCTCTTGGGAAGCCTAGGGATCAGCGGGCACCCATGGGGACCTGGACATTCCACTGTCTGCACCACTGCATGATCTGACACGTCTACAGAGCCAACGATGTCGCGAATGCGTGGGCTACGTCCGTATCGTCGCGGTCTGTGTCGTACAGACAGGCCATGGTGTTGGGAACAGTCTTCGAGATGGTCGGGGCCATAGCTGTGAGTTTGTATCGGAGGTGACACTTAGTCAGCAGCAGCGACAGCGAGACTCACATTATGAACAGGTCGGCGCCCGTACCGCAGACACGATCAAGAACGGCATCATCCCCACTGCCGCATTCCAGAACAACGCTGGTGTGCAAATGCTGGCTTTCACCGTTGCACTCGCAGCCGCCTCTTCCTGGGTGATGTGGTGCACGAAGCACTCCGCTCACGTCTCCTCCACATACTCGCTCATCTCGGCTGTCGCTGGTGTCGGTGTTGCCACTGCTGGTGCGGCCAAGGTACAATGGGGATGGAACAAGGGCTCCGGTCTCGGTGCAATCTTCGCTGGTCTCGGCATGGCGCCTGCGATCTCTGCCGGGTTCGCTGCCACGATCTTTATGCTCATCAAGGTCACTGTGCACATGCGCAAGAACCCGGTGCCTTGGTCGGTCTTCACCTCGCCCTTCTTCTTCCTGATTGCAGGCACGATCTGTACGCTCTCCATCGTCTACAAAGGATCGCCCAATCTCAAGCTCAACGCTAAGCCTGGATGGTATGTCGCCTCCGTCACCATGGGAACTGGTGTTGGTGTTGCGATCCTGGCTGCCATCTTCTTCGTGCCTTTCCTCTGGACTCGCGTCATCCGCAAGGATGCCTCCGTCAAGTGGTACCACGTTTTCATGGGCCCGCTCCTCTTCAAGCGCCCAATTGTTGCCGAGGCCGAGCAAGCCCGTGTACCTAACTACGCTGTCGTTCAGCATGATGAGGAGACCGAGGCTTCCGGCTCTGACAAGGACTCGCAAGAGATGGCTTCCAGCGAGCGTGACGAGATTGATCTCGAGAAACGCCAAATTCACTCCAACCAGCGAGCACTCGAGAGCCACCAGCTCACACACAAGGAGCTCGTTGCTGCTGGACGTGAGAAGATGCACTCCAAGATGCGCTTGAAGCGCGGTCCCCTCGGCTGGGCTATGCGTCTCCTTCACAACAACCCAATGGGTCCGGGTCAAATCTACGAGAAGAAGAACATGGTCACATTCATGAAGCGTGTACCTGCTATGATCACTGTTGGCGCTCTTTACGGTGTACACTACGACATTCACGCTGCCCAGACTGGTATCGCCGGCACTCCAGATGGCGAGCGTATGACCAAGGTCTACGCTCATGCCGAGAAATACCCGAACGAGGTTGAACACGCCTACTCCTTCGTCCAGGTCTTGACTGCTTGCACCGCTTCGTTCGCGCACGGAGCTAACGACATTGGTAAGGGGATGGCGACGTCGTTGATTTGGAGCTCCTACTGATCGTGGTACAGGAAACTCTGTTGGTCCTTGGGCCGTCATCTACTCAGCCTGGCAAACGGGCAATGCTTCCGCTTCCAAGCAGCCCGTGCCCATCTGGCAACTCGCCGTTCTATCTGCTACTATCTCTATCGGTCTCATCACCTACGGCTACAACATCATGGCTGGTATGTGCAGCCCAAACCTTTTTCCGTGCGAGACCTACCAGCTAACATGTCATTCACAGTCATGGGCAACAAGATCACTTACCACTCGCCTTCGCGTGGCTGTTCCATGGAGATGGGTGCGGCCATCACCGTCCTCCTATTCTCGCAGTTCAAGCTCCCCGTCTCCACCTCGATGTGCATCACTGGTGCGACCGTCGGTGTCGGACTCTGCAACGGTACGCTCAAGGCCGTCAACTGGCAGCGAGTGGGTCTGTTGGTGTTTGCTTGGATCATGACTATCCCTATCGCTGGCACTCTCGCCGGTGTGCTCATGGGCATTCTGCTCAACACGCCTCACTTCGCTTAAGTCAGCCGCTGAGGGGAAGGATGGGAAAGATTGTATTGACGTAAGGTGTTTGAAATTGGAGATAGAAGTGTGTAGCATAATGTGATACCACGATCGTTCCGAAGACTTTTTACAAACTACACTTCTTTGACCGTTACCAACTACCTTTCGACACCTGACCAACGTCTCGTAGGTGAAAGAGGTTGCTTTCGAACATGCTGGCCTCAAAGGCTGCGAGCATTAGACACATGTTGAGTGCAGAGACAGATATCACGATCGAGGTGACCCGAACGAGGCTTGGGCTTTAGGATTGCGCAGCTTTGTAGTACGATCAGAACATGTGTACTCGAGTTCGCGACAGTGGAGGAGTCGGACGTACGTGCACGCAGAGGCTACAACGGTTCCACAAAGCCTGTTCCGCAGACCCAAGGGCGCATCTCGGTCTCCGGACCGCACTTATTGGGCTTCTGTCGTTCTAGCTGTTGCCTTTCAGCGTTACATTACTATCGCCCGGAGAGCTTCGACACGATTGGAATAAGTAGCGCCTTAGGTCTGCTCTCTCATCTATGTTGCATGCTACGCTCGCTTGTGTGGATGTGCTTAGAGGAGCAGAGGAGTAGAGGAGTTTCCCTTTGCATAAAGCCGGATTATGATGCGGAACAGACTTTGTGGATTTGCTGCCTATAACGGTACGAGTGGACGCTGTCATTGGCACTACTGAAGGTTGAGCGTTGTCAGCGCTTTAGAGCTTCAACCTCCTCCATCTCGATCGGAGCTCGACCTCGAGGACGCGGACACCGACGTGGAGCCCGGCCATCAGGATGCTGACAGCAGCCATGATCTGGATCGCGCCAGCTTCGTACCCAGGGATAACTCCAACTTCAGTCTTGACGGCAAGTGCGATGTCGAAGGTGGCAACAAGACTTGCGCTGGCTCCAAGTTCGGCGAATGCTGCTCCATGGAGGGTCTCTGCGGCAATGGGCACGATTTCTGCAGTGAGAACAAGTGCACAAATACTTACAGCGGCCCAAGCTGTGGTACGGACCCGATAGCCATACCATACTGGCATTGGTATGACGACTCCATGAAACAGCTCAGTACTGATGGTACTTGCGGCCTCAGGAACGTGAACAGCTCCAGATGTCGGAGCAGCACTTCATGGAACGACAGCCAGATCTTTACCTATTCCGACTTTGGCAGATGTTGCTCTGTCTTTGGTACGCGAACTGGAAGAACTGCACAGATTATTGACCGACTGACCCCTTCACAGGCTACTGTGGTATGGGTGAAGAATACTGCGAGCGTCCCAACTGCGATCCTACCTGGGGCCAATGCAACGACTCCACGTGGCAGGAGGCTAGCAACGATCCCGGCACCGCCAGTGCAGCCAAGCCAGTAGCTCATCCCGCACGTTCGGAGGTTGGAACGGATGATGCTGATCAAGTCGAGAATCGTGGTGAGCCGGACGGTCCTGACAATCCCGAATGCGCCATAGCTAACATTCAGCCAGACACCACTTCGAACGAGCTCGACATGGGCATTATCCTCCACAGGGACGTCAGCCCCCCTAGCACCGACGGCACTTGCGGCCTCGGGGTCGGAGATACAACTTGTCGAAGCAACAACAAAGACTCCGATTTCGGAAGCTGTTGCTCGAACTTCGGTTACTGTGGTCGCGACGAAGCCCACTGCGCATACCGCAGCTGTCAGAGCGGCGGCCGTTTCGGCAGATGCGACGAGCCAACGCAGGAAGAGCTGAGCAAGGATTCGAGTGTGATCGACTTCGATGATGCGGAGTCGCCTTGCGTCGCGGATCAGTCGTGCGATGATCCTGAATGGATTGCAAGGAAGCGTCAGGATACCGATGCAGTGGTCGAGACTGTGACTGGCACTCCGGTAAGAGGACCTCCTGTACATTTACCTGAGCCGATCGCTAATCTTCACTAGGTGACTGTCACGGCCACCACCGCTGACAGTCCGACTGACGTCGCCGACCCGAACGCAAGCGCCGCAGATTCGAATGCTTCCGCCGCCGACACTTCGGATCCCGACGACGACTCGACCCCTGTTGTCGCGACTCCGGCCGCTGACACTGCTGCGGAGACAATCCCAACCGGCGCCTCCATGCCCACCGTATTCGACACAGCAACGGACACGGTGACAACGGACTTTACGACAATCGAACCTCCGGGAACAACCTCCAGTCCAAGTAGCACAGGCATGGTCGTTCCTGTCACAGGTACTCTTACTCCGTACGTCCCCACACTCGAGGTCGTCAAACCCTCGACTGCCGCCACTATTCCCAGCGTTAGCAATGCTGCTAGCTACATTGCCGCGAGCCCGCCCATTCTCGTGAACAGGACGACCACCTCCACCTCCACCATGTCGTCAAGTCGCTATTGGCCGATGTGGGACATCTCCACATTCATCGCCACAGGCTTAACTCGGGTGACTGGGCCAACTTCAGTCTCAGTCTTCCACGCGAAGAATACCACCGTTGCCATTCCAGGTACTGGCACTGTCGAGACCCACATCACCACAGCCACCGGATCGCCGTCCAAGATCCAAGGTGCCAAACCGGAGGCGACTCATACGCAAAAGGCGAGCGCTGAGCCAGCTTTTCCGAACGCCATGACGCACGCTGTCGCTGCTGTGTGTGGGCTGTTGGCTTGCGCTGTGTTTGCGTGGCGGTTGTGATCGGTGGCGATTACCATGTAGAGAGCGAAGAGGCTAGGCCACTGACGGCCGTGGAAGTGGGCGTGAGTGAACGATGAATTCCGGGATTTCGGAGTGATTAGCGGCCTGGAGGGTGATCTAAGTGGTAAGCGATGCATGGGGGTAGTCGATCCTTGGCTCATCTTCTCGGACATTGGTACTTTGTGTGCGGAACGTCCAGAAAAACGCACCACAGTGCATTGGACTCCATCCATACCCTAGTAGTCGTTGGGCTCGTGAGATTCAAGGTCGCGGAACCACGCGCGTTCCCCACTTCTCACACCCTCCTATACCCACCCTCACGCCACTTCTCCCACACCGGCTTCATCCCAGCCCACACAAGCAAACCCACAGTGATGCCCACGAAGCCTACGACGACAATCTCATCCTTCACACTGTCCCTCTGGAAGCAGGTAGTGAAGACGTCCTTCTCAGTGGCCTTCTCACAGATCGGTAGATTGTAATCCAGGCAAAATTGCTTCGTGCAATCGGCGCAGGAGCGGGCGTGAGGTGCCGGGGAGTCAGATGATGGAGCGTTTGGAGCAGGAGCAGGAGCGGAGAGCGGGATGATGGTGTATTTTGAGAAGCAGACGCATTTGCAGAAGGAGGGTGGGGCTGGGATAGGGTTAGCTGGAGGACATTGGCTAGGGTGGGTGAGGGCAGGAAGGGACTGACAAGCTGCTAGTGTGGAGGACAAGAAGAGGAGAAAGAGCACGGCGTAGTGCGAGAGGGGGCGGGCCATTGTGGCTTATCGCATTAAGAGGCTACATATATGGGTATTGTCGAGCGCAAGGTGCATCACATGTCAGCGACACAGGACAGGGTTCAGACAGGGTCCGTCCCGAAGCGCGCGCTAAGCAGCTCCGCCGATCTTAACCACTTGGGGAATACAAAAGTTCGCAGCCCCATGCATACGCTTTTGCTACTGACTGGAGACTGTGTATCGTGGATGCCACCCAAGATATGAGCATGATAGCATGACCGACACCGCCGACGTCCTTGGTCCCCCCGCCACCGTCCGCCTCCACATCGCTCCCTTCAATCCCACCCTCTACCCCTCTCTGCTCTCCTCCACCGCCCAAGCAGCTGCGTCCAACATCTCTTACCACACACTCGAAACGTTTCCCGAGCGTGGCTTCGGCTACCTGGATCTCCCGCGCTCAGAAGCTGACAAGCTGAAGAAGAAGCTCAACGGCACTACTCTCAAGGGCGTCAAGATGAAGGTTGAGGAAGCAAGACCGGAGAGGAAGCGCAAGGCTGACGAGACGGAGGCAGAGCGGAAGGTGAGGAAGAAGGCGAAGCGGGAGAAGAAGGGACGAGAGGATGGAGTGCTGGAGGGGTGGGAAATGGAGGAGGGGAGGCATGTGAAGCGAGGGTGGACGGACGGGAAGGAGGTGAAGGTGAAGAGGGTGAAGAAGACTAAGGATGGGGAGGATGCAAAGCCGGAAAAGAAGAAGGAAGGGAAGGGGAAGAAGGAGTCTAAGGCGGGCAAGAAGGTGGTATTCAAGACGGTGATACCGCCGAATGCGATCGAGGTCGTTGCTACTGAGAAGGCGGAAGGTAAGGTGAAAGACAAGAAGATCAAGAAGGAGCGTAGTGGAGGCAAGAAGGAGAATTCAGTGAAGGAGTTTGCGAGGTCGAAGAAGCTAGCAGCAGGATTGAGTAGCACTTCAGTCGCACGCCTAGCGCTGACACACGAGGATGGCAAGGGGTGGCTGGACAATGACGGGAATGTGGTGGAACCTGAGCGTGTGTCGAAGCGAGCCAAGCGTGAGCGAGATACCGCGGCAGAGAATACTATGCCGTCGGTCAAGCCATCAAGGTCAGTCGCGGCACGGAGATCACGCAATTCATCACCGGTTCCGCTACAAGCAACAGCAGACTCGTCCGCCGAAGACGAAAGCCCGGAAGTCTCCGCGGACAGCTCAGACTCTAAAAGCGACGAAGACGGCTTCGATACCGCTTCCAATCCAGCCGACAATACAGCAGCGAAATCCAATCCTGAACCCACTGCGACCCGCGACATTCACCCCCTGGAAGCACTCTACAAGCGACCAGCTACTGCCACATCGGACAATGAGAAAATCAGACCTGCACCAATAGATACGTCTTTCAGCTTCTTCACCTCTGGCGATTCTGCAGACATCGAAGAGGACACTGTGCTGCCGTCGATACATCCGCCACAGACACCGCACACGAAGCAGGACCTGGAGTGGCGGGCTTTGCGATCCGCTGCACCAACGCCAGACACTGCTGCTATCGGCCGGAAGCTGAGCTTTCCTTTCGCCGGCCACGTTCAGGAAGATGATGAGTCAGACGAGCAGGAAGCTGAAGGTATGGGCAGAGCAGATGCGAGCCTCGGTGCTGTGGACGTCGGCGCTGTTGAGGCGGCTCCCAGTGGCAGGCGTGATGGTAAAATTGAGAGCGAGTTCAGGAAGTATTTCTTCGAGCATAGAGGTGAGAACAATCGCGGTTGGAAGAGGAAGCGGAGGGAGGCCAAGAAGCTCGTCCGGCAGAGGGAGAATCGCAGGTATAGCAGGAAGTAGTCTAGGCCATAGACCTTGGAGGCCTAAAGTTGGATACATAGCTCTTATTGTACACCTACGAGCCCAGCCACATGCGCACACTGTGATTCATGTTGCGTGGTTGTGAAGAAGTGTTTATAGTGAAGTGAACAAAAGTCCGTTGCTAGCGCCTTCACGGTCCGAGCTTTTTGTTGACACACGAAGTGCAACTTTCGAGAATACCCAGAGATCTTGTCACGATCCGTTATATTGCACTTTGACAGACTTCTTTCGCTGTAGCACCTACTTCAGCATGTCGCGAGGTCAGTATGTGTCAGGCATGGACTTCGAGTGGGCGAACGGTGTGGGTCAAGTGGACAGCACAAGCGGGTTTGGCAAGATCGCCTTGAAACACCAGACGCCTAGTACCGAGAGCAGAAAGCGTACGTATATTGTGCATCGCAGTGACTGAGAACGATACAGTGGCTAATGCTTGATCAATAGGGCCATACAGCCAATTTGAGTCACCTACAAGGCATCAATACACAACGCCAGGCGCTGGCAGACGATCGCCCGACAAAGCATTACCTGGACTGCCACCGGCTGCATTCAATGCGCACTGGACGCCACGCAACACGAGGGACGACGTCGATGATTCGAGTGCTGGAGAGACACCTAAGCGACAAGACGACAGCGAGCCTGGGACGCCAGCGGATGTGATGGCTGCACGACAGCTAGTGGGTCATCTGTCACCTCACAAGAGTGCGCCGGTGGTGATGACGTTGGCGACCTCGAGAGGCGAGGAAGAGCAACGGCATGTCGATATGGAGTGGGAGAAGTCACGACAGTCGCCAATGAAGAAGGGCAACCTGTGGAACAGAGTGGTAGCCAAGTGCAGTCCGGGTAGAGGCAGCATTCCGCGCGCCGAGGTAGTGCAACACAAGCACTCAGTCGTGCGAGGGCAGAAGCATAGAGAGCTCAGCAGACAGCGCTCGAGAAAGAGACGATATAGTGTGTCGGACTCTGGATCGGATGCTGAGGTCGATGACTCCGAGCTCACGATGCCACGAACCTCGAGTCCTGGCAAAACGAGCAATCGCCTACGCCACAGTAACGACGATCAAGGCCAATCACAAAACGGCAAACAACAACCCCACTGGCTCTCCCGCCTCTTCACCTTCATCGGTCAACACCCAACAGTCCCACACATCCTCTCCTTCTACGCCCAACTAGCCTTCAACGTCTTCCTCCTCGCCATGTTCAGCTACATTCTCTGGTGCTTCTGGAGCGCGATCCAAGGCGACGTCAACAAGAAAGCTTTCGAAGCCAGCGCAGACATTATCGCAGAGATCTCGCAGTGTGCGCACGACTTCAAGATCAATAGCTGTGACTCGCCGACAAGAGCGCCGGCATTACAGCAGGTGTGCGCGAACTGGGCAAAGTGCATGAATCGGGATCCGATGAAGGTTGCACGGGCGAAGGTGTCTGCGCAGAGCTTCGCGGAGATATTCAATGGATTCGTGGATGCGCTGTCGTGGAAATCGATCACTGTTGCTGCAGCGTTTGTGCTGGGAGGACTGCTGGTGTCGAATGTGGCGTTCAGTAAGCTGAGGCATTCGGCGAGTGTGGAGCAGCCTTGGGCGCATCCTTATGGGTATCAGCAAGGTCCGCCTGCGACGCCGCAGACTTCGAGGCAGTTTAGTGGGGAGGGAGGGTACTATGGGCAGGGTACGCCGTGGAGGGATGGGCTGGCGTTGGAGCCATTACCTAGTGCTGGGGCTTTTCAGGGGATTGAGGGGAGAGGGAGTCCGGTGAGGAAGCTGGGATACCATTGATGGCATAGCGATGATTATGACTGGTGGTATATTGTTAAGCGCATAAGATCTTAGCTTTGGCCCTGCTTGCTCCAACGCTGTGAAACTGTTTTCTGGAGGTCGAAGCCATTTCGCTTCCGGACTCAATCGCATTGTTCCCACGGCGGCATGACTTTCTTACACTTTCTCAACGTGCATTCGCAGTGGTGTCTGTACATTCACTTTACAAACTAGCGAGCGTGTATTACACAGCCAACGCTGTGAAAGCATTCTAATAGCGGCTTCAAGCAGCAACGATGTCATTTTGATTCCAGGCTGCATTTTGCTCTCCTGATCGATCTTCACGCGGGCATGTCATAGGGCGCATGAAATACGGCAACATACTAGAACTCCATCAATAACTCTGCTTAGGGGTTTAAGATAAGTAGAGATTCCGTCCACTTCAATCCGTTCCTTCCTTTGCACAGCAGACGTCGACGTCTCCTTAGCTACGATCATGGCCAGCAACGCTACCAAGACACTCAAGGCAAGCTGTCTCTGCGGCGCAGCGTCCTATGAAACCACTGTCCGGTCTTCATCACTCCCTCTAAAGTCCTGGTGGTGTTCCTGCACATCTTGCCGCCGCATGACCGGCACTCTAGCCCTCTGCGTCGTCTATCTGCCCGAATCATACTCGCCTCCCCAGGCAGTACTGGAAAAGCTTACAGTCTTCGAATTCACGAAACGCGTGTTCCAGTACTTCTGCTCGACATGCGGCTCCCACATACTCGCGCGATGCCTGGATGATGCTGAGGCCAAGGAGCCGAAGGTGACTTGGGATGCAATGTCTGGCACGCTGGAAAAGTTCGACGGTTTCGTGCATTTACGGGGTCACGAGTTCATAAACGACACTCTGGACGGTGGGATCTCAGACTTCGTCCCAACGATCGGCGGCAGGAAGATGGATAGGTACTCGACACGGCCAGAGAAGTCTGAGCAACTGTCTTTGAACTGGAAAGACCCGAAGATCGCAAAGCTCAAGCCTAACAAGGGCAAAGTGCACGCCCAATGCAAATGCGGTGGCGTCGAGTTCTGGATCGCACATCCCTCAGCCCGCTCAACGCACGCAGCATCAAATTGGCCCGATCTCCTTCGCCCAAATGCTCCCGACAATCCTAACAATGAGTGCTGGTGGCTTCAAGACAACAACACCAAGTTCCTCGCCGGCACCTGCAGTTGCAATACCTGCCGCCTTGCCTCGGGCCAGGAGATCGTACAATGGGCCTTTGTGCCTACAGTCGACATCACGCTCGACGCTGCCGGGGAAGTAAAGTTTGAGCGGCAGTTTGGGACCCTCAAGCAATTCGAAAGCTCTGAAGGGATCTTCCGGAGTTTCTGCGGCGTTTGTGGCGCGAGTGCGTTCTACTGGGCGGATGATCGGCCGTTCCTGATGGATGTTGCCATTGGGCTGCTGGATGCGCCTGAAGGGGCGCGGGCTGAGAATCTCCTGGAGTGGAGGACTACGAGGTTGAGTTACAGGGAGGATGCTCTGGGTAGGGCGAAGGGAGTAGTGGAGGGGATCGAGAGTGGGCTGCAGGCGTATGGGGAGAGGAGGGACAGGGGTGAGAGGGAGGTTATTGAGAGGCAGGTCAGGGAGGAGGGGGCGAAGGTCATGGTCGTGCGGTGAGGGAGTGCGCATGGTAGATACCATTACTGTTATCGAGGCAAGCGGGCAAGAGCTTTACCGTCGAAGTTCTTGTGGTCTATCCTCATTTATTCTTGACTGCTGGCGTGCACAACGCCGAGTATTCAGATATACATGTAGGTGTGTAAGGTAGTCAGGCAAACATTGCATGAAACACACTCTGATTGGTCTGAAGCAATCATAGTGGCATTCCCGAAAGCTATGGCCCCAGCATGCTTCTGCAGTCAACCTACACTCACTCTCCACTACTGTATCGACGAAGCTCTTATATTAGAAGACACTGGGTCATTCGAGGCACCCTCCACTGGCTCCGACTCTGGCTTCCAGGCTTAGCCTATCAGCATGGCCACCTCCTTCGCCCCGTACCAGTCTTCACCTCCCGAGTCGACTCGAGCTCTCTCACCTCCGCTGCGATCCCCCACAGCGTCGCCGAAGATCCATGCCCCAAAGCCCCAGCGCAACATATCATCGATAGCAGATCGAGAGGACCCATGGGCAGCAGCACGAGCGCAGCAGTTGCCATCCCCCTCGCAGTACGCGGACGAGGAGTACACGGATCTCGAGTCTGGTGGTCGGCCGAACGACTACATCGGCTCTCGACCGCAACCCACTGCATATACAGGCAACACTTCAGTCTTCGAGACATCACTCGGACTATCACTCCGAGTTGAGGCAATACTGGCATACCTCCTGCTGCCTCCGGCAGGCGGCGTTGTGCTCCTGATCTTCGAGCAGAAGAGCGACTATGTGCGCTTTCATGCATGGCAGAGTGCATTGGTCTTCAGCGCGATGTTTCTGGTGCACATCATCTTCAGCTGGGTACGATGGCTAAGCTGGGTGTTGTTTGTGGGCGATCTGGTGCTGATTGGGTGGCTGACTTGGGGAGCCTGGAAACACGCCGAGACATTGGATCGCGTGGAGGTACCCTTCTTCGGACGACTGGCGAGCAGCTTTGTGGACGACGAATGAGTGCGACCTCGGAAGACAGATAAAGGGTCGAGTCGGTGCCGGATCAGTGCTCCACCGGCGCGGACTCCATCGATCGCTCCTTTCTCGATATATACCAATGACTACATCTCTCGACGGCTTCTCGGACTAGGCTACGGTACTGCGATCAGAGCCATGGGTCGAACCCCATACTGACATGGACCGTTGACGGCCTCAGCTAGCATTCACAACATGCCTTCGAACAATACTGTCCACTGCCACTCTCACGGGTTTCAGACGAGCATCGCGCCTCAGGTGAACAAAAGCGGGCACTCCCACGTTCACTTGCGTCTCGCTTGTATATAGGATCAACAGAGCGCTCGACGCGACACTACGCCTGCTTTGCCCCGCGCAAGACTCACCATTTTTCTGTCCACACACGGGATAACTCCAACATGGCTACCTTCGAGCATATCGCGAGTCTCTTGAATGGTGTCGATCTGAATTCCGTGCCAAACAAGCATTCAGTTTCAATCGACTACCCTGCGCTCGAGCTCCTCCCCGAGGGCTACCAGCTTTCCCTCCAGCCACCTGCAAATCTCGCAGCCAGAGAAGCACCTCCGCTAGACTCCAGGAGGATCGGCATCGACCCGGCAACATCGGCCAGTCGTGTCATCCACCTCTCGGTCGCGAATCGGCCAATACCCCACGCCGGCGTGCTTGACATCCTTGTCGGATTGCCAGAGGCCACGAAGGCGATGAGCTGCCGGCCAGGAGACTCCAAAATGCTTGCGGTCGCGTTTCATGACGAAGAGCTCGAATGCGAAATACTCCGCATCATGCTCGCTACTAAATTCGTTACCGAGGACAGAGTGCGCGAGTACACTTTCGAGATGAGCACGGTGGAGTGGAGAGAAAGCATCAAGGACTTCGCGCAGCCATGGGCACTCGCTCTGGACGAGCTCATCACGCGCTCGTCCGACCTTGCGTACTACCACGTGCGTGGCAACATCGCGTGGGAGATGAGTACCGAGGCGGCGTTCGCAGAGGAGGGCCGCTGGGTGCACTTGTGGGGCTCCAAAGAATTAAGGGCGAAGGAGCGTGCGGACATGACGGTCGAGCAGGTGGAGTGGCTTCTAAGGGAAGTCGAGATCTAGGTCGGCTGCAAAGGGGAAAGAAGCAGGATCAGGTATGTGCTCTCTTTGTTTCGCTTTGCATTCCGGAGCATCGAGAAGCTGACTCGTGCACTAGCATCACCACGCGTGCTCTTTGTGAGCGGCATAGTGCGGCAACTGTACATCGCTTAGCAGCCTGGGGCGTGAGGAAATACCAGATACATGCGTACAGTATTGCACAGAGCGTCACGCACCATTTTCTCATGTTTCCTTCCTTTCCTTTCGCACTTGAGGATCTAAGATTGACGGAACAGCCTGCTGGGATTTACGCTTGCTGACTCGCAGCACAACAAACGCCAGCTCACACGCGCCGCCAACTCCGTGCAGCTGTTGCGGTACGAAGGTACTTGAGGGAGTACTGACCAGTCAGCGCGCAGCAGTCGTACCTTTCCCACGTTTCACTCCACGCTCCCCCAGATTGGCAACGCTAGTAAACGCTGGTGAAAGCCTGGGCGCGTAGTGACTTGCGGGGTACCTCGTGCTCACCACGCATGCACTGGGAGCTTAGGTACCTCGAGGTTCCCTCCTTGTGTTACCTATAGCTTCTCGTCGACTTCACAACTCTCTTCCTCTTCATCACTGCTCTTGACTCTCCACTCAAACAAGTCAAGTCTCACCCAAAACACCACTACGAACTACACCCACAACACACCCTACCACAACACCCTCTCCAATCGTCGCAATCATGTTCGGCCTCACCCTCACGCAGTCCGCTGGCATCTACGCCAGCGTCACTGGCTTCTCAGCTTTCTGGGTCTGCGTCGCTCTACCCATGCGTCACGAGCGAGTTGGCCCTTACAACTATCATCGCGCTATCAAGGCTGGCCGTCGCATTCCGTGGAGACGTATGGGTGCGCGTGTGTAGGCGTTTGTCCGTCGCCACTGGACACGTCGTCGTCGACATTGGCCGTCGAGTCGGAAGGTGTCTGCCTTGCTCACATGACACACGTCCCGACTCTTTTCTCAAGACTCGACCCATATCTCTCTCGCCACGACTCGGATCAAAATGGCTGGCCAGGTCACGTGGAGAGTGCCTCGACACCACCTCAACAGCGCCGTCTATATTACCAAGACACATTCATATCACCCCTACACACAAACTGAAGTGGACCTCTCTGCCTCATCGCCAGCATCAGCGTCAGCATCAGCACTCACCAAAGCATATCCATCACATCGGCGTTCGGAATCTGGGAGCTAGTCTCGATAAGTCTTGGAGATTGACAGACATTATCTGTCCGGTTGCTTTTCCTTGATCAAGTTCAGGGGATGCAGCATTCCCTTCTGCATGCACTAAGCACGTGGGAGGGCTACCATGGCGATCTTTAGATAGCATGAATGGAATGGAAACCAATTAAAGCAATCTCTGTGTTGTGCTCAATAATGCGTACCTCATCGTGAATGGTAAATTAATTCACTGGTCCTCCTCTTGGGAGGGCCCAGAGCTTGCTGACCACAGGTCCTCTGGAATCCATCCCCACCAGCGGTTGCAGTGGCAGCAAATAGGCTGACTTGCAGTGTATGATCAACTTTGTACAATGTATAGATTACACACTCCGGCCCGTGATGCACTCATCTACCCGTAAGCCACTCTGTCCAGGTCTGCGCCTTTCTTGAGGGCGCATCGCTCTCTGCTTGTGCCTCGCGAAGCAGGGACTCGCCTGTCGGCCGTACTCTCACCTCGACAGTATCACCCGCAGCCCGATGACTCTCCACGTTCTCCTCCACAGCCTTCAAGACGCCTAGATCTTCGTTCTGCCCCAGTGAAGGGTCTTCGATCTCGACGACGTGGACGCCTCCAGGTTTGATCACACTTGACTGTGTAGTTGACTCTGGCTCCAGCGCTGGCGTCCCCGTGAAAGCTGCTCCCATTCTGCCACCTTTCTGCTCCTCCTGATCCAATCCACCAAACAACGACTTGTTGATCCTCTTGAAAATCCCCGGCCTTGTTCTCCTGATTTCCGCCGCCTCCTCCGCAGCCCTCTCCCGATTGATCAACAGCATCTGATCCTCGCTCGCTCTCCCCTCCCTCTCCGCTTCCCGTGCAGCCATAGTCTCGACCCTCGTCTTCGCTTGCTGCTCCGCCAGCCACTCATTTCTCCTCCGCCGGTTGTGCAGCAGCATATCCGTGATCCCCGCCGTCGCTACAACACCAGTGATCACAGTGGCGCCAATGAGACCTATGGCAGTATAGCGATGTGCTTTATCAGCCACGACTCGGCCTGTCATGACCACACGGTCGAATGTCGACAGTTTTATGCGGCGATTTGCAGCGGCTGCGGAGCGGAGGCGGGAGATCTTCTGCTGTGGTGTTTCATTTTGGGGCGGCGAGGAGCCGAACTGGATTTGCGAGCCGTCTGGTATTGCTGTGGATGAGGCGAAGGAGGGAGAGGGGTTTGCGGCAAAGGTTGAGGAGGGGGGTGCGGCGGACATGTGGGGGGAGGTGGAGGTGAAGCGTGTGGCGTCTGTTGGGGAGCGGGGCATGACTGCCGTAAGGACTGAGGGCGAGAGGTCTGCTGATTGTTATTGCGGCATTGGCTCAATGTGTTATGCTGCGTACAGTTTGGCTACAAATATTCCGATGCCAGACCCGTCGATGATGCACGTGAAGGGTTAGGGTCTATACTACTTTGGGTTAGCGTTAGTAAGAAGAAGTTCAGAAAGTTAGAGGGCCTCTTTGGAACTTTGCATCTCGTAAGTCATATACTTCGTGTCCGGCGCAGATTTGGTCACCACACTATAGACACTCACCGCAATTATGGCGACTACGACGGCAAACTCAAACGGATCCAAGGGAGCTGAGTTGTCTCATAGCGAAGTGCACTACTTTAACAGCTACAACCACCATGGCATACATGAGGAGATGCTGCTTCGATCTTCTTATTTGCACAGTGTAAAGAGCAGTCTCTAACAACACTCCCAGAAGGACGAAGTCCGCACGCGCAGCTACCGAGATGCAATTTACAACAACAAGCACATCTTCAAGGACAAGGTCGTCCTGGACGTCGGATGCGGTACAGCCATCCTCAGCATGTACACATATCCTAGCTGCACCTCCGCCCCCTCAGGCACGACTTGTCCGGCGCGACCATACCGACCATTTGACTGACTAGACGATCGTGTAGGTTCGCCGTGAAAGCCGGCGCAAAGCATGTGATCGGAGTGGACATGTCGACCATCATCGTCAAGGCGAAGGAGATCGTCGAGGTGAATGGCATGTCAGACAAGATCACTCTGCTGCAAGGCAAGATGGAAGAGGTTGAGCTACCGTTCCAGGAGGTCGACATCATCATCTCTGAGTGGATGGGGTACTTCCTGTTGTACGAGAGCATGCTGGACACAGTTCTGTGGGCGCGTGATCGGTATCTGCGAAAAGACAACGGCTTGATCTTCCCCGATAAGGCGACGATCTTCGTGGCTGGGATTGAGGATGGCGAGTACAAGGAGGACAAGATTGGATGTAAGTTGCGCTTTGATTTCATACACGTGGTCTCATACTAACAACAGCCTCAAGTCTGGGATAACGTCTACGGCTTCAACTACGCCCCCCTCAAAGCCACCGCCCTCACCGAACCCCTAGTCGACACCGTCGAGCTCAAAGCCGTCGTCACCGACCCAGCCGCAGTCATAACCCTCGACCTTTACACCTGCACGACCGCCGACCTTGCCTTCAGCCTGCCCTTCAACATGCCCATCCGTCGCACAGACTACATCCACGCGCTCGTAGCCTGGTTCGACATCGAGTTCTCCGCATGCCACAAGCCGGTGAGATTTTCGACAGGCCCGCATACGAAGTACACGCACTGGAAGCAAACTGTGTTTTACTTGAAGGATGTGTTGACGGTCGAGGCGGGTGAGAATGTGAGGGGTGTGCTTGGGTGCAGACCAAATGGGGAGAATCGGAGAGATCTTGATATCAGCATTGAGTACGAATTGGAGACTGAGGACATGGGACGGCAGCTGCGCAATGTGTGCGAGTACAAGATGTGCTAGGCTTGGACTTTGCAGCTGTGGGGACATTGTTCAGAGCGTGGCGTTGAAGGCGTTCGATGGGCTGTAGAGCATACGGACATTGTGCATAGCGTGCATATGGTGCTACCGCGGGTGCGTCGCAGCCGGTTGGCTTCGCTGACGAGGCGTTCTGAAGCATGGACTTGAAAGTCCACAAACAGTGCTGCAGCCTGAGTGCAACAGCAAAGTGGAAGCGAAAGCGGACGTTTCATTCACTGTCACTCTCATCCTCGCCTTCGCGACTCGGCAAACGACTCGGAAACCATCCGTACGTCTCGAAGTCAACGGTGCGCTCGCCCAGGCTGCCTCGACCAATTGCTACGCCTTCTTGACCGAGTACGGTCTCCTGGTTCGCAGCACCATTCGCACCCCTATTCTTGTCAGCACAGCGACTCCGCGGAAGCGCAACAGGTAAAGTCAAACCTCGGACTGATCGCTCCCTTGGCATTGATGACCCTCTGCCACGGCACGGTATCGCTATTGTACCTCGCACTTGGCTGGTCGGCGGCGGAGGGCAGATGCTTTAGGCAGACGCCCACTTGACGTGGTCGCTCGGCTGTTCTTCCACATCAGCAACAATTTCCATGGGCATGACTAGCGGTGACTAACGAAAGCCTAGCAGTAGAGCAATGTGCCCGTAAGACGTGACTCGACCATGAGGTATTTCTTGTACGGCTTGGTAGACCGCTGCGAACCAGGCGGCTGCTTCTTCGGTTTGAGGCATGCTGGTGGTCAGGTTGTGCTACATTTCGGTGATGTATTGCTCAAGCAGGTGTAGGATGGAAAGGAAGGTGAAGTGCATGAGCGTGATGAGTCAGCGTGAGAGAAGGACGCTTTGGATGCTCTCACTGAATGCACTCCATCTCTTTTTCATCAACACGATTACATGTCGAAACGCCTATCATTCGCACTTCTGGACTCGCAAATGCGACATCCTGATGCTTTTGCAGGATAGCATGAGGACACGATGATGCCATTAAATCGTAGACTACAGCGGTCGGCATGTCACCTAGGCTCCATAATCTTTCCCGCGGTCGAGATATAGATTTCATGTCTCCTTGTACTTGAGATGAAGCAGCGAATGTGTTGTCAGAGGCAAGTGCGAATCGAAGTCACGCGTTCCTTCCCATTTTGACCACACGACGTTGGCAACCACGGTCAGCGGCATTGCGACTGCACGCCCAACGTGTGTCCTCAAGATAGACCTCCCCTTCACCTCGTAAGTCACCTGTCTCATCTCTTCACATCTCACCTTGTCGTTACGGCTTCACTTCACGATGCCTTCACGCAAGTCGCAGTCAAGCGACGTCCCGCCGCCTACAGACTCGCGGCGGAGCTCGATGAAACGGCTGAGCTCGATCGCATCCCTTCACGCCCTCAACCCATTCCACCGCCGCCGTTCCAACAACGCCAGCGACATCAGCCACGCTTCGAGCTCCAGCAATGTCTCCTTGCAGGCTTCCACGTCAGCCACGACTTTGACGCCCTCGAACTCGCTTAAGCCGTCCGGCTCTTCGCAGCAGAACCCCTCCGACCTGTCCCCGCTGATCGAGACTGCACTACCTCCCAGCCAGGCCAGCTATCTTCGCCGCAGCAGCTACATCTGTCTGCCTGATGACCCGATCGGGGGCATGCCACGTAGCCGTACTTTCAGTGCACTGCCATTGCCAACTCGTAGCAAGAAGGCTTCACCTCGCACGCCATCGATCTCACACAGCCGGACAACCTCTGGTCTTGTACCCGATAGTCGTCTACCGACTCCACCCGCATCGACTCGACGTCATATCTCAGGTGGACTGCCAGTGGCCATGTCGCGTGGCCAAAACATGCGTGTTAGGATGAAGAGATCTGATACCATGCCGCTGCTGCCGATGAACGTCGACCAGATCAGCAACGTCAGTCGGTCCACGGCGTTCAAAGAGATAAAAGCCATCAGTCCGACCAGGCCCGCGCTGGATGCCTCGTCCTTCGATGAGCCGAAGTCAAGCTTCTCGCTGCCACCTGGTTCGTACATCGAAGACCAGGACTGGGAGTCGGACACCCTGACTGCGTTGCCTCGTCATCCTAGCTTCTCCGGATCCCTGCCACTGTCACGCTACACCACGAACGAGAATGCCACGTCTGTGCAGGCCATGCAAGCTCTAGCCCACCATAGCAGCCCAGCCTATCACGCCAACAAGTCTCGCCTCCCACTGGGTGCCTCCTTCGCTCGGCCACCATTAGCACAACGCTGGAACTCGCAGCCTGTCCTGACCAACATCACCAATGTGTATCCAGTCCGCACTCCTTCCATTCTCCCAAGCCACACGGCATCGACCCACCGCCATGAGATTCGCGAGACTCGGCTCATGTCTGCACGCGGAGCACCAACCCCACCTCCAATCGCCTCGCCTCTGAGCACGAATAATCTCACCAGCCTCCGTAGTAGCGTCGGCTCCTTTTCTCACGTCCGCCAACCCTCGACCACCAGCTTACTCAACACCCTCTCATCTCCACCACAGGCCCTGTCAGCCTACCACGTCACCGATGCTGAGCCCACAGCCTACTGGGCTGGCCGCATGTCCTCTCTCCTCGACCGCTACCGCAACGACGACCTCGCTGCTACGCTCTTGCCATCGCACAACCGCACAACATCGAATGTCTTGCCCACGCCACCCAAGACTGAGACCGACAAGCTGCACACTCCCGCTGCTGTCACAGCCCGCATGCGCAAAGCTCTCGAGACCTTGCACGAGCACTGCGTCACCGACGAGGCGAGGGAGAGCTTCGTTAAGTTTCAGATGCAGTATGCGGCGGTGCAGAACTTACCGGAGCTCAGCAGGGCGATCAGGCGCGACTCAACTGCGGCGAGTGGCACTTTTGTTGCGATTACGGCTGGTAAGAGTGCGATGCATGCGAGCAAGAAGAGTGAGCCGTTGCTTGGAAGTAAGGGAAGGAGGAACTTTGGGAGGAGTTTTGGAAAAGTCGGCGAGGGCAGTGATGCCTCGGAGGCGAAGGAGAGTGCTGCGAAGGAGGGCACAAGGAAGGTAAGCTTTTTCGATCGGGTGCTGGGGAGAAGGGAGAAACGAGAGAGTCTGGGATGAGCTGTCGATGTTACTGCGGTGTACGTCTGGCCAGGTTGCTCAGAAGTCTTGGTGACAAGTCTAGAAAGATGTATGATGTATGTCTGTAAGATGTGGAGACGCAAAGGAAAGGGATGGAGATACGTAATGTCTGATGTACAACAGAGTCCACGTCTACACGGTTACCAGCCCGGCATTACATGACCACCTCCAACCACTCCTCTCCTTTACGCCCCTCCAGTGCCCTCCCGTTCCGCCTTCCTCCTCGCCGCAACGCCCTTGAAGTACCGTCCCATCTGCTCCATCCTACTCACAAAAAACCACCCCTTCCCCCTAAACACCTTCTTCAACACGCCCAACGCCTCCGCATACCGTACCGCCGCCTCAAAGTCCCCCTCACTCCCCAAATCCTTGATCAAAAACCCCTCTGAACTTTTCATGCGCTCGTCCTGCAGCTGCCATAGTCGGATCTGATCTACGACCGTAGGCGGCAAGATGGGAGTTTGGTTCCGGATTACGGGGTGGGAGTGCGTTGTGAGGTAGAGGATTATTTGATCTGCGGTGATACCGGATTGGATTGCGGATTTTATCGACGACTGGGTGAGTTTGGCGGTTGTGAGGTTCGGGTAGCGGGTTTTGAGTTTGGCGAAGAGGGAGAGGATGCTGATTAGGAGGGGCGAGGAGGTGTAGGCGTAGAGGCGGTAGTTGGTTTCGAGGATTATGTAGCCTTTATCTGAAGTTCCTGGTGTGGGCTGGGTGGTGGCTGTGGCTCGGGGGGAGAGGGAGGAGTTTGGCAGGGCGGAAGCGTCGGAGGTCAGGGTTGTGGCGAGGCGGGTTGGGTAGTAGAGAGAGGAAGTGTGAGGGGGGCGGTAGATTAGGCCGAAGTCGGAGAGGTCTTCAAGCATTTGGTGCTGGGTCGATGTCAACGTTGCGGTGCTGTAGGGCGTTCCCAGTTCGAGAGAGCCGAGGGTGAAGAGGAAGGCGAGCACTTCTATGGGATCCATTTGGAGTTGGGGTGCCATTTCGAGGTAGACTATGAGGAAGGTCCAGATCTGGGCGTTGATCTCTTGCAGAACAAACTCAAAGCCTTGTTTTGTGATTGCTATGCGTTTGCCGTGGCGGGAGACGAAGCCGCCGCGCTCGAGCAGCGCTTTGGTACCTTCGCTTACGGGGACTTCGCCTACGAGGGAGGCGCTGGCGCTGCCGACGACGAAGTAGAGGATTGCTTCCCATTGCCGGCGGGCAAGAGTGTCGAGGAATGATATGCTGACGTTCTCTTGTCCATCTTGAGGGCGTGTTTCGGCGGGCACGCCAAAGCTGCCATGCTCTCCGCCTCCTGTGAGTGCCCTACGCAGCGCCTGGGCGAACTGCGGCGCAAGCACATATGCCAGCCCAGCAGCCTTCCTGCCATCTCCTCGGTCATCGAAGAGTATGCGCAGCCTCTGCAGCACACTGATTGCCTGGTCTCGTGCTTTCACACTCTCCACGTCCGGCTTCACCCACGTCTCCAGATCTGCCACGGCAAACGGTCCAGGCATGTATAGCATAGCCATCACTATCGTCTTCGCCAGATGTGGCAGCATGCGGCGGAACACCGCCAACGCCGTGGAGGGCTGAGCATATAGTCTAGTGAATGTGGTGCCTGGGAGTGATTCGAGATAGTCGAGGGCACGGTGGGAGGACATGACTGCGGTAGCAGCATGATATGGGAAGACTCAGGGAGGACGGGCGAGGAGTGTGACGGTCGCTGGTGGACCTGGCGGACCTACAGTCATGAGATGTCGCAAAGCCATCGTTGGTGATGGAGACAGAAAGTGATGTAGAGGGTGCGCTTCGCGAGGTCATAGGGCGGGATTCTTCCGCGCGGACGACGGACAACAAACTGTAAACTACATTTCAAGGGACACCCTCGTCGACAACGTCGGGGATGAATGCGCACGGGATGGCGAGTGGCAGTAGACGAGCTGAGAAGACTGAATACCGAGACACGCTGGCAAGTCTCCGCTACTTCGTATCCACGATTCGAGCTCTGTCTATGATTCTTTGCAGATCACGCTCGCGCCAGTCTACCTCTCAATGGGTCATGCGTTCGTCTCATTGCCTCACTCCTGGCGGTCGAACAGCCTGTAAACCCCGCAAGTCAGCTGGTTGTAGCACAGAAGTCTCACAAGTACTCTTTGACGGCCCTAGGTGGCATCGCAGGGAGGTCGCTAAACACTACTCAGAGTCCATGATCTCCCATGCTTCACTACCCACGGGAGAGGTGATTAGACTAGTCTGTTCAGCTTGCGGTACGTGAGAAATACCAACCACGACCAGGCTCCCGGCAGAACTGGGCTCCGTAGCTGTCTCCACTGGTGATGCTGGCGAGAGTTTGGCGTACCCAGGCTGTTCCAGTGAATACTCATTTGCCGTCTCGCACTCCCAGATGGGCGTTTTGCAGGCAGCCGCCTCTGAAACGTACTCATGAGTCCTTGGCACCGAAGTGTCGAGACCTGGTAAGGTTTGCCGCAGATTGGCAACACGATCCTGACCTAAGCCGTCGCCGTCAAGACGACTTAGTTCTTCCTCCGGCGCAATCTTCTCTTCTGGGGGTGCTGGCGCGTACGTGTTGTTCCCTGGGTCCTCTAGCAGATATTCATCTGCGGACTCACACTCCCAGATTGGCGTCTTGCAGGCTGCCTTGTCTGGCTCGTACTCATCCGTCCTTGGGACCGAGGTATTGAGGCGCGGTAATCTCTGCCTTAAGTTAGCGACACGATCCCGATCTGAATCTTCGCCGTCACGATAATCGGGCTGCAGAGGAGCGACGAGTGCTGGAGTCGCAGGAGGTTCGTAAATGCTGATTGGAATGTAGGAGTCGAGATCGAGTATTAGACGCGACATCTTGTCTGCATTGCTGCCATGTGGCGGGCTTTGAGAGCGACGCTGCGGCTGTACCGACTTGGTCTCGACGTTCGGCTTCGGACGAAATGGAAGGCTTGCGTGGAGCATACACGCTGGTCGTGCGTCCAGCTCGTGAGTACTTAGCACAGAGGTGTTCAAGGGCGGCAGGGCCTCTCTGAGACGAGCCATCCGATCGCCGCCGGTCTGCGAAGGGCTTGGCTGGCCTGTGAGGAGGGAAGGTGAGCGTACTTTTCCTTTTGGGCACTGATCGAACAGATTGATGGCCTCGTCTTCGCCCTCTGCATGAGTACTGCAAGTCTGTGGCTTTGTCTGCATTTGCGGCGGGTCCTTGGCGGGGCCGACCTGCTTCAGCTCCTCCTGAGCTCCTCGCACACGATCATTCGGCGGCTTGATCAATCGACCATTTGCATCGTAGTGCTCCGCAAAGAACGGTACAAAGCTCGACGGCCTTAGCGCGGGCTTGACACGAGGAGCGGCCTGGGTAGTGCGGACCTGCTCCGGTTGCTTGACGAGCGGAAGCCGCTGCAAGATCTCCTCCGCGTCACGTACAAGCTCGTAAGGTACTCCTCTCGAACGTCCATCCGGATGGGAACGCGCAGCGAACTCTTGCGCGAATGTCAACGCCTCTGACGGCTCCTCCTGCTGAATTGCAATCTGTGGGGTCTCAGCAGCCATGCAAGCCCAGAGGTACTCAGGACTTGCGTCACAGAGGGCGTGATGGAAGTGCGGGAAATCCTCCATCAGCTGTTCCATCACCCAATCTTCACGAGATGTCTCCGCGTGGAAGCCTTGCTTTACGCACTGCACAAGAGCGTTGATGATCTCCACAAAGCTGCAGTCAGTCGCTAAGTTGCAGTAAACGAAGCGCACCGCGTCTGGCAACCCAAAGACAGGAACACCCGTAGCGCCAGTGTACTGGATATATAGCACGAGCTGCTCAAGCGCATAGGCTCGTAGCCCAACAATGTTGTATACCTCGCCTAGCTTATACATCTGGACGTGCAGGACAAGTGGCGTCGTCTCCCTCACGCCGTAGACACCGCCACGGAGGAACTGGACCAAGGGGATGGCGGTAAGGCGGGTGACCTGTGTCAGCCTTAGGTTCAGTTCGTTGTAATTAGATTCGGAGGCAGGTCTGAGGAGGGCTGTCAGCCGCGTACTGTTCTTGTAGATGTCGTTGCGCCATAGTAACGGGAGGGTCTGATCGTTCCCCGAGGCTTCGCGGTAGATGAGTGTTACGTCTGGATGCACTGATGGTTGGGCATTGGGTCCACCGAATGGGTAGGCCGGGTAGAAAAGGCTCCGATAGATTGAGTGGCTGACATGCTGATCTTTACTGGTTGACATGATGCTGATGGCTGCTTTTCGGGTCTGTGCGATCGATGATTTGAACCGGGTCTACCTTCTTGTATGCTGCTGTCGATGCCGAAATACTTCGAGATGGATGGCGGCCGCTTGCGACTCTTTCTTGACACGGTGTATTATAGCGAGACAAGGAAATTCTGCAAATTGAGGAAAGTAATAGTAGATAGATGTAAGAGCGAGCACGGCGTGCCGTGTGTGCAATTGAGTTGTATATAAGCTGACCTACCGTGTCCTCGGTATCCTCATGCCGTCTTGATGGGTAGATTCTGAGTTGCAGGTGTGATCTAGCTCGACCAGTGGAGCGTGCTGTGAGTGGTCAGCAAGGTGAACATGCGGGAGCATATGCCAGGAAGAGGGTCCCAGCGCAGAAGGGTCGTGTATAAGCTGCATACCGCACAGTCGGGAAGTTGAAGAGCTGATTGGTCATATGATGGGTACGGGTCAACGACTGTCCAGCAAAATAGCACCAACTAGTCTGCGATCTAGGGCAGTGTTGGAGTTGATGACAGGGATCGAATTAATTTCCTGGTCGCACTTCCGAGTTGGTCGCCAACTGAGGACGCATTGCAGTGCTCCTTACGAATGCCCAAGTCAGACCTCTGAGCATTTCGGTTGGCGCTGAAAGTGCGACCAGGCGTGATACTACGGAGAGATGGCGCAGGAAAATTCTGCCTGCTAGGCTGCCAGAATTGCTTGAGCTCCTTGCTAAGCTCCTGGCCAGTCGTGGTCCAGTGCTGGCGAATGTGAGCGTGCTCCTGTCGGCCTGCCGAGCCTCACGGCATATAAACATCGGAGCTACGAGGCTGTTTCGGATAACACATCCCCTTCTCATCGCTTTGCATCAAGAGCGCGAGAGCCTTCGACATGCTCGGAGACGTGCAGATCGGGACAGTAGAATGGATCCCTTCCACTTTCCAGAAGACGAGAAGTCACAATGCTGCTGCAGTATACGTCAACGATATTGTATCTGTTCTCGCTGCTCTCCTGACAGAGGACAGCGTCCCCGCTTGGAAGGCTGTCGCCCCAATTCACTGCGACTGAGAGCCTCGCCGCGGCGGTGCATCTGAAAAGCCCACGAAGTAGAGATCGTGATTATCATATATCTGAGTTGTTGGAAGTGATGGACGCAATAACAATGTCGCCCACAGGCGGCTATTGCGGACGGAAATACCGCGGATAAGCAGTTCGATCAAGCCTCTGGCTCGATTCGGAAGTCGGCAATGGTCGATGATGTCGGATTGGCGGTTTGAAGAGTGGAGTTCAGACTCGGGTGTATGCACTGCTCAATGGTCTGTAGGCTGTACTGTAGTTAGAATCATGTATAATGTCACAATAGCAGCATCTTGCAGTTCCAAGCCTTCCCAGGCGATCGCGCGACAGCACCCGGTACCCTGGCCATGACCTCCACCCCAGCGAACCCCGACTTCAAGCACGAAGCTGAGGACAAGACTTCCCCAAGCATCTCCAATGCATCTCTACCCGTAGACGAAGATGCCACCACAGCAAGCCCGTCAACACCCCCATCATCCACCGTCCTCACTCGCTTCTTCGCCCTCTACTCGCGCCTCACATACACCCCGCCCCACGTCCGCTGGGACCCCTCCTCGCCCCCAAAATTCTCAATATGGCTCAACGTCCTCTTCGGCTTCGCCGGCGCCTTCACAGTTGCAAACCTGTACTACAATCACCCGATCCTGAATATCTTGGCTAGGGACTTTGGCGTTAACTATGAGGATGTGTCGATCATTCCGACACTGGCACAGGCGGGGTACGCGGTCGGGTTACTCTTGTTGTGTCCGTTGGGGGATTTGTTGAAGAGGAGGGGGTTCGTGCTTTGGTTGGTTTTCTTGACGAGTAGTGTGTCGTGCGTATACCCCTGAGGAATCCGGATCCGTCTGGGACGAAATGCTGATCTTTGCGCATAGCATCGGCCTCGCGCTCACTTCTTCTCTGAGTGTCTTCAGCGGCCTGACATTCATAGTCGGCTTCATGACCGTCACACCGCAGCTCATGCTGCCGCTTGTGGGCGACCTCGCACCTCCACACCGCCGCGCCGCAGCTCTGAGCATAGTAGTTTCAGGCCTTATGCTCGGCATCCTCATAGCCCGTCTCCTCTCCGGCATAATGACCCAATACACCACCTGGCGCGCCGTCTACTGGCTCTCCGTAGCGCTGCAGTACTCCATCTGGTTTCTCTTGTACCTCTTCATGCCGGACTACCCGTCCACGAACCCCGGCGGACTGAACTATTTGAAGATGCTTTGGTCAATCCTGGTCATGCTCACGAAGCACCCTGTCCTCGTGCAAGCCTGCGCGATCAGCTTCTTCACGTCTCTAACCTTCACCAATTTCTGGACAGTCCTCACCTTCCTTCTCTCAGGCGAGCCATACAACTACACACCCGTCGTCATTGGCCTCTTCGCGCTCATTGGTATTTTGTCCATGCTCGTCGCGCCCTTCTACGCCCGCTACGTGATCGATCGCTTCGTGCCACTCCTCTCCGTCATCCTCGGCATGGTCTGGTGCGGCATCGGCATCGCGTTGGGAACCTACACTGGCACTTTCACAGTCGCTGGCCCAGTAATCCAGGCGTTCATGGGCGATTTCGGACTGCAGACTGCGCAGATCGCGAATCGCAGCGCAATCTACGCCGTGGAGCCCAAAGGCCGAAATCGAGTCAACACGGCTTTCATGCTCGCCGTCTTCTGCGGACAACTCACTGGCACGTCAGTGGGCTCCCATCTCTACGCTCGAGGCGGCTGGATCGCAAGCGGTAGCTTCAGTATGGGCAGTATTGGCGTTGCGCTGCTACTCTGCCTTGTCAGGGGTCCGTGGGAAGATGGTTGGGTTGGGTGGAGCGGAGGTTGGAGTGTACTGAAGAAGGATCGGAGGAGTGGAGATGGAAAGGCGATGGTGGAGGAGAGGAATCCGTTGAGGAGGTTGGATACTAATGAACGGGCTGCTGCTGCGAAAGAGGCTGCAGGGGATGTGGAGAAGGGAGGAATCGTGGATGCGAAGGACGATCAGGCGGCTGTGAATGCTGAGCCGATTGAGGCAGGGCTGGAGTTGAGAGCTGCTGAAAACACCACGGCTGAGGTGACTGGGGAGGATGAGAAGATTGGCAGTCGGGGAGTGAAGGCCGTTACATAGCATTATTGACGACCGACAGGCACTCACGGCAGAATACCTAGATGATGAACATTTAGCGCGGCGTTATGGGGACACATATAGACGGCTTACTCATGTATATAGATGCAGCTACGAGAATTGCACAGATCGAGTACAATGTCGAGGTGATGAAGCAAACGCGTTTTCAGTCTACTCGGTACACTACTGTTACATTGCGCTTCTTTGCGCAAACGGGGCACACCCCATGCAAAGATCCAAAATTTCCATCGATATGTCAGTCGCAAGAAGTGCATTCGCCAACACCTGCTCCTCATCTATCTCAATCTCCAGTCTGATTTTCCCTTCACCCATGTCTTTCGGTAGTCTTCAGCTAGTTCGTCACCTTTGCAGTGACAATAGAGAACTGCCCTCCCGCCGTTGCCCCCGTGAGCACCGTATCCCGCACAGCGGTGTTATCGATCATAGTCGCTTCAACGATATCGTCGATAGTGCCCTGGCCAGTCTGATAGTTTGCGGAGAAGCCCCAGCTGTACGCCCGTCCAGCTTCAGTGACAACGACATTGTGGTCCGACATCGCAGCAACGACGGTGACTTTGCCATCGATGGTCGGGATGGCCGTCGGCACAGAGATGATACGAGGCTCGTTCTTGTCGTCTCTGATAACTGTGTCCTCGGGCAGGTCGTTGATGGTACTCGTGCTCATTCCCATCTGTCGTCCGTCAACGCGTCCCCAGATGAGGCACTCGCCGTCGGCGGTAGCCGCGACTGAGTGATGCGAGCCGCCGTGCAGGGAAACAACTGGCTTGCCACGAAGGCTCTCAATGACGGTCGGCTTCAGGATGACGGCTTCGTCATCGCCGGCACCAGCCGTATGACCAGTTTGGCCGAACGAGTTCAGGCCCCAGGAGTAGACATCGCCGTTATTGGCGATGGCGAACGAGTGGTAGCCACCGGTCCCGATCGCGACGATGTGGGTCTTCTTGCCCTTGGGAAGACCGAACTCGCGCGGTTGCAATCCACCAAGCTTGGTGCGTTCAACGACACGGCGACCAAGCTGCATTTGCTGTCCAGAGCCCCAGGCGAAGACAGCGCCGTTGCTATCCAATGCAAGAGCATGGTTTGCGCCAGCTTTGATGCTGACGATGTTCTTTAATCCTGCTATGAGGATTGGTCGCTTGGCAATCTCAACGTCTTGCGCGAAGCCGAAGACACCTTCATTGCCACGGAATGTACCGCAGCCGTAGACGTGACCATCGTCAGTCAGAGCGAAAGAGCAGCTGTCGCCCGCGGTGACATCGACGAATCGCGTGCCTTCAGGCAGCTCGACAGAGCTCCAATCAACTGCTCCAGGAACGCATTCCTTCGGGTTCAAGCCATTGTCATCTTCTTCCTCCTCGCTATCCGAGCCATCTGACTCTTTCATCGCTGCGTCCATATCCTTGAAACCGCCGTCCCACTCAGTATCGCGTCCAAGCGCGCCCTGATCGTTCACACCCCATGTGAGGACCTTGTTGTCGTGTGTGAGAGCAATGACGTGCATGCCACCAGCTTCAACCTGTGTTACGCCGACCGCCTGCGGATCGAGGTTGGGGTTGAGACGCGGTCGCTTGACATCGACTGCTTTCTTGGCTGTACCGAGACCTAATTCGCCAGCTGTGCCTTCACCAAAGACAAATACCTTGAGGCGATCGGTTGGTGGTTCCGTAATGATGGCGCCTTTAGCGGCGGTCTTGACTTTCTTGCTGGTCGGAGCTGGGGCCGCATCGTCTTCGTCTGGAGTCTTCCGCTTCTTGTCATCCGTTGTCGCAGCTACTTTCTGTTTCTTGGCAGTGCCATTAGGCTGAGCTGCTGCCGCCTTACGCTTCGCTGACGTATTGGCGGCGGTAGTAGGCTTGCTCTTCGTTATAGCTTTCGCTGCCGGCTTCTTTCCAGCAGTGTTGGAGGTAGCGGCCTCCTTCTTGGGAGGGCTAGCCTTTTTCGTGGTAGTGTCTGCTGCAATATGTAAGCGACCCTTCGAGTCAAGATACCGCAAAGGGTAACGCGCCACCTTCGAGGCGGCCATAACGATGCTAGGGAATACTTCGCGCCTCGAAAGGCGCCCGCCAGAGCGCTGCAGGGGATATGAACTCACCTGCGACCTTTGTCTTAGTCCTCACTGCAATCTTGCCCGCCGCCCTTTGAGTCTTTGTCTCGGTTCTCGTGGCCATGTTGTCGGCTTTCTTGATTATTTCGGTGTGATTTGTAATGTGCCCAGTACCAGTGAAAGCGCGTAATTTCGAAGGAGGCTTCGGATATCGATGCTCGATGGTCGCGTATGTTGGGTGGATCGCTGAGTGTGCTGCTGTGATGAGTGGTGATATCCAAGTGACCTCGAGTTCTCAATAATAACAATAGCTTGCGGGAGCTCCCGCTCAGGTACGGCGGAGTTAACAACAAAGGCCGACATCGCCTTTGGGCGGATCGAAATGGCAGCGCGTGCTTCACTTCTTCGACTCGGCGTACAATGTTATCTTGTCACTTCCACTGGTAGATAATATGCACACCACGACTTGAAGACCGCTTCGTCGCATACGAGTTGCTCGCGGCGCGCGGTCAATGCGACTCTATCATCAAGGTCTGCTCGCATGAGCTCGCTCCTTTGTACACCGAGGTCAAGCTGTAGCTGTTCTCCCCTCTGCAGCATTGGTAGAGCCGCAAGATCTCAACTAGATAGGTATATGTTGCCTTCACCATACATCAAGAGAAGCCGAGGATCTTCCATATCCTTCACTGTTTCTATTATCACACTGAAATCTCCTGAATTACAGTCAACATCATGAGTATCCCGAAGTTCTCGGAGCTACCGCTCGACAAGAATGGTCCACATCACAACGCTTGGGGCCTGTAAGTCGATGCAATCTCCGTAATTTATCCTTCGTCTCTCATAACTCATGCAGCTACGGATCCAAAGACGAGCTCGGCACACTTAATCGCCTTACCAAAGATATTGTTGCATCTGCAGCATCCCTGATCAAGACAGGCGATCGTGTCTCCCTCAATTGGCCACTTGATGCACAGGGTGATCTGCCATTCTTTGGCCGGCAAGAATTCCACAAGGAGATCATTCACAAGGCGCCGCGCGTCGTAAACGATGATGTCTGGACGTTCAATACGCAGGTGCGCGCTATTAAGTAGTCGTAACTAGCATGATCCTGACTACCAGCACAGTCATCTTCCCAATGGGACGGCTTCCGCCACTTCGGCTACCAGAAGGAAGCAGTATTTTACAACGGCGTGACTATAGACGATATCCACGGCACCAACGGCAAAGCCAAGACAACGCAAAATGGTATCCACGCCTGGAGCGAGCAAGGCATCGTAGGCCGCGGCATCCTGCTCGACTACCACTCCTGGCGTCTCGCCAACAACAAGTCTCATGACGCGTTCAAGACGTCCGCAATCTCCGTCTCTGACCTCCGCGCCGTCGCCAAAGCGCAAGGAACCAAGATCAAATTCGGCGACATCCTCTTCGTCCGCTCCGGCTACATGGCCGCTTACAACGCCCTTTCGCGTGACGAGATCAGCGCCCTGCGTGACCGACACCCGAAACCGCAGTTCGCTGGCGTAGAGCAGAGCGAGGAGATGCTAGAATTCATGTGGAGCAATTTCAGCGCTTGCGCAGGCGATCATCCGAGTTGGGAGGCGTGGCCGACGCAGCAGGAGTGGAGTTGTCATGAGGTTATGTTGGGTGGGTGGGGGATGCCGATTGGAGAGCTGTTCGATCTGGAGAAGTTGGGGGAGATTTGTCAGAAGGAAGGGAGGTGGGAGTTCTTTTTGACGAGTGAGGTTTGTAATGTGCCAGGGGGTGTGGCGAGTCCGCCGAATGCGTTGGCGATATTCTAGAGCCTGTAGGGGCAAGTCAGCATTTCAATGAAGGTGTGTCATTCATTTTGTACATTGCGACTCTCTCGATATCCTTGGTCGACCTGGGCTGCATTGCGCATCGCCTGTTCAACGATTCTGGACCTAAAGACATTGTTACAGTTTCATAATGTGTCAGCTCCGGACTTTGCTATCGAGGGCTTATGGTCTAGGGGTATGATATTCGCTTCGCATTCTCTTCCTGTTGGAAATTGCATGTGAATGGTCCGGGGTTCAAATCCCCGTGAGTCCATCAATTTTGCCGCTATATATGCATATCACATCTTTTATTTGGTTCCATAGGGTCAAGTATTGCGTCCTGTATCGTCGTTGTCGACTTGGACATCTTTGGTGTGCGGGTTCGAACGTGATGTGTCGCGGAGCCGGACGGAGCTTTATCCGAGAATTTCGGGACGGAATAGCCTCATGGGGTAACTTAGCCGAACCCAAATATCACTCCACTACGATAGTACAGCACATCCTACAGGTCAGCAAGCACGGGTCATACGATGCAACCCTTTGACAAAGGTCATGGCAAGGGGTATGTACGTGAGATGCCAATATTCAATGCACCCGAGAGATACATGCTGTTTGCCGCTTAGCGACACGAGCCAGCCATCTTTCACGCGTCTTCTACCACGGTGCGTCGCCGGTAATGTCTGACTCTCTTTGTACTTCTAATCACACAATACTTTACCACGCACTCTTGTAGCACATGAGCGCAATGGAATCGACATCATTTGACGGCAGGAGGCATCGTCATCGTGGTGAGCGAGACAATGTCATTGGCTCATCAACACAACGTCGCTCGCGGACTCCTCACAATCATCATGTCAGTCGCCGCGAGACAGCAAAGCCAGTGAGACTTCCTTTTGGACAATCACGGCTTCGCAAGCGGGACTATGATGCTTACTTCACCCTCTTTGCGGATTACTTGGATTTACAGAAGCAGCTGGAGCTATCTGGCTTGAGTGAGACTGAGGCGAAGGGACGATGGAAAAGCTTCACGGGGAAGTGGAACCGGGGTGAGCTGTCAGAAGGTTGGTACGACCCAAAGACGAAGCAGAGGGCGGATGCGCATGCAGCGGAAGAGGGGACGATGAGGTCAACGAAAGCACGAGCGGATACGAGCAACGACCGGCAACTTGCGAGTAGGCCGATGACGGACGCCCAAGAGGATGGGAGCGACGACGGAGATGAGGATTTCGGACCTTCGCTCCCATCTGGACAACGTCCGGGTCTACAAGCACCAAACATACAAGAGCTACAACTGCGACGCGAACTCGAGACTGGCGACCGCGAAAGCCAGCATGCGATGCGCAAGCTGGACCGCAAAGAAGAGCATTCAGTCACTCAGGCTCGCCTGGACGAGCTCGCACCCCGCGCGGCTGCAGGCACCCGTGATCGCCAGATCGAGAAGCGTCGTGACGCCGCTTTCGCAAACAAAACTTTCGCGGAATCGAAGGATGCTGGCGTAGCGGAGGTGCCTGAGAGTGATCTCCTCGGTGCGAGTGGAGCGGAAGAGTACAAGGCTGAGGTGCAGAAGAATCAGCGTAAGCAAAGTGAAAGGGAGATCAGGAAGGAGGAGGTGCTTAGAGCGAGGGCGGTGGAAAGGCAGGAGAAGGTGGCTGAGTTTAGGCGGAAGGAGGACAAGACTATGGAAATGTTGAGAGAATTGGCAAGGGAGAGATTCGGGGCAGGCGGATGAAATCACAATCGAGTAAGCACTGGGAAGGTAGCCTGTGCCCAGGTTGAGAAGTGACCCAGCGCACCATGTGCAGGTGAAGAGATGTGCTATGATCTGACCTAGTGAAGCCTGACTTGAATGATCTAAATTGATCATGGCCACGGCGGTCGCACCTTCCAACTCACATCATCACTTGCACCTACACTTTGCACACACACATTTGCAACATCTCTGCGACTAGGGAAACTCACTACATCTCTTCCGCCACCACAAACACAACACTCATACATCAACATGCCTCCGAACCCTCAGGATGACCGCCCGCTCCCTAAGGTACAAGTACCACCTAAACGGAAGACTTGGCAGCAAACTACGGACGCTCTCAAAAGTGCTCCCAAGGAAGAGCAACGTGCATATGCGGAGAGCATCAGGGCCATGTCTGCGAAAGCCGCTGCACGGGGTGAAGCTGAGCGTGAAAAGACGCGGGAGCGACTAATTGCAGAAGCGCAAGAGGTGAACAAATGCCCTATGCCATGATAGTTCCAACTAGCAGGTCACTGAACAGTTGCCAGATTCGCTCCAGGCCAGACTGGATTTCAGATCCCGAAACACTTCGGCGCGCTGCCCAGGACGTGCTGGACAATCACAAAGACCTGATCCTGGGATGCACATACTGCCAAGAAGCTGCCACAGATCGCGCGGCTCACTATCGGCGTGACATGGAGTTTCCGCCCGACCTAATCTTCAATTCGGTTGCCGAACTCGAGGAACACATAGTAGAGAGCACGGCAGCTACGGATGGCGAGCATCACGAGAAGCTGAAGATCGCGGGAGGATGGTATGATGTGGTGCCCGCAGAGCCTGATCACGAAGAGAGCGAGAAGTAGTGGACTACCTGAAAAATGTCGCAAGATGCGAAGAGCCCGTTACCTGTTACAAGCTCTAACAAATGCATCCCGAGCAGCCAATTTACCAAGCCCGAGTCCTTGATCTCTTGAACTCCAACTGCCTCACTTCTTGAATTCCACCTGCTCCTGCACCTCTGAAGCATGGACCATCACCCTAGGCTGCTTACGATACTTGATCTTGCACTTCTGCTGCGCTTCAATAACACGAACAATCAGCGTGCTCACAAATCCCTGCATGACAAGCGCCTCATCCTTTCCCTGCGCCACCCGCTCGAGCAGCTCGGGAGCACTCACATTTACGCGGCGCTGCAGATACTGATAGAACTTCCACGCACTCTGCCGCGTACCATCGACGTCGCGAACAGCATCCTCGAGTGTCTCTATGACAAGACATCTCAGTGGGTGCGAGAGCACCGACCGGACCTGCTCAGTCACCACTTCGTTCGAGTCTCGAGTTCTCGGAGCATTGCGGATGGCGCGATCCATTGCCTGTAGAGCTGATGCCGTGCAAATCTTGATATCTCTGTGCTGGCTACCGCGAGCATGAGAGCGGTTGTCTTTCCCGGCTTCGATTGGAGTCCAAATCACTGCATTTGGCGCGTGCTTGTACATCCGTGCACGCCAGATTTTCATTGCCCGGAGACTGTCGTTGATCCAGTGCAATTCGGTTTTCAGCTCCTTGAGAAATTCTCCGCTCACTACTGCTTCGAGGAGGGCAAGCTTGATGTTCTGGCGCGAGCTGTTAAGATCGGTGACCGTCTCTATGAAATCCTCGTCGAAGACGAGGACATTCTTCGGAAGACGTCGGGGATCTAACCTGAGATACTGAAGGACGATTGGTCCCAGGCGCTGGATATCGGGTCCAGCGCGAGACCATATGGGTTGTCTGCAGTTTGGACAATTCCGGCTTTGCTGGAACCAGGTGAAGATGCATGCTTTACAAAAGACATGCGTGCCGTGGAACAGCATTGGCTCGCACTCTTCGGTCAGCGGCGATCTACAGATTGAGCAGTCGCTGTGCTCGGGTGACAGGTCGGAGATGTCGACGGTGTATGGTTGGCGGGCGAGCTCCGAACGACGCGGCAGTGGCGTGAAGGTCGGCATACTGGCAGCCTGGTGTTGTGGTATGCGCGATCGAATGATGCTGCTGGTAGTGGACCAGTGTGTGGGACAAGTAACTCTGGCCGAGACTGGATTTAAGTGGAATAGAAGATGTTTTGCCTGACACGACTTTCAGTGCGGAAGTTGGCATGATCTGGCATCAAAGCTTGGGAATGGAAGAGACTCTATGTAGTCGAGACGCAAAGAAATCGCCACTTGACACACCGTCCTCGCTTTCGGATAACCAAATAGCAGAAAGAGCGATTGTCACGGTCACTTAAGGACGCTTTCACTTTCGGCAAGATCGTCGAATCTTACTCCTCAAGTCAGGTGACGGCTTGACCATGCTGAGGACAACGAGTGGTCGACCTTGGAGCTTCGTGTAGCCTAAGCAACGCGCAGCCGTATCGATGTCGTGGTGTTTGGATCATTGCAAAGACCCTTCGCGTGTCTCGAGTGCCTGGCCGCTCACGTCGACGAGCTGAAGCCTAATTGCATATTGCAGTAGAATCATACGCAAAACCCAGCTTTGGCGGTGCTGGTGACCGCTGCAGTCCTATAGCGTTACGATAATCTCGCGGTGGTCTAGTGAGCTGCAAACAGGTAAGGTAGGTCCCTATCATGGGTGGTCAGTATGCCGCGGTCGTGAACGCGCCGACACGGCGGTGATATTACGCGTCACTGGGCCGGTCATACAGTGCGCTGATACAGCTGCCTGACAAGTCCAACCTGGGCCGGATTGGAAGGTCGCAGAAACAAAGACGAAGTGATGAATGGTGATGTTGATGAAATCGCCAATTCCTTGCTTCGAGAACGAACTCCGAATGCCGGACCCGAGACGAGCACCGCAATGCGCAAACGTTCTGGCGACAACCGTTCAGCCCAACGGAGTACGTGGAGTCACGTTGCAGTGCTACGTATGATAACACGAACAGGCAGCCGAAAGAAGTGCATGTATGTACATGTATATGAACGCCGTCTACATTCGTTGTCTACTCAAATCCTTCAGTCACTTAGCTCCTAGCACTCCCTCCATTTTCTAACTATTTCGAGCACCCGAGTCATTTTACATACCACTAGCGAGAACGAACTCACACAACCCGCTATCATGCCCTTCGAAATAGCAAAAGCCACTTCAGCCGACGCTGAGGCCTTGACCCCAATCGGCGTCGCCGCTTTCCTCACTGACGGCCTGAACCTCCGCATCGGTGATCCACGCACGTTCACCCCAGAGCAAACGCGCGAGTCCGAAGCCTGGAGACAGACTCGATTTAAAGCTCGCGCCGACGGGCTCGGCAAGTTTTGGTTCAAAGCCATCGACTCGGAGACCGGGCGGATTGCAGGCTACAGCGGGATCTTTACGCCCGAAAGTGTGAAAGCTGGAGCGGCAAGTCTGAACGCCGGGGATGGCGACATCGAGATCCCAGCTTTCTTGGACCGGGCCTTTATGGATGTCATGGAGGAAAGAATGAAGGGTTTCAAGGGGAGTGTGCTTGGCGAGAGGAAGGAGCAGGTGTGGTGTGAGTCTTGCGTACCATGGAAGTGAGTACTTGGCGGAGCTGACCTATCGTAGACGTGCCGTCAATGGCTGTGCATCCGGATTTCCAGGGCAAAGGTGTTGCCGGTAAGCTGCTAGCGGCAGAGTTCGAGCTCGCAGACGAGGATGGGCAAGACGTGTACCTCGAGTCCACGCCGGTGGCGAGGCAGATGTACCAAAGGGCTGGTTTCGAGGCTATCGGGAAGCTGGACTTGTCCGATCTGACCGCAGACGAGTACTTCCTCACAGCGATGTTGCGGAAAGCGAAGCCGAAACCCTCGGGTGCAGCGGCGTGAGTGTGGACGCACCGCACTCAGATAGACCCTGTCTCAGAGAATTTAGAGCTTTATGTCGCCACCAAAACCGACTGGTCTGCGTCGCCGTTCGCCAGCTTCACCAGGCTTGTAGGGCACGATGGCCAGGACTTTGTACAAGCTTCCCATTCCTTCCGATCCGTTGTCAACGAGTCTCTTCCAGCCGCTCTCGATCCTCTTGACTTTCTCGGTAAGCTCTCCCTTCTCCTTTCCTGTACTTCCACCTCTCTCTTTGTCCACGGCCAGTTTCACCAGTTGCGTCGCACGCTCCTGTATCCCCATTGCAGTCAGGAACCTTGCCTGGTCGACAGGACCATGTGCTTCCACTCCGGGTGATCCATTGAGAGCACTCTCGGCGAGGGCGATGAAGTCGACATCTGCGCTGAGATCGGTGGTGCCAGGTGCTTCAAAGGGCGACACAAGCTTGTGCGAGCGGATGCCGCGAAGGGAGTTTGCTGGGACGGAGGTAGCAGGGCCGTAGTCAATGATCAGGGCTGCACCCGAGGGCGAAAATTTGGTGATACGCTCTAGCGCTGGACCGGAGGAAACTGTTCGAGTAGGTGTTGGGATGCTGGCTGGTTTCGGGACTTCGGTAACGGGAGTAGAGCCGCCAACGCGCTCTGCGAAGTCACGAAGATATGCTTGACTTTCGGGACTGATCTCAACGGTGGCGTCTGCTTTCGACTGTAAAGCCCTATATCGAGAGGAAGTCTCGGGTAGATACATGGAGTGAGGAGTCGAGGCTCTTGCCTGGCTCAGCTCGAATTCGGGCTGTCCCTCTTCTAATCGATGCGGTGGCTTAGGCGAGACCAACAGCTCCCGCCATTGAGCTTGCTGTGAGGCTTGTGGTAGTCTGCGCTGTGACTTGATCGGGCCTGTAGGTGTTTGTATGGTTCCATCACTGCTCTCGGGTTGAGGTGCTGGTGGTACACTCTGGAAAACGTGTATAGGCAGTGCATCGAAGAACTCGTGAGCAACGATGAAGGGTGTCTTGCTTCCATCTTTCGGCACAAATCTCACGTCCTCAGTCCAGATAATCTTTAGCTCCTTCGAATGCTTGCTCACACTTTGCCACCCCATACTTGTCTCCTCCATGGCATTGTCGCCACATAGCAGCTTGTGCTGAGCTTCCCTCAGTCGCGGACTAGCCTCGATCATGTAAATCGCCTCGATCGCCTTCGCAAGATCCGGAAAGCTTCGGACAGTTCGTAGCATGTCGTCCATGAGTGTGCCTCTTCCAGGACCGACCTCCATGAGGTACACACCCTCATTCTTCTTGCCTTGAGCGATCCATTCTGCGACGAACCAAACGCCAATGAGCTCGCCGAAGACTTGCGAGATCTCTGGTGAGGTGACAAAGTCGCCCTTACTTCCAAACTGGTCACTCGTGGTTGGAGATGTGGATGTGTAGTAGCCTCCCAGATCCGACGTGAGGCATTGTCGCATGAACGAGGCGACCGGTATGGGTCCGGTGGTCTGTATTCGCCTCAGCTATGGTCCGTCTCAGGTGCTCGAGTCTCATACTGTAATCGCCTCAGCCAGCTGCTTAGCCAATGGCGTCGACCACTTGTGTTCTCCGTCTTCGTAAGTTGAGCTCCATCTTGCGCCGGCGATCCGGGTGCATCGAGCTGTACATCGAGGGGAATTTTGAAAAAAGGCTCTTGCCGTTCGAGTGAGACTGCTTTTCATCGTGTATCACCGAACGATGTTCAGGCTGGACGGATGCAATGTCTCGTGAAAGAAGGAGCGATATGCAAGGTGTAGAGGTGAAGCTCGAGTTCCATCTTCTCCGACGTCACCTCCGTGACACACTGCTTCCATTATACTGGATCCGAACTGCTTCGCAAACGTTATCGCATGCCAACACTGGACGCAATCAATTAGGATAAGCACCATGACCTCGAGATGGGCGGACTCTGCGGAAGATGCTGCCGCGGATGCCCTGCGGAAGGCTGAGAAGGAGGAGAAGAAGCGATTGAAGGCAGAGAAGCAACGCAAAGCAGAGGAACAGGTCCAGCAGCGAGCCGTCGCGAGTAAGGGCAATGGCGCGCACGACTCTGAAGCCCTGACAGAGAGGCCGAGCAAGCGACGGCGTGTTCTAGAAGCTGCGCCCGAGGAGCAGACGGATAACGGTGACAGCGAGCGATACCTCTTTCGTTTCGATGCACCAACCTGGCAGCCCTGTCGCTCGGTCGAGCGCTTCGATAGACTCAATCACATCGAGGAAGGCAGCTATGGCTACGTCTCGAGAGCTCGCGAAGAAGCCACAGGCGAAATCGTTGCGATCAAGAAACTTAAGCTCGACCCACAGCGAGACGGTGGCTTCCCTGTCACAGCGCTTCGCGAGATTCAATGCCTCAACGCCGCGAAGCATCGCCATATCGTCGACCTCCGCGAAGTAGTCACTGGTGAAGGCGACGCGAAGGGAGACGTTTACTTGGTCATGGAGTTTCTGGAGCACGACCTCAAGACGCTACAAGAAGAGATGGAAGATCCTTTCCTCCCGTCTGAGATCAAGACTCTCATGCTACAACTTGGAAGCGCAGTGGAGTATTTGCACGACCACTGGATCCTGCATCGCGATCTCAAGACAAGCAACATACTCATAAACAACCGCGGCGAAATCAAACTGGCAGACTTCGGCATGGCGCGGTTTTGCGGCAGTCCAGCACCGAAGAATCTCACGCAGCTCGTAGTCACGCTCTGGTACCGCGCGCCAGAGCTATTGCTGGGCGCGACCGAGTACGAGTCTGCCATAGATCTCTGGAGTCTAGGCTGCATCTTTGGCGAGCTGCTGACGAAGAATCCGCTACTACAGGGGAAGAACGAAGTGGATCAGTTGAGTAAGGTGAGTCGCGCACCCAGTCACATTCTTCTTGGCTGGAAAGAACGTATACAATATCTCCCACCCTAATTTGATGTGCACATTAGATCTTTGAACTCTGCGGCATACCCTCCGAAGAGACCTGGCCTGGCTTCAAGCGCCTGCCGAACGCAAGGACGCTGCGTTTACCTACCAATCAGCGAGCTGCAAAAGGCAGCGTAGTCCGCTCGAAGTTCCCAACCCTGACAAACGCTGGTGTTGCACTTCTCGATGGGCTGCTGTCACTGGATCCTAGCAAGAGACCTACGGCCAAGGAGATGCTGGGACACAAGTACTTCACGGAAGATCCGAGACCGAAGCCTACGGCTATGTTCCCGACATTTCCTTCGAAGGCTGGACAGGAGAAGAGGAGACGTCTGGCTAGTCCGAGTGCACCAATGCGAGGTAAGGCACCGGCTTTGGGTGAGGTGGACTACAGCTCGATATTCAAGGGACGGGAAGACGAGGAGAAGGGTGGTGGGTTTGCGCTAAGGGTCGTGTAAGCTACCTTCACACCTTTGCCGGACGTCTGAGAGTCCGCATACCAGCAATGACATGGCTGTCTGTCTGGACGGGATGATTTGGCACCTGTAAAACTGAGAGTCCACGAGCCGAATACTGTACAAGCTACGGGAACTCCTCCACGACCACAATTCTAAGACTGGCCCGTTCCTACCATCGACCTTGCTACTCGTTGTCCTTGTGCACCTTGCTCTCGCCCTTTCCGGAATCAGTGATCTTGTTACCGCCACCAGATGCGTTCATTCCCTCAATCGAGTCTCCCTTCTCCTCAGAAGGCATTGGCGCTGCCTTGTCTGAGCGGTCGACCTTGGAGCCCTGAAGCACGATTAGAAATCGAGTGGTCAAGGAGCAAAGTTGATGAGCGTACAGTCTCTCCTCCAGCTCCGTGAACCTTCGTCTCGCCGAGCTCTTCGGCATTGTCGCCGGCTCCGGATCCGTCGCGAGGCATTTTCGAGTTTGGCTGTATGAGTTCTGGTGGGTTTGACTGGTTCGAATCTGTCACAGTGTTCTGGAGGAATTCGAATGGCAGTATGTCGAGTCGAAGGTTGGTTGCAGATCTTTCAGAGGTCACATTGCTAGTCACATTGCTGGTGGGGTGATACACGTTAGAGTGACGTCAAAACGATGCAGCATAGCTCCACAAACTTTGTCCAAACGCGGTGCTGTTTCGCAGGCACGTGACTAATCCAACATCGCTTACTCTCACGCCAATGGTCTTGGGTCCTCCATGTAAGGAAATGAAGCGGCACTGTGCCTATCGCGCACGTAATCAGCGTTGCTGGAATCGCTCAGCGAGCATCATCAAAGCTGGCCTTCAGTGATCAGCGGCAAGAACAGAGATAGGAACGCCGAATCATGCGTCATGTGAAGCCATTGGAGAGTCGCAATGATGGCTTTGCCCAGAGGCCAAGTGATGGCACTGGTCTCATTCATGTCATGAGGGAGGAGGGTCAATCACATTCCCGATGGAGGAAGTGACTTAGCTCCAGCTAATTCACCATGACTTGATGAAACGAAGTCGAGGATGCGGCGGTCGAGAGAGGCAGCCACGGAGGGTGAGTCGTTCCTTCCATACGTACTAAACGCACCGACAAACCTCAATTTCGACTCTCACCTCATCCGGACCTCACACCAACCATGATGTTCTCGCTTCATTAAAGTGCGAGCATCTTCTGTGCTTCTCGTCAACTGCATCATGACGCAGTATCCCTGTTTGCCTGCTGGCATGTTCTGCCCGGGAGGCGAAGAAGATGCACTGATAGAAGTCTGTGACAGCTTGACACTCCCACTGGATGTTCAGCTTCTACACAGGACAGAGACTACAAAATCGACAGGCACCATAGAGAAGACTGTGCATCGTTGCATGCTGAAGGTCACCATTGATGGCATCTGGCTGCAGTGCGTCGGTGATGGCACGGCTGCAGAACACACCTCGAAGGACTCGGCCTGGAGGGTAATGATCGCGAAGCTACGAGAATCCGGTAAACTTGACGATTTCAATACAAGACTGAGGCCGAAGACCCAGACTATCGCTTCAACGACATCAGCCACGTGGTTGTTAAAAGGTGAGAGCGTTTTGCCACCCTCAGCACCCTCGCACGCGGCGCCTGATCTCGAAGCATCGCGGGTCACGCGAAATGCGGCACCATCGCTCAAGCCGTCGCCTCCACTTCCGACGTCCGCACAGGGGGCTGTCTACCCTGCAAGATCAGCCTCTACGACCTCATCGTGCGCGACCACTCTTGTTGCGCCGCTCTCAGCCTCCACGACTCCGCAGCCTTCTCCTTCTCCGAGTCTCTGCTCGGTCCTCCCCTCAGGTGCTCCACTGCACCACACCAAGAATCCAACGAAGCCGAAGTTGAAGCTTCCCACAACGCGCGTAGAACATAGGAACGCTAAGCATTACGTCTACAACTTCGCTGCTCAGTACAGTCTGGTCCCTGACTTCACCTTTAAGAGGATCAATGACACCGTGCGTATTCAAGTCTCTTTCGGACAAACCGTTGCGGCTGGCGTCTCTTCTCATATCTGGGCGGCTGAAGGCATCGCGCTGCTGGAACTCTTGCGACAAATGAGAGGAAGCTCACTGCTGAGTTCCTTGCCTGATGCCTCACGGTCACCCGTCAGCTGCGCGGCTGCTATGGACTACGTCACCTCTCATGCCGCTTCCGCAGGATCGACAGTCGATGTAGAGTTTGTCATGGAAACGGATCGCGGCACACCAGTGCACTGGGCAAGGGTAGTTATTCCGGGCCTTGACTTTGCTGGACCCTACGTCTTTTTGCGAAGAAAGGTGGACGCTGAGGTCATTGCATACCTCGCGGCCGCGGTGGAGATCTCCACCGGCAAGTCCTCGACAGCCGCGGTTGTCCGCCCAGGGATGGGCGCTCTCCAAAGCGTACAAGTGCCTGCAACCAGGAAGGTGATTAAGACTACTGCGCCACTTTCGAGTCTTAACGTTCCCACAGAATTGCTCGTGATTCTCAACGCTTGTCCTTCGTCATTCTCTTCGCCGACGGCAGGGACCGCGTTGCAAGCGGAGCAAGCCGACGCATCAGCTGCTGCTGGGACTTCGAGGAGGCAAGCCCGCCGTCAAACGAAAGAGGAGGCTGCAGAGAGAAACTGGATCCTCGAGCTCGAGCAAGAAGCCTATGAAGACGATCCGAAGCTTGATCCGCTGCATGCGCAGAGATCCGCCCTCCCTGTCAGCAAATATCGCCAAGAGCTGAAGCGCATGGTAGATAGCAGCATATACAGCATCGTGATCGGTGATACGGGGTCAGGAAAGACAACACAGGTCCCGCAGATCCTTCTCGAAGAGGCGATGCGAGACGGAGTCGGTGCCGAGTGCAACATCATCTGCACACAGCCACGCCGAATCGCGGCTGTCTCAGTCGCTGAACGAGTCACCGTGGAACGTGACGAACCGTTGCAGATGGGCGTCGGTTATCACGTTCGAATGGACGCTAAATACTCACGGTACGGTGGCAGCATCATGTACTGCACGACTGGGCTGTTCCTTGAACAGATGAAGCATGACGCAGATGGTATCCTTGGGTCTGCGTCACATATCTTGATCGACGAAGCTCATGAAAGGGCCCTCAACGTGGACTTCTTACTGGTCGTCATCAAGGACGCAATCAAAATACGCCAAACCCAGGGATTATCGGTACCTCATGTCGTGCTGATGAGTGCCACCATCGACCATTCGCTCTTTGCCCGCTATCTTGGGACTGGCGAGGGTAAGAGACTAGTCCCTGCGCCCACAATTCAGATTCCAGGTCGTACGTTTCCTGTCACCTGGAGATATCTCACCGACACTTTGCGCGACCTCATGGAACGAGATAGGAGAGAGGTCAACCGGCTGCTCGCTACTGACCCGAAGGTTGGCGATTGGCTGGCAGCAGAGCTAGAACATAGCAAGACTGCTGTGGCGCGCAAAGCAGGTCAGACAGCGAAGCCGCAAGATCTGCACGAAGGGTTTGTGCCAGTGCCTATTCTAGCCGCCATTATCGGCTGGCTTTGCTCTGTCTCAAGTGATGGCGCCATACTGGTGTTCTTACCTGGGCTGCAAGAGATCACCTCCTTGGAAAGGTTCCTAACGCAGCACAAGTGCTTCGGTCATGACTTTGCAGACTCTCGCAAGTACAAGATCTGCCTACTTCACTCCACGATACCGAAGGAATATCAAGCCGCTGTCTTCCAGCGCGATCGGTTTGGGTGCCGCAAGATCATCCTGTCAACCAACATCGCTGAGACTTCTATCACTGTTACAGATGTAAAGCATGTAGTGGACACTGGGAAACTGAGAGAACGCCGGTATGACCAGCTTCGCCGCACCACACAGCTACAATGCGTGTGGGTGAGCAAGTCTAATGCTCGACAGAGAGCTGGTCGTGCTGGTCGGGTACAGCATGGCACTTACTATGCCGTGTATTCCGAGGAGCGGTACACCGAGATGAGCGCTGTCAACATCCCTGAGCTGCTACGTACGGATTTGTCGGAGACGGTCCTATCGGTGAAGGCGAATGTCCAGGGTGTCGCCATCCAGCCATTCCTTGCGCAAGCGATCGAGCCTCCGCCCACAGCAGCAGTGCAGAGTGCCATCAACTCTCTCAAGCTGCTCGAGGCACTGACAGCCGCCGAAGACCTCACAGACCTTGGACGAGTGCTATCCCGATTCCCTGTGCACCCATCACTTGGTAAGCCCATCCTTCTGGGCATACTTTACAGGTGTCTAGACCCTATGATCGTCTCTGCCGCCGCTGGTGATGAGAAGGGATTATTCCTTGCACCTAAGGAGCAGCGCGAATTGGCTAATGGCAGACACGAGAAGTACTTCACGGACAACAGCGATCACATGGCTCATATCAGGGCTTTCACTGCGCTTCGTGCTGCATTCATTGGGCGCGGTATCAACGCGGCCTCCCGCTTCAGCAAAGAAGATTTCTTGCACTTTGGATCATTCAAGACGTGCATGCAGAATGCAGAGCAGATTGAGAACATCCTCGTTGAGTCTGGCTTGATCTCGCGCCCCAGCTCGTCGACTCGCGTGAAGTACCAATACGGAGTCTCGAATCTCAATCGCAATTCTAGCAATACTGCCCTGATCAAATGCCTTCTCGTCGCCGGTCTGCAGCCTAATCTGGCTGTCAAGGGCAACAAGAAATTCTTCCGCACCTCTTCGGAGCGCATGGTCATGCTGCAACCCGGCTCCAGGAGCGCACGCCAGAACAAGGCCACCACACTCGACCCAGGACTGCTTTTCACGTACACTACCCTCGTACGTCCTGACAAAGGCGATGCACTGTTTTTCCGCAATGCCTCGAAGATCAGCACCCTGCAAGCCATATTGTTCGGTGGACCTCTTACTATGCAGGGTGACGCGAGGTTGCTACTCAATGGGTGGTTACTTGTTGAAGTTCCCAGGGACAGGCAGACTGGAGTCGCAAAGAAGGTGCTGGACTTCAGGAATGCGTTGCACGCCATGCACACGCGTGCCTTCAAGTCACTTGGGGAGTGTAAGACTGGGCAAGTCGGGTTTGGGGAGGACAAAGCGAGGGATGAAGTGGTCGGCGCTCTGGTCAAGGTGCTCGCAGCGCAGGGTGACTAGTGTTGAGCAGCTGGGAAGAGCGGTTCAACGGAGCCTCGGGTGAAGGAGCTGAGTCTACAGGAGTAGGATGCATCGGCGCCTCAGCGGAGCCGAGAGTCTGGCAGTGACTCAGCGGCAGCGCTCAAATTCATCCGCTGTACAGGGTAGCATGATAGAAGCACAAGAGAGGTTGCAATGTAATCGAGAAACCTGCTGTGCCACACCGTCGCTAACGCTATCGGGGTATCATACTCTGTAAAGCAACACAAACACTCATGCCATGCCCAGTACATCACTCCGTGCCATCACTCGACGGCGCCCGATTCTCCTCATCGCTATCCGCCTCAGTCCCACCCATATTCAGCAGTCCAAATCGGTTCGCCATCATCAATTTCCCCTTCCCAGCATCCTTCCTCACTGGCTCAACCCTCTTCACATGCACCTGCAGCGGTACATCGCACTCATCGACCACGAACTCAATGCGACAACCACGATACGCGACGCGACTCATCATGCACGTGCGCGCATATAACGCGTTGTGCACGGAATTGGTGCTCATGTGCGCATCTGGGCCGCGGAACGTGATCGAGATGATGATGAGGTTGTGGATGTGGTCCATGTCGGCGCGGATCGAGAATTCGGTGTGCCCTGCACCACTGTAGAATGATACAGTAGCACCAGAGCCTCGCATGAGAACGCTGAGAAGCTTGCCACCTTTGATCACAGCCAGTAGATCCTTATACGTGGTGCGCTCGGACAGGCCAGCGAAGTAGAGTGTTCTATGATCTTGCACTTTGCCGTTATGTTGAGCATTGCTCACGTCATCTAGAGCAGTAACATCTCCGTCCAGTGAGAGATTGTCCTCGTCTTCGTCGTCGATCGGTGGAGTACCAGCGTGCGGATAACTCCACTTGCGCTGGTAGGCATCGGGTCGAGTAGGGTGATATCGAGCAGTGTGAGCATGAGCGAGGTAGTTGCTTGTGGTCATATACGGTACCTCCGGCACGCTGTTTGATCGAAAGGTAGGACGATGAGAGAGATCGGGTTGTTTGGCACCGCTAGTAGTCCATAGATCGGTGGCCGAATCTTTACGCTCGTCGTGATGGACATGACCAACCAAGAGCTCCAGTGTCTCGATTGTGACTCCACCCTGAATCAACGCGGCCTTGAGAGCGTCGTATTCCCGTGATTGTCGTTGAAGGGTATCATATTCAGCTTTCGATATCGAGATGTTGGTCGCATCAGTACGTCCATGAGCAGTGGTATGCTACGATAGTGTCAGTGAGACAACGGCTGGTTGCCAGTGCCACCCCATGGAGACGCACAAAATCTGCTCTGCGTTCATGTTAGCTTATCAGTGAGCCTCTGAATGGGCAAACAGAGCTTACCTGCGCAGCAGAGCATCGAAGTACGCCTTATCAACTGTGACCTTGTCCATGGTCGAAGAAATTGTCGAATGTGACAGTGTAGCCATTGTGTGACAGCATCAATACAAAGTGGGAAGTGAAAATCGACAGTGGCAGGCAGGTGCTACGCCGCAGGCGGCTTTGTGCAGGCGCGTTGGTACCTGCGCTTCACTAGAAGTTGGGACTTTCCTGTGCTGCTATATCTGCGCCTGCAACCGGGGATCGCCATATTACCGTGTCGATGAGAGCCTCCAGACCAAATTCATGATATCGAGAACAAGTCTCGTACTGACACCACCTCGAGGAGATCACTATTGCAGCTGCATCTAAGGTTGCACAGACGTATCCGGAGTTGGGAGACGTGTAGGTACATGTTTCACGTTGATAGTGGCTTTTGGGGCGTTACGAACCAATCGGAGGTGCTGCCGACAATATCGCATATGTGCAATGTAGGCGAACGCTGCGAGACGGAGCATTAGATTTGCAATGCAACGTCTTTATCATCAGAACATCTCGCCTGGAAATTCAGTCAATCAGGAAAGTGCCCAAAACATACAGACCAGATCGCCGAGACGAGGCAACTGCACTGGACTAGATTCATAAATATGTATCAGATCTCGGAAGCTCTCAACATCTGAAAGCCGCATGCCGGCCGCACCATAGGTAGATGGACGATAGCAGCATCAACGCCGCAACAAAGGCTCTCTCTGGCCTCAAAGACAGCAAAGATGGCAAGACAGATGCCTTGCTTGAGATGGCCAAAGCCGGAAACTCAGGCGACTCCCTCATCGCCCAGCTCTCCTCTAACCCCTTCTTCACAGCCGGCTTCGGTCTCGCCGCCCTCGGCGCAGCAATGCGCTACGGATCCCAGGGTCTTCGCAAGTCTACAGAACTCATACGACGTCGGCTACTGGTAGATCTGGAAGTAACGAAACACGACGACTCCTATGAGTGGGTGCTCAGCTGGATGACGACGCAATTTCAGAAGCAGATGGACCCGACGCTTTCACGGAAGGATCTAGGATTCGTGGAGTCGGTTATTCGACGTGTGACGCCAGGACTGCATCATTTGCAAATCGCGACTGCACGATCGAAGACGCCCGGGGGTTCGGAGAGGACGGCTTTTAGTCTTGTGCCGGGTCATGGGAGGCATTTCTTGCGGTACAAGAATGCTTTTATCAAAGTCAACCGTGAACGGATCGGGAAGTCTTTCGATGCTAATGGGCGGCCGTTCGAGACCGTTACGTTGACGACGTTGTACTATCATCGTCAAATATTCGAGGATATCTTCCAAGAAGCCCATGCGCTTGCGAATCAGCATACGGAGGGCAAGACGATCATCTACACTTCGCGGAACGTGCAGTGGGATCGCTCTGGGCAGCCGAAACGGCGACGACCGTTTGACTCTGTGGTGCTGGAGGATGGGGTTGCTGACCGCATCCTCAGCGACGTACGCGAATTCATCTCAGCACGGGAATGGTATCTTGATCGCGGAATTCCTTATCGACGAGGCTATCTTTTGTACGGTCCTCCCGGCACAGGAAAGACATCGTTCGTCCAAGCCCTCGCCGGCGAACTAGATTTCAACATCGCCATGCTCTCGCTCTCTCAACGAGGCCTCACAGACGACCTGCTCAATCAACTTCTCCTCACCGTCCCACCTCGCACGATCGTACTGCTGGAAGACGCCGACGCGGCGTTCAGTAACCGCCGTCAAGCGGATGAGACAGGCTACACAGGCGCTGCAGTGACTTTTTCCGGCCTGCTCAACGCCCTCGACGGTGTAGCAAGCGCCGAAGAGCGCATCATCTTCATGACGACAAATCACATCGATCGCCTCGACGATGCTCTGATCAGGCCGGGGAGGGTGGATATGACTATGCATCTGGGCAACGCTACATTGTGGCAGATGGAGAAGTTGTGGGAGCGATTTTATGGGGATGTTGATGTTGGTGGGGAGGGAAGGAGGGCGTTCATCAAGCGAGCCGACGAGATCGGATTGGTCGACCAGGTCAGCACAGCGGCGTTGCAGGGACTGTTCTTGTACAATAAAGGGGATCCTGAGGGGGCGATCGGGATGGTGGATCAACTTGCTGTGAAGTCGAGAGGGAGGACTCACGAAGTCGGAAGTGGCGCAGGATGAAGTTGATGCGATCTTGTAGAAATACTGTACAACACGTTCGATCCCAGGCTACACGCTATCAAGCATACTTGTAAGCCAGCGACATTCTTTCTCGGGAGCTGTCGTAACTCGGATGTCCATGGAGGCGGGTAAATTGCTCAGTCATTCTCTCATCAGCCGCTTGCATGACTGGCAGTGACGTCCATCGCACCCCACCACTCGCAACTTCTGCCCCACCATCAACATTCATTGACATTGAAGAGGCTTTGAGCTCGAGTACCTTCCCAAACCCAGACAATCAACTTCACGCAAATTTACACAGCGAACCAAAGCACCCTGTTCGCCACCCGCACTCCCGCTTCTCTTCTAGCAGCCCTCTAACGTCCATCAGTCCACAATCGAATCCAATACATCCACCAATTCCCCAACAACAAGCCAAGATGTCAGCACCCAACGCCGGCCGCCAGTCGCCCGACCCAGAAAACCAGACCAAAGCCCAGCAAGGCTCGCACGCCGCGCCGAACGACCAGGGTGCTGGCCAAGAGCAGACGAAGGATCAACTGAAGAACTTGGAGAGCAACCCGAAGGGCCCGCTTGATGATGCCGCGAAGGCGAAGACTGCTAAGGGGGAGGGCAATGATAGTGGGAAGGTGGGGTTGTAGATCGAGGGGCATGAGGGGTATGTGAGCGGATGAGATTGGGTGGGAAGGAGGGGGATGGGGATGGGGGAGGTCCGCCCAGGATGAAGCAAGCTGGAAGCATACAAGCGAGCATATCTGCGGATGAGGTGGTGGCTGGGCTCAGTGTACGGATGAGACGATGGAGTGATACGTACACATCGACAGAGCTGTACAATGCGCTGATACTCGCTGTTGTCGTGCTGTTCTTCGCTTCTGTTCGACTTGTCAGCATCACTGGTTCCCGATCTGCTTCGATAAGGCGATACGATACATGCCTCCCTCCTGTCCTGCGCCTGACGTCGAACGTCTACCAGTACAAGCCTGCCGCAGCCCGACATGCTGCGACGGCAGCCCACGACGCTGCACGATCGTTGCCGCCGGCAGCGCTGGAGCGCTGTTCGCTCAACGTGAACATTACTTCGTCTTGACATCAAGAAGATCCACTCTCAGCCCCTCCCTCTGCCTCTCGTGCCTCCGACCATACCCCTCCCGATGCCACTACCACCTCTACTAACCCCAGGCGTCACCCTCCCCCTCCCAGCCTGTCCTCCAACCCCCGTATACCCTCTCCCCGTCCCCGTACTCGCACCCCTCACACTCCCTCTTCTGCCCACGCCCCTCCCCGCACTGCCCTTCTCAGCCAGCACAGCACGCCTCCGTTCCTCGTCCTCCCGTCTCCTCTCCGCATCCTCCCTCCTCCGTCGCTCCTCTTCCACAATCCGCTCCCTCTCCTCCTGCCGTCTCGACTCCTCGTTTCCGACATCCTCCAGATCCTGGCTAGCGCCTTGCCACCCTGGGTTCAAGATGAGTCGCTGATTGTGCTCGGTTTGCGACAAGATCCTGGTCCACGTCGCGAGGAGCGTAGAAGCAGAATCCACCGTGCGGTTCACGGTGGACATGTTCTCCCTTGCCTTTCGCAGGGAGGCTGTCACGCCGGATATAACGGCATTTACTTCACGGACTCTGTCGAGCTCGGCTTGCAGGGCTGCTTCGCGGGAGGGGTCTGATGGTTTGGGAGTCGAGCGTGGCTGTTGTTGGGTAGATTTCTGCGCGGAGGAGGTGGTCGAGGCGGGCGTGTGGGTCTTGGTCGTCGGAGGCGCGGTGGATGGACTGGAGAAGAGGTTCTCTTCGGCTTCGTCTGAGGAGTCATCCAGCGTGAGACCTGCGAGATCTGGAGGGGTAGGTTTGGCCATTGCGGGACGGGTTTGAGGGATATGTGATATGTGTGCGACGCGTCAAATCGTATTGCCACAATGGGCCGCGAGTTGTTGGCCGGATTTGTTGATATGTTGTCGAGATATGACGCGTTGTATGTTGTGGTTTTTCGTGTAGGGCTGGACGCGCCTTGGTGGAGTGTGGAGTTCAGGGTTCGCGGCGGGTGGCTGGAAGGGATTGGGAGAGCCTCAGAGACGTCAGTTCCTTGTCTTGCTTCGCATTCTACGGCAGATCTTATTGTACGCGAGACAATGGTATCCTGCTATTGAGTAATACTGCTATTGAATACGGGGGACTGCTGTTACGACACGCAGTATTCGACACACTGCGCGAGAAGAGAGTCGCGGGTACGAAGAGCTGGCAACGCATCCACCGCTTTGAAACATACGGCAGCAGTCCACGGCGAGGTCATCGCAGAGGTCGGTCCGCAGCAGAGAGCTACAGCAGTGTGTATCGGAGGGGGTTATTGGCATTGGAGGAGTCGATTGCAGCAAGACGGCGCAACTCGCGCCCAAAGCGTGACTTCACTATCCAAACGCGCGCACTCACAAGAAATGGCTCCCTCTACCCCTCCACCACGCAACACCCGCATTCGCACCCCTCCCACACCACTCCACGGCCCACTTCACGACAACTATGAACCATATGCACGCCGATCTACCCGAACAGCTGCCCAACAATCTCCATATGGCTCACTAAAGGACACCCGCGCGAGGCATACAACACCTCCACCTACAACCCGCCGCGCACGATTCTCCGGCACTCAACTCTCCTCCCCACCTTCCTCGCCTGCGTCGCCATTGACACGATCACACAAGACACCCAAGAAGAACGCCACCCGCCGCGCAGTGAACGGCGCACAGTCAGACTCCGACAGCGGTCTGCACTTGTCGGTCACTCGCACCAACGTGCTACCAACACCCAACAAAACGCCCATGAAGCGTCCGGCAGTCGCAATGAACGCCGCTTCGCGCGCGCTGAACTTCCAATCCCACTCACCCAGCGATGTCATGCCCACGCCGCGCAAGCATAAGAAACCTCGCAATTCCTCCATGCGCGGGTTTGATCTGTATGAGGACGGCGCTGAGAGCAACGAGCCCGCGATCCCGATATTCACGGATGCTAATGCGAGGGTGCCAGAGCTGGACGAGGCGGAGGATAATCCGTTTGTTGGACCCCGGAAGACTGTCAGCAGTGGTAGGGTGCAGAGACGTGGGAGTGCAGCGAAGACGGAAGAGGAGAAGGAGATGGAGCAGGCTGTCGCGAGAGATGAAGGGTTGATATATGTTTTGTAAGCCCTGCACTTGTTCACCACCTAATCTACAACTCACTGACCTCACCTCACAGCCGCGGCAAGAAGCTCCTCCGTCGCTTTGAATCGCCCACCTCCTTTGATCAAGTCGTCAATCCTCCTTCCTCACCAGACTCCATTCGCGCCCAGCGCACACTCAAACGCAACGCCGGGCCCTCGGCCCATCGCCCTCTGACCCGCAGCTCCATCAAACCTCGTCTCCTCTTCCCCACCGCTGAGCCAGAAATCGAAGTCGACGAAGAAGCACTCACGGACATCGAGATCCCTGCTCTCGCTACGCAGAGCGTGAAAGCCACGCCCCGCAAACCTGTTACTTCCGCGGCTGCGTATCTCGCTACGCCGCCGTCAACGAAGCGCACGTCGCGCATCTCGATGCTGGCCATTCCGGTCTCAGGCCTTGCTACGCTACTCGAGGAGGAAGAGGAGACTGACGTCAGCACCGCCTCTCCTGTGGTGCGCAACGGGAAACGTCGCAAGATCACTTCGCCGTTCGACGAGTGGCCGCGCAGCAAGGTTGGCGCCAGCAAAGCAGGAGGCAAGAAGAGGGAGGCTGAAGGTGAAGTTAAGGGCGTAGGTGGGAGTAAGAGGACCAGAAGTGGGGGTGTTGATGCGAGCAGTGCTTAGGAGGCGTGCTTTGTTTTGATGCCAAAGGTCTAGTGCCGAAGTTGAAGAACCGGGGAGTCCAGAGTATGAAAGTGTGAAGAGACGAAGGGCGTTGAGACCAGGACGACGGATGTTGGCGCGAAACTAAGTGGCCAGGGCGCAACGGGTGCTTGGCAAGTGTGCCATAAGTGCGTTGACGCATGCTCTTGCGTTGCTTTCCGTAAGCCTATGTGTTGGATCCTGCGGGCGCATGCTGAGCGTTGCGTTGCGAGGCGCCACGACCTGGGTAGCGAGACTTTATGATTGGGTGCGAGGAAGATCAAGGATGGCGAGTAGTAATTCAGCAGACAGTAATGACATGCAATGCAAGACTGCTTCCCGTCTTCAAGAGGTTATCACGGATACCGGCGTAAATCGATTTGTGAATCGAGTGATGGCTATCGAGTCTCGGCAAGAACTCTAGATCTACCGTCTCCCCAGATCCAAATGCAGAACCTCAACCAAGCTCTTATCCACTCCTTCACCCATCGCAAAGAATCCTCCCACCGCCACCTTGACCACCCCCTCGATCAAGCCCTCAACCAACTCTCTTCCCTCTCCCCTTCCACTCTGCCCAAAATCCGGAAACGCATTAACCTCCAGCAGCCACGCCGTACCCTCCGCATCGACCAGGAAATCCAGCCCGAAAATCTCGAAGCTGTTGGGTAGAGTTTGGAAATGCACGGATTGTGTGCGTGCGGCAGCTTCGAAAATTTGCGCTGTGCTGTCGCAGATTTGGGTGAACACGTCGTCCTTCCAGGTGCTAGGGAGGGAGGGCAGAGAGGCGGGGAGGGAGTCGAAGAGTTGCACGGAGGCTGGTGGCGGTGGGGAAGGCTGGAGACAGGTATTCGTTAAGTGGGCGGTGAGGTCGTTCGGGGTGGAGCACGTTGGAGGGGCGTAGGATGTGGAGGCGAAGAGGGCGAGCATAGGACGGTAGACGAAGACCTTGAGGGCGCCGGCGGTAAGGACGTAGGTGCGGATGTGGAATTTGAGGTTGGCATTTGGATGTGGTGAGGGGAGGAGGAGGGGCGGGTGGATGTAGGGTTGCGCGATGAAGTGGCGGAGGTGGGATGTCATGATATCATTCGATTCGGTGTTAGATTTGCGGTCAAGTTCGTCGAGTCCGTCGGGCGAGGGAGGTCGCGATGTGGCTTCGTTGTCATCCTCGTCTTCGTCGTCAGACGGTGGATCCCACGCTTCGAAGATCTCTGTGAGCTCTTGCTCGGAGCTGAACAGGCGGATTCCCTGGCCTCGCTCGCTCATGCCGGGTTTGAGGATCCACCATTCGAGTGGCTTACCAGCAGCTTCTGCCGCTGCGTTACGCTCCCAGGACTCACGCAGCTCGTACGCCTCGACTAGCGCATCATCCAGGAACTCCGCATAGTCTACTTCGAAGTCGACGCTTGGCTTGACATGCTTCCGGAGTGAGCTGTCTGGGTGCTTGCTCAGCCAGTGCGAGACCGTGTTAGTGAGGTAGTGTTTCCGGATAAGCGCTTTGCGGATCATGTAGCTATTTGCCAAAGAGGTGCTTGGATGTTCGGCTAGCACGTCCCAGTCGATGCTCTCGTATTGCCGCCATTGTAGGACTTTGCACTCTAGTGTAGGTACCTTGGAGAGACCGTCAATTAGAATCAAGATCTCGGGCGGTAAGGAAGATTTGAGCGCCTTGAGGAGCAGAGGCTGCACGTATGTGTCTTCGTAGTCGACCAGAGCGTAGATCTTGTCGTCCGCCATGTTGCAGATTTGCATTGAGTGATTGACATTTTCGAGCTGTTCGTCGAGGAACTTGTATATGAAGTGCAACGGATAAACGTCTGGCCGATGCTCTTCAGTGCTTGAAGGTGCATGGAAGCTCTCTTATTAGGCAGCATCCACAGCGATGCGTTGTCGTAGTGGAGTCTACACGAGCAGTGTCCGACTTTAGGACTTCTCGAGTGGTCTAGTTCGTTTGTCGTTCGCGTGCTCGCCAATTGACACATACCAACTTCATGCCTTAGCTTTCGCCGGCGCCTTGGTGAAGAACGAGCTCAGCTTCTTCATCCCACTCGTATCAGCTTTTGCGAGCTGCGTAACGCCTCTGCTCGTGTTCTTCTTCTTGAACTCCTCTTCCTCCTTCTTTCGCTTCTTGGCCTCCAGCTTCACGGCCATCTCATCGTCGTCTTCAGCACTTCTCTTTCGACTGATGTTGTCGCTTAGCGAACGGAGCACTTGGGCTTGCTTCTTCAGCTCGGTGATGCGAGCCAGATGTGCGTCCAGAGGGGCGAAGTCAATCAGACTGGTTGAAGATGCCAGCGATGTTGAAAGTTTCGTGCGCAATGGAGTGGGTGTGTAGGCGGCCAGCAGGAAGTTCAGGGCGACTCGCAGTCGGAGCAGGTTCGCATTGTCACCTTGCTGCTTCGTAGGCTCGTCCGGTGTCGCATCGTCTGAGAAGGACGTTACCGCTGTCGATACGCTTACACTGGAAGTGGTGGACGTCGTCGTGACCTGCGACATCTCCTCCGAAGGCGTCTGACTTTCAGCACCCTCAGCCTCATCCTCAATGGCTATGCTCACACTGCTCTCTTCCCTTCGTACGCTGAGCACGGGCATCTCCAGTGCTTGCTTTACGAAATGCGCCTCCATAGTCGCCGGCAGCCCTCCCTTCACCATCTTCTTCGCTTTGCTCACAAGCTCGCTCAGTAGCTTCGGCATCGACAGCTGATACATTCGGTCTTGCTCATCGCCCATGTCCAGCGTATCGCAAATGGCGGCCATGCGTCGCTCCATGATCTTCTCTAACTTGGTGAAATCTGGCTGCCGCAGTAGCTGTTGCAAATGCTCCCAGCCATCTCGGTCTTGATCGTACACGAAGTCGGCGAAGGTCAAGTACGAGCCCGCTTCGCCGTCTACTAACAGAGGCAAGACCAGGAAGAGCGGATCGCAGGGTGTCGCTATGAAGAGATCTGACTTCTCCAGAACGTAGCCTTGATGATCTGCCTCTCCATCATCGCCCCCCTCGCCTTGCTGCGATGCTGCTGATTCCGGTGCACAGTCCTCAGGAGCCAAGAGCCAACTCCTGCATGTCTTCTTCGGCGGCGCGACTTTGGTGAATTCGAAGAAGCCTTTCTCGGGGCAGACGAAGAAGCGGCATGGCGTTATAGTGGCAGGACTTGGCAAAGTAACAATACGAGCTGTTGGCGAGGAGCCCTCGGGAAGGATAAGTAGTAGTGGTGGCTCTACGACGCTGGGTTCGAGGACCTTCTTCGCCGTTGATGTTGTAATCTCATCGGATGTTGTTGTACTTGGCTTTGGCGCGGCCTTCTTTATACGAGACTTAACGGCCATGGCGGCTGATGGTTCGCTAGTCTAATGCTGGGCGGAGTCGCAAATAGGTGTGCCAGCCTATTTCAAGTCCGCTGGTAAATACATCGCGGAAATATGTAGTACGATGTGCTCTCAGTTGACAGCAATGCTCAATCATCAATGCGAGTCGCGTCTACGAAGACGCGTCGCTACGGCTGGCCAAATGTGAAATGGTAAAGTGCTAGCATTCAGAGCGGGGCATGGATGAGATAGCGTCGATAGCCAGTGCGATGACATCCAGTCTTACAAGCCATTGAGGTCGCATATCACTCCTCACATATCCTGTAAGATAGTAGGTATACAGCACTTTCGCACGTTCTCCCCCATCGGCCATCTGGTGTTACTTCTACTTCCTTCACAATGACCGAATCCGAGTCCCCGATCCACGAGCGGAAGGTTGCCACAACCAAAGCCCCAACCTATAAGGTCGCCGTGATACAGATGCACCCGAAGCCCATGCAACCCGATCGCAACTTCGCTACAGCAGCCTCGGATATCCGGTCAGCCGCCCTACAAGGTGCTCAGCTCGCCGTCCTCCCGGAATACCACCTCCTGAATTGGAAGCCGGATGACCCCAAGTTCAAATCGGAATGCTCAAGATGGGAGATCTATCTCGACAAGTACCGTGCACTGGCCAGGGAGTGTAATATCTGCATCGTACCCGGAACGATACTGGAGCTTCATGATGCTGATACACCTGACGAGAGGTTACTAAATGTTGCCTACTTCATCGACAACACTGGTGATATCGCGGGCAAGTACGTCAAGAAGAATCTTTGGGGTCCTATCGAGAGACTGCACCTTACTTCATCTGCACGAGATGAGCATCCTGTTTTCGACACACCGTTAGGCAAAGTCGGGATGCTGATTTGCTGGGATCTCGCCTTCCCGGAAGCCTTTCGGGAGTTGATAGCGCAAGGAGCGAAGCTGATTATCATACCGACTTTCTGGACGCTGAGTGATTGTAGTCCGGCAGGGCTAGCGATCAATCCTGTGGCAGAGGGACTGTTCCTGGATAGCATGTTGACAGCGAGGTGCTTCGAGAATACTTGTGGTAAGTTGCTAGAACATTATTGATCTACTTCGAAACCCTGCGTACTGACAACGACTGACAGCAATCATATTCGCGAACGCTGGCGGACCACCCGGCAAAGGTTATGCAGGGAGATCACAGGTCTGCTTGCCGTATGTCGGTGCGGTTACGCGACTCGGCAGCAGCGCGGAGGGCATGGCCGTCGTTGATCTCGACATGCAGGTCGTGGAGGACGCAGAAGCAAATTATCAAGTGCGAGCGGATCTCGCAAGAGGCGACTGGCATTACGACTATCGACATGACGCTGACAAGCCCGTCGATAGCAAATTGTAAACTTTGGTCGTATATGAAGGCTTTTCGAAACGTCTGGACTACGGTATGCCATGATCGACAACACCGAGAAACTAATGTCGCAATCGCTATGGCCCGAGAGCACCACTCCACCTGATCTGCGGCTACTGATCGCTCTCCATGGTGCTGTGGCAACGAGACGAGCGAATCAGCTTTCGCACAATGCAACTTGCCTGTGATCCGATTGGCAAATACCGACCCGGAAGTGACCTCACGTGGGCATGAGCTTTCGATCACGTGATCAAGGCCGAAAGATGTTTTAGGTGTCCTCCAGTACGGCACCATCTTCATTTTCGGTATCTAGACTTTGCTCTCCGATGCAGCTTATCAAATGCGAAGACACTTTTCGTCTTGTGCGAGGACGACGAGGTAAATGAGCGATTGCTTGCCCTCTCACTACATATTATCCCTTGTTCCTGCACCTGTGCTGTCCCGTCTCTGCAGGTTCCCGCATAACTTCACTTCTGATACTTCACTAATTCGATCGTCATTGCCCCGAACGCTCCACTTAATACACCAACACCTGTGTGAGCCATCACACTCTGATCACTGTTCTTCCAAGCCGACAACATGTCAACGTTCACTCCACTTCCTCGTCGCTCGGACTTTCTCAGCAACCCGCCCGTCACTCCCATCGCAGGCCTGCCACCAACGTGCGAGGAGAATGGTGACTGCGGCATCTGCTGGATGCCACTGACCGACGACTGCAGACCAGTGCTCCTCCATGGTACACACGTCTTCTGCCAGGAATGCATTGTCCCCTGGCTCGAGCAATATGGGCAGTGCCCGTACTGCAGGCAAGACGTCTTCTCGGACATCCCTCCAGGCATCGAAAAACTTCAGTGGAGTGTAAACAAATACCTATCATACGAAATCGACAATATCGAGGACCGCCTCATCTTCGACGAAGACGTTCTCCGCGCCATGATCAGTCTCCACAAGCAGTCTCGTCAGCTCGGAGCCACGATTGAGAAGTTGCACAAAGCACCGATTATATCGCCACTTCTCATCGAGTACTACACCCAACAGCAAAGCCTGAAAGACTGCTCCACGGCGCTGAACAGATGGCGCGCAAAGATGTACACACACCTACCCGGCAACATCATCTGGAGTACCTTCAACTTCCCCAGAAACGAAGCCTGCCTCAACCTGCGTAGCAACACTCACACATACCTCCGGATAAATTCGCGGCAAAGCATCATGACCATGCAGGCAGCTCTCCAGGCCGACGACAAACGGTACCAGCTTCTCGAGCTTCGTTCACCCGATTTCTTGGAGCCGAGACAACAGCCGATGCACCACCATTCTATGCTCTGTCTGCTGTTCGAGACCATCATAGGAGCTGTTCAAGAGCTGGAAGGGACACGACAATCAGCAACCAGGTTTCATGCGGCTTTGAAGCAGCGTGTCGATGAGCTTCTGAACGTTGTGATGGAGCGGGCGCTACGTGGAGAGCAGGAGGCGATCGCGATGAAGAGGTTTGCGGGGACGTTGGTCACCAAGGTTGTGGAGGCGCAGACGCGGTGTAAGATCTGAGGAAGCTGAGAGTGAGAGAATCGGAGATCATGGTGCGTGCACGACCAGAGCGATTCGAAGGGGACCGGCAATCTTAGCGAATCGGTCTCTCCGGTCATCTCTCAACAAATTGGCGGTCTTGTGCTACTATCGACCGCGCGGTATCTATCGTCCGACCGCGAGGAACGTCAACGAGAGAGCCCCATTGTTCAGGACAGAGCTACCATCGCGTGTGGCTCTCCACGGTGATCGCAGATGGAAGTCCAGTGCCTTATCGCTGACGGTTTTCGCATAAGCAGCCGTCACGCTCTGCAAATGTCAGAGACATGAGGAGGAAAGACAGCCAAAACTAGTACTTCGGGCAGCAGTGTGTATTGATAGCATTGTATTCCAGCTTGTATATCGCCATGTATCCTCCTCTGCTCAGTCCGAATCGCTCTCGCCGAACATATCCTCGGCCTTCATACGACCGGGCTTCTTGGCGACAGCAACGGCTGCACCACCTCGGCCACCTCGCGTGCTCGCAGTGAATGACATGCCGCCTCTCGATGGCGCTGTAGGTGTCGGTGCAGCAATAGGTTCCTCCATCGGCGCGCCATCGACGTCGTCCTTCGGCTGACCATCAACAGCGTCCATTGAGTGCCCGTCAACATCGTCATGAGCGTCTTCGTTCATGTCGTTCATGACTTCACCGTCCAGATCGGCCATGGGCTCGCCATCAACGTCCATATCAGCATCATCCGTACTCGCCTCCACAGCCGGCAATACAACAGGCGACGCACTTCCCTCCCCCAATTTCTTAAACTTACTCATCCACTTCCCCTCTCCCTCGGTCTTCCTCTTCACCTCCTCCGCTGCCAACCTCCTCTTCTCCTCCTCCGTCAACGGCGGCTCAAAGAAAGCCTTCTTCAAATCCGCATGCACATCTCCAGAAAACACATTCCATCCCTCCCAACACCCCAACACCACACCCACCTTCCGCTTCCACTGCTCAGCCTTCATCTTGCCCCAGCCAAGCTCCTTGTCTAAGCGACCGAGGCGCTCAAACGTTTTGCAGGCTTTGAAGCCGGCTTCGAAGAGGGAGCGGAATTTCCAGGCGTTGCGGGCGCCTGCTGTGGAAGACGCGGAGAGGATGTCAGATATGGAGTAGAGGGCGATAAGTTTGGGGTTCGAGGGATCGTCGGTGTCTGTAGGGCGGGATCGCTGGTCGGATCCGGAAGGTGGAGTGGAGGTGGAGGATAAGACTGGGAGGGCGTCGCCTGGTTCGTAGTCGTCCTCTTCTTCGTTGTCCGAAGTTGGTGATGAGTCGGCTCCGGGATCTTTGGCCGCGCGAAGAGTCGAGAACGGGTTCTCAATGTTCAGTAGTAGCAAATCAACTAGCTCATCCGCGCCACTGCCAGCGTGATTAATGACATAGTTTGAGATGCGAGCGATATCGCCTTGACGTAAGCGCGCGATAGATGTCGGCAGGCGAGCCAAGATGTGAGTGAAACGAGCTCGCTGCAGTGGCGTGAGCCGAGTCTTGTCTGGCTTTTGCGGACCTGCGTCACCATCTATGCCGCCATTGGTGCGTCTATCGTCTCCATCATCGTCGCTCTCTTCATCACTGGAATCGTAGTCGATGTGCTCCGTGACCTGCGCGAGGCTCGTCAAATCAGGAAACGGCACTTCCTTGTGAGGTGGTAGCCATTCCATGTCGAGATCGCCGAAGATGCGGACTGGATCCTTGCGTCCGCCTCGGTGCTCATCGGCTTCCTCGGGTCCCCATAGGCAGTAACGATAGTAGATGCCCGCGGTAGATTTGCTGTCGTACAGGAAGGAGAAGTGCTCATCCTTCTGTACCTCAGGCATGGACATGAGCAATGCTTCCAGCTCTACTGCTCGATCTGGATCTGGCTCCGATAGTATGCGGTCCGAGATGGTATGCACAGCTCGGACAGTGGCAATATCAAGTGGTGGATGCACCTCCACCCGAGCTCCTGCAGCTTTCGCTACGGGTACTTGTCTGTCATAGTACTCAGGCGGAGCGAAGCCACCGCGATGCTCCCGAGGAGGCGGAGCATTCTTCATCGTCGACTTGAAGTTCCGCTCGCGGCTTGAGATTGCACCAAAGGGCTCGATTGTCCTTGCGCCGCCCGCGCCGCCTATTCCAGGGAATTGTGCAGCAGATGATAGATGCCGCGACACTGACAAATAGAAGCCACATCCTATGTACTTGTCTCGCAGTGCGCTCACGGCTGTATCGATCTGTCCTGCAGATGTGGACGAATCAAGAGTCGCGATAGCGGTTAGTGACTTCCTACCAGGAAATCCACCTGCCGCTGACGGAGTCCAACGTATTGAGTGCACGTTCACGTACGGAGAGAGCATAGCTTTGAGCTCTTCTACGGTGGTGCCTGGTGGGATCATACCAAGTTGCATTGTTGGCTTGGGTGCCGTATCTTCTTAATACTCAGGAACGACATCGTTTGACCGAGAGTGCTCGGCATCATCGTAGTCAGCAAGAGCAGCACCAAAGACACCGTGATCGCGGCGAGCTTCTTCCAACTCTCGAGCCTCTTCGAGGGCTCGCTTCCGCTTCAGACTGGGAGGCGGAGGTGGACCGCCGAAATCACCAAGCGAGTCCATGTCATGCCAAACAGATCCTCGCATCGAGCCGCCAGTGAGTCGTCCAGCTGCCATGCCACCACCCATGCCGCCGCCACGAGGTCCTGTCGGGGGAGCACGGGGTGCAGGAGCATTGCTTCGACTTCCATTTTCGTCATCGTGGCCGAAGGACTCCTCAAATTCGCGTAATGCAGCTGCGTTCTCTTCTTCGGCCCGTAAGCGTTTCGCCTCAGCTGCTTGTTTCTCGCGTTCGAAGGCGGAGATCTTCTTCGGTGCAGCGAGTTTCGAAGTCACGTCCGGGAACTCTTTTAAGTCCTCTTCTGGGTCCATGACTGCGCAAGATCATTCAACCAGATGCGACGTACGTATGTTAGGGTCCAAGCAATAGTGCCATTACAAATGTCGTCTCACTAGAGCAGCGGAAGTCGCGATCACATGCTAAAGGATGGAAGTGAAGTCGATCCGGGTGTGATCCCCGCTTCCCCGACAGCGACTTGACCACTTGTCGCGACACTCGACGATTGGTCTTACACACGATGGAGCGATAGCATCGAGCGACCGGAAGCCTTGTGTGGATCTGATCATTGCGTCCTCATTCACGACAGTCAACATGGCAGTACGGAACAAGTACTCCGTCCTCCTCCCGACCTACAACGAGCGCAAGAACCTACCCATAATCGTCTGGTTACTGGAGCAGACGTTCAAGGCACAGTATGGGCATTGCTCGCCCATTCCTCAGCGCGCTCACTGACAAAGTGTGCTAGGAATCTCGACTGGGAAGTGATCATTGTAGACGATGGCTCACCAGACGGCACTCAAGACGTCGCTAAGCAACTCATAAAGGCCCTCGGCGCCTCACATGTAAGGCTATACCCCAGGGCAGGCAAGCTCGGCCTGGGCACAGCATATGTTCATGGTCTGCAACATGTGACTGGTAACTACACGATCATCATGGATGCCGACTTCAGCCACCACCCCAAGTTCTTGCCAATCATGATCGCAAAGCAGGCAGAGTTGGACTACGATATTGTGACTGGAACGAGGTACGCCGGCAACGGAGGGGTATACGGCTGGGATCTGAAGCGGAAGTTCGTGTCGAGAGGGGCAAACCTTTTCGCGGACACGTTGCTACGGCCGGGCGTCAGTGATCTCACGGGGAGCTTCAGATTATACAAGACTGCGGTACTGAAGGAGGTCATCAGCAGGACTGAGAGCAAGGGGTACACATTTCAAATGGAGATGATGGTACGGGCGAAGGGCATGGGTTTCAAGGTGGCGGAGGTGCCGATCAGCTTCGTGGATCGGGTGTATGGAGAGAGCAAGCTGGGTGGCGATGAGATCGTGGAGTATGCGAAAGGCGTGCTCAATCTCTGGATGAAGGTGTGAGGCAATGCAGACTGTTCCCAAATTATGTTGGGTCGAAGTAGGAAGCCTTGTCAAGACCGACGAATCGTCTATCTCATTGGCGCGGATATGCTATGGCACTGGTACGGCGTGCGGGACGCAGCCGCAACGGGACTTGCGAGGTTGTGTGAGCTTCGACATTTGGGCCCTGATCGTTGATATCGCGGACAAAGACTTGGAGCGTCATGTCACAGTCACGAACGTCCATTTCATGGACAAGTTTCTGCTGACGACCTCGCGATAGCAAGACATCTGCTAGGTGTAGCTTATATGATCTAGCTTCAACAAAGAACTCATATCGCCGTCCACTGCTTCAGTGCGCTCCGCTAATGGAACTTGTTCTTCTCAGCCTGCACATCGTTCTCCAAGAACACCTCGATCTTAGGCGTCATCTTCGGGCCAATGTCCTCCAAAAACAAGCAAGCGATCATAGCAACACCTCCGAAGGCCAGGGACGCCAGTGCGATGGTCCTAAAATCGAGTCAGCTAATGTCAGGACCTCTCATGTTGGACTTCACTCACTTCACAGCCTCGACATAACTCTGCACCAACGCGCCACCGGCAGCTGTTGCAATCGCGGTCGTCAATCCCGGCACTTTTTCAAGCGCCGCAGCTCCGAGCGGCAAAGCGGCAAAGACGGCTTGCGCAGTCTCGGGTGATGCACCAGCAGCCTCCGCGGCAGCTACAACATGCGTAATAGCATACTTGCTCTGCGTGGTGGATAAGATTGTCGAAAAGATCGCTACGGCCACGGCACCTCCAGCATATCGAGCCACGCCCGCGAGTCCGCCAGCGATTCCGAGTTCGCTCTGGTCAGCGCCAAATTGGATGTATGCGATACTGAGGTACTGCGCGTAGCCGTAGCCAGTTGCACTGAGGAAGGCGAATGCAATGGCTTCGCTCTTCTTCTCTGGTGTTATAATCGCCAGAAGACCACCGAAGATGGTCATGATCGTTACTGGAACGCCGAGCTGCCATTTCCAGTGACCAATATGCTTTCCGAGGAAGGAGAGCAGCATTGCGCCGGTGAAGATGCCGAAGCCCTGGACTGTTGAGAGAAGGTAGACGATGTGGAGCGGGGTCGCTTCAGTGGTGAAGTACACGCCAACCATGGTGGGCCCTAATTGCATATGTCAGCCGCCAGCCCCTAAGAAGTCACATAAAGACCGCTCTGCAATATGATACGGGCAGCCTGCTCCAAGTCGGAGATCGTCATCTCGCTGGAAGGCGACCTCGCTGTCGCCGCTCTTTGGCGCGGGTGGTGCGTGCACTTACAGGTGAAGTTCGTTCCTAGAAAAAGTTAGTCAATCTCAATACTGCATTTCTCTACATGATTGAACGCTTACCGTAGTAGTACATTGTACTTCAGCGTAATCAGCATAGTTCTAGCAGTTATGGGGTGCACATGGACTTACACAACGAATCCGACGATGAACTGGAAAATCGTCAGCCAAAATTCGATTTCGGGATAATCACTTTACACGCCGACTTACCGGAGCCGTCAAAGCACGTCCCTTATTCGCAGTGAACAGTCGCGTCGGCGCAAGAGGATTCTTCAGCTTCGCGAAAGTCTCCCAGACTCCGAAGGCTACGAGGCATGCGAAGCCCGAAACCAGCAAGCCGATGACGATTGGCGAGTTCGACGGAAGCAACTGAACATATACGATGCCTGACAAGATCAGTGCTACCGCTGCAGTGGACGTCACGATCCCGAAGTAGTCCAGGTGTCGCAGTGCCTCGTCCCATGGGACACCTCGCGGGTGCTTGGGAGGGAAGTAGAACGCCGCGAGGATTGCCAGGGACATGCCTTGTGCGATGACCAGACCCCAGTAGCCCCAGCGCCACTACGTCGAGTCAGTAATCATCACTGGGTCTGGTAAGAGCTTCGTCACTTACGGCGTTGTTGGCGCTGGCGATACGCGCGACGACCGGTCCGACAATGACATCGAAGTAAATCCCACCATCAGCAATGACGACCGCGAAGTGTCGCCACTTATTTGGCAGCAGCTCCGGGAGTGCGAATGCGGCGAGCTGGCAATTCCCACCTCCAAAGCCGAGCAACACATGTGCGACGATGGACTGTCCAATCTTGTGCGAGGTGGCTCCGATGATCGATCCAACGACGACACAAATCTGTCCGAGCCTGTCAGACTATACAATTGCATTTATAGGAGCTGATGTCTACTCACGTTCCCCAAGAGAATGAACGTTCTCCGACCGGACAGATCGCTGTTGGCGCCGCAGGTCAAGAAAGCGATGGTACCGCCCATGCTGTAGACTGCAGTGAGCCTGAACGACAGTCAGCTACTGATAAAGAGTCTCGGAGTTGAACTCAGCGCACCAAGTACCCTGTGCGGCATTCGACCCGAATTCGACGGCCATTGTGCCCTGTATAGTACTGAAGAACGGGATCGGCCAGAAGGACAGCCCATACGACGCAGCGAGCACAACGACAACTGCCCATGTCTTCATTGTGACTTTGTCATCTTCGCCAGACCCGCGATACACAGCGCCTTCTGCGACTCGCTTCTCAGGATCTCGCTGGCGGGTGTCGCTGGGCTGCGAGAGCTGGTCGGAATCTCGCTCGAACTCATGGTGGTTATTGTACGACTGCTTCATCTCGTTGGTCGCCATCTTAGTGGGAGCTCGCGTCCTGCTGACTGTGACAACGGTAGACGACGACGCTGGCAATCAACGAAAGAGATTCTACACTACCTTGTCGCAGTTCATGCACGCTGGGGACATTGTGGATATATCGTAACACTCGGACTCGTACCCCGTGGGGCATCCACAGTCTAGCGAAGGCTAAATCTCGCTGTGTTCCGACACAACGGTCCAGATGCCAGGGCTTTGACAAGCATCGCCTGGGCTTGCAGCATCTCCGGGCGTCTGGAAACCGATAGCCGACCAAGGCTGCAGCTATCAAACTGTGTTGACGGATCTGGCCAGCGCCTTGATATCACGTGGACGCCACATCTGCTCCTCTACGCCATGTCGTGGTAATTGCAAGCGACCCGCAGAGAACAAGTGCGGAATGCAGCGCCGCTCCAACGCTCTGCATCGTACGCGTAAAGTCACCACTGCGCGTAAAAGTATACTGCAGACCTGTTTGGGACTACCACGTCGCTCACGAGGGAATATCCCCCGACTGTTCACTCGACTGTTGTCCTACGCACTCTTCTAGAGATGCGTTTGCAGATAAGTTGCCAAGCGGCACACTGTCCCAGGCTTGACAGGTCTCGTGGTTCTCCGGGAATAATCAGATCGAGGAGAGCTCAGCAGTAGACTTCACTTACCCCACACTCTAGAAAGCTTCGTATGACCGCGTGCAGATCATGGCTCCCACGCGGTACATGATCGACGGTTACAGCTGCCATGTACTGCAACATGGCGAAGAAGGCAAAATTCGTGGCGATGACGAGTGAGCTGGGTGGGCGGCTTTGCTGCGGATATATTGGCATCTCTTCAGAACATCCGCAGCATTGATAAACGTAGTGACAGTATCTCTCACACGACTCACACTCACATAATCCTGGAACTCAACGACAATGGCGACCACTACCATGACCCAGACCGAGCTACCGAAGGAGAAGAGTACCCTCTACTACTACCTCGAGGTGAAGGATGGTGGCATCGTCCAAACATATCCTGGCACAGCCTTTGAGAAGCGACGAAAGCATGTTCCTCACAATGTCGAGATCAAGGACATGCGGCCTATCCGTGACGAACTCACACTCGACAAGTCCGGCTTCGAATTGATCAACCATACGTCGGAGGAGAAAGACTTCATTGACGAAGAGCGCATCAAAGAGGTGTACTACCCAGAGATCGAGAAGATCATCAAGGAGAAGTATGCTGATCTGATGATATTGGGTCGTTGAGTATGTTTCTGACCCGTATGCAGAACTGGCGCGACACACGTTCATGTGATCTCGCACATGTGCCGCCGGCATACTACCGCCGATTCCAAGGAAGACGCTCTCGAGAAGAAGGACACAGACTTTGTCACGAAGAACAATCCAGCTGTAAGTATCAAGCTTCCGTGATGTACACTACACGAGCATAGACTGATGGCTCGATGCCACAGAGATTCGTACACGTTGACCAGAGCTACCGCGGAGCAGAGCAAATTCTGTACCTCAACATGGACGAAGAGGAAGCCAACAAGCGCACTAAGTCCCGATGGGGTATCATCAACGCATGGCAGCCCTTCGGCAAGGTCGTAAAGCGTGATCCTCTCGCTTTCTGCGACTTCCGCACAGTCGATGAAAACGACATGCGCACAGTTGTTGCCAACCTACCACCGCCAGGCGCAGGCGAGTATGGCAATGTCTCCAAGAACTTCGCTCACAAGGGCAAGTGGGAGTACTCCCTGAACGGTGACCAAGCACCGCGCTACGAGGTGACAAATATGGCACATAATCCAAACCAGCAATGGTATTACGCCGCGGACCAGACGCCGGATGAAGCGTGGCTGTTCAAGATCTTTGATTCGAAGAAGGACGGAAGGGCGAGGTGTGCGGTGCACTCTTCATTCCCGTTGGAGCATCAGCCGGATCAGGGGGAGGCTAGGACCAGCGTTGAGGTGAGATGCTTTGTATTCTGGGAGGGCGAAGATGTGGAGTAGACAGCTTCGTACGATTGTACATCACCAATTTCTCCTCTCGGCTCCAGCTACACCTCCGCGCTCGCGTGATTTTGTGATCATCCTTCGTGAGTGCACGCAATTCCACATCTTCCACGCGCCCTTGCCCAGGTCCACGTGGTCTTCCAACGTTGACGCCGCCGCCGCCGCGTCTTCTCACTATCTCAGCGCCAAATAGAGTATCTCTAACCCCGCATATTTATTCCCGGAGGCTGAACCTTATTTAAACCTTCCCCATTCGAGGAGTTCCAGACTTTGCCCATGACTTATGACATGTCTGCCAGCGATCAGCGCTGGCATTGAGATCGTCGACTGGTCCATAATGACCCGCGAATACGGTTGCAGCTCCGCCATGGTTTGCGCTCGCACGAGTGGTCTAGCAGAGTGGCGAGGAGGTACCATTGCGGTAAATATGCACGATTCATGTTGCGAGATCCGATCTTACGCTACAGACCCCGGCAAACTTCGCTGCCCAAAGCATACATGCCGCTGTCCACTATCTTTGTAGTACCAAACGTTCACTTGTCTTGCTGATCGAGCTGGAACATCGGTTGCATTAAGGATTTCCTCTACAACAGCTCAAACGTGTAACAAGCACCGATCGAGACCCGACAGTACAGATATCTGCTCTTTACTGCACAAGATCAATCCGAACTCGATTGCACTCTTTCCAGCCCAATCGTCAGCATGGGGTCTCTAGGACCAGTGAAACCGGACTACGATGTCTTGGTGATCGGGGGTGGCCTCTCTGGGTGCTATGCTTGTCATCGCATGAAGCAGCTGAACCTCAGCGTAAAGGTACTTGAAGCCGGCACGTCAGTGGGAGGGACTTGGTATTGGAGTATGCTACGCCATCTGCCTTATTGTATGCCGTACTGATCGATCACAGATCGTTATCCAGGTGCACGCTTTGATTCCGAGTCTTATACATATGCCTTCTACTTCTCTCCCGAGCTGCTGGACGAGTGGAAATGGACCGAGCACTACGCCCCACAAGCTGAGACCGAGCGATACATCCGGTTCCTCTGCGATCGACTGAAGTTGTGGGACCACCTCCAATTCAACACGTACATAGACAGCGCGCACTGGCTGGATCAGGATCGCGTATGGAAATTGACCGACAAATCTGGCAAAACGTACACCTCACGCTTCCTCATCACCGGCATTGGTGTCTTGAGTAATCCGACGTTGCCTAATGTACCAGGTGTCGCCAACTTCAAGGGCGAAGCATACCATACTTCGCGCTGGCCGAAAACTCCCGTAGACTTTACCGATAAGCGCGTGGGCGTTATCGGCACTGGCGCCACAGCAATCCAGGCAATACCGGTGATCGCAGAAACGGCAGCGCAAGTGACAGTATTCCAACGAACAGCAAATTGGGCGATCCCGCTACGCAATACGAAAATCTCGGAAGATGAGATGGAGAAGATTCGCAGTGGGTATCCTGAAATGCTCATACGGATCAATGAAACCCGAATGGGATTCATGCATAGTGCATGTGGTGACTCGATTTGGGACTACACTCCTGAGGAACGTGAAGTGTTTTGGGAGAAGCTTTGGGCATTGCCTGGGTTTCCGTTCTGGTTGAGCAATTATAAAGAAATCATGGTTGATGAGAAGGCCAATGACCTCGTGACTGCATTTGCAGCAAAGAAGACGAAGGAGAGGGTGCATGATCCGTGGACTGCGGATAAGCTGATACCGAAGAACCATGGTCAGTCCGTTCTATCTGCACCGAGCTGACTTGCGCGGTCACTGATATCGTCTGTAGGATTCGGCACAAGGAGAGTACCCATGGAGACGTACTACTTCGAAGCCTACAATCGTCCGACTGTGCGACTTGTGGACCTCCTTGAGACGCCATTTGAGCGTGTGACCGAGGATGGCATCATCACTACGGCAGAGGAGTTCAAGTTCGACATCCTGGTGTACGCTACAGGCTTCGATGCTGTCACGGGCGCTTTCGACGCCATCGACTTCCGAGGTACGAACAATCACAGTCTCCGCGATGAGTGGAAAGACGGTCCGAGAACGTATTTGGGGTTGACTGTCGAGCATTTTCCGAATATGTGGATGTCCATGGGTCCGCATCAAGCGTACGGCAATATCCCGCGGAGTATCGAGTATGCAGTCGGGTGGATTGCGGAGTGCATCGAGTACTGTCGTGACCACAACATCTCATACTTCGAGGCTACCGCAGCGGGCGTAGGTTACCCTCATTTTTGGCTTTCAACCGCTTTCACTGACATTCGAACAGGTGCAAGACTGGACCGACCACGTTCACGATCTCGGCAAGGACCTTCTGAGCAACAAAGTTGACTCCTGGATGACTGGTGTGAATAAGAATGTCGCAGGGAAGCAGAAGCGAATCGTTGCCCGGTACATGGGCTCGGCGCCGGAGTTCAGGGAGAAGTGCAAAGAAGTGGCGGATGCGGAGTACAGTACGTTTACGAAAATGTAGAAGCGACAAGAAATTCTCAGAGCATCGGTCGGAGCGATCTTGCTCACGCGCATGACTAGCCTTCGGTCTCTTTGAATACAGCTATCGAGTGGTTCCAGCTTCAACAGTCTATCGCTCTATGTCATGCCGCATCCAGGTAGGCTGAAACTACGGCACATAATTTACGACCACCATGACAGGCGACTTCACGCAGCTACTCACCGTGCGATGCCAGCAGTACGCGGCTGATCGAAGCATCTGCCGGCAAGAGCTGCCGCTCAGCCACGTGCGGCAACTTGATGGTTGACTTATCAAGTTTGTGGATGTGGCATCTCCGTTCTTCAATACCCATGGGAGCCATACGCTTTTGCCTTTCACAAGTGCAGCACTGAGCACTCAGCTATCCCAACGAGGCTGAGATGACCATATGCTATCTGCCAGTGACACTGAGAGCCCGACACACCCCCCGGACTGAGATCGTTCACCGAGATATGCGGAACGAGTTACTCCAAAGTCGGCGTGACAGTGACCACGAAGTTCATCGTCTTCGGCTGCCCTCCACCACCAAGTAGTCACGGTTCCCTCCCGTTTCCGCCATCCTGTATACCGCATTCACCGTAGCCAGGACCATGCATCTCGCCACATCTTCTTCATGGCTGCTCAGCCAAACCATCTGTTTTTCAGGTGCAGATGATCAATGCTCAGGGTAGGAGTCCAGCTCACCGATGCCGCTGCGAGACATTCGCAAGGGCGGGGCCAGGCTTATGTGTAAATATCATGAGCTGCGTACAGACACGTGCAATATGCTGTTATAGCTCCCCTTGCTCAACATCCTTCTCACACGTCCAATGCTTTCCAACCCAGTCACTAATCACACTCGTCATCGTCTTCCCATCCAACGCCTCCCTCGTCTCCGCCACCTCATACTTCTTCCCTAGATATCTCAGCGCGAGCAATACCCAGTCTTGAATGAACTCATTATAAACCAGATCCACTACGTCCGGCAAGCTGTCTTCGCTAGCAGGATCGAACTTCACCGCTGCGCTGATGCAGTTCGGCACATCGTAGAAGCGTATCGGAGCGTGAATCGTGTCGTCACCGTCACGACCAGCGTCGTCGGAGGTAGTGTAGCCTGGTATCGTAGGTTTCGAGGCGTCGGACAAAGGAACTTGCGCGTGGGTGCCATCGATTGCTCCCGTCGGTCGGAGCTCCGCGTTGCGTGGGATTGGAGGTCGCAAAGACACGAGCTTCTGTACTTCGATGTCGAAGTCCTGCAATATCGGACCTTCGCTGTTCAGGACTTGCAACACCTGACTTGCGACTTTATACGGCACATTGGCTATCGTTCGGAAGCCGCTGGTAAAAGGCGACACAAGGTAGGTCGTGTCCGTTGTGAAAGGTCCCTTGAAGATGTCGAAGCGCATTGCGCCGCTGTTGGTGACGATGATCGACATGTCCGTTGCGTTTGAGAAGGTATCGGGGATGACTTCATTCTCTAGCCAGGTCAGTAATGAGTCATTAGCTGGATAGGGCGCGCGATTTAGCCAGAAATCGCGAGGTGCGCAGCCAAAGGTATGGTCCAACGCGAGCTTGCTGCGTGCGTGCGCGATAGCTTTCGAGACGTTTGTTCCTTTCTCGGTTGGGAAAGTGGTTGCATTGGTGCTTGAGTGGTGATGCAGTGAGTACAGGTTGTTGTCGATGTACAAACGTTGGTATTTTAGTGACGACGCTGCTGTGAATTCGGAAGTCTTGCCGCCTGCTTTGAGACCATCGATGGACAAGAAGCCGAGTGTCTCCATGTAGCGACCACTTTCAATCCCATAAGCCTGGCTGTCATACTTCCTGTAGCCCCTAATGTGGGTATGACCACCAAAGAATACGATCGGCGTATCCCATGCCGCCTTACGGATGGTCTTGTAGATCAGATCGTACTCCAGACTGTCTCTCACTGGGACGTGACCAGCCACGACGAACAGATCGACATCCTTACTCCGGATGGCATCCTGAAACCACTTCTCCTCGACCGTGTTCTTGACGTTCTCAACAAAGGTGTTGTTTGCATTGCCCTTGAAGTTGAACAGGAAACCAAATGCAAGGATCCTAATGCCCTGATTCTTCGTTGTAAACTTCCTGAACCTGGGTGCCAGTGGCTCCAGCTCGCCGCTGTCCGGATTCTGGATGTCCACATTTGAAGACACGTACGCGTTCTTGAACTTCGGCACAGTCTGGTAGTACTCGTTCTCACCCGCGTTCTTCAGGTACAGCTCATGGTTGCCCACAGTCATGATATCGACTTGCTGCTCGCCCAGAATGTCGAAGGTGTACAGTCCCTTAGGATGACTGCCGTCGTACAGTCCGTTCCCCTCAACTCGATCTCCTGTGTCTACGATGAGCAAATCTGAGCCATCATCATCTGCTCGCTTTCGCAGGTGGTGGGCGAAGCTGATGTAGTCACCCCAGTCTGCTGAGTATTGCGGCTCCTGGAGATGACCGCCATGCCATCTACACACACCGTCTCAGCGCCTGCTCACGTGATCAAACTCGCTCGACTCACCCATGTGTGTCTGTTGTGTGCAGGAAGTTGAGCTGTGCCCAGGGTAGCTCTCGCAAGGGTGCCGCGACGGGCTCTGGCGCTGAAGGCTGTGCAGTATAGGCGATGTGGGTAAACGCCAGTAACAAGGCGATTCGGCAGAACGACATGTTGATGTCAGCACGGTCGAGACCTGCTTGACTAATTTTACGTGGAGTGAGGTCGTTGGAGTGAGGTGTTGCCTGATGCTGTGGTACCTGACTTGTGCATGCACAAGCGCCATGCACGATGGTCATAGCTTCCTCTCGTGCTTGGGGAAAACTTGCGACCATCGAGCATGCCTCACGCGCTGCAATCCAACATCACTATCGCCCAGCGCAGTGCCACTAAAACTGACAACCCAGATCACCCTATCGGACGCTTGTTCACACCAACTACAGCATGTCCGACCGCCGCAGCGTCTCACGCGGCCGCTCCCCGACCCCCATAGCCGCAGCACTGGACTCCAGATCGCGCGACCGCTCACTCACACCTCGCGATGGTTCACGATCTCGCTCACGTACTCCCGACCGTACCAATGGCTTCCGGAGTCGCTCGCGCAGCCCGCGCAGAAGCCGATCACGCTCCTATCGCGCCCGAACATCCTCGCGCTCCCCATCCAGATCAGCAGCAGGAAGCCCAGAACGGCCACGGAGCGCCAAGATCGTCATCGAGAAGTTGACGAAGAACGTAAACGAGGGCCACCTCCGCGAGATCTTCGGCAGCTACGGGGAGATTGAAGACCTCGAGATGCCGATGAACAAGCAATTCTTGACAAATCGCGGGATAGCTTATGTGCTTTACACTACGCCTGAATTTGCTGAAGGGGCGATCGCGCATATGCATGAAGCGCAGCTGGACGGCGCGACGATCAACGTCTCAATAGTCTTGCCAAGACGGAGGTTCAGTCGGAGTCCACCTGCACGAAGACCGCCGCCAAATCGATTTGGAGAGCCACATCGGTATCGGGAGGCGCCTCCTAGTCGTGGTGGTGGTCCAGATCGCAGCTTCGGACGAGGACCGCCACCAACAGGTGGATATCGCAGCCCACCGCGGGGTGGCAGGGGAGGAAGCTACGCTGGAAGTTACAGGGGCGGGAATGAGAGATCTTACAGGCCACGCAGCTATTCGCCGAGCCGGAGTCCACCGCGGAGACGCAATGAAAGTGTGAGCCGCAGTCCGCCGCCGAGAAGGAGGGAGAGGGATTACACTCCACCTCCACGAGGTGGTGGTCGAAGGAGAAGTCCCAGCTACTCAGACTTCAGCGATCGGAGCTACAGTCGAGATCGGAGTCGGAGCAGAGATCGCGGTGGGAGGAGGCGATGAAGGGAGGGTGAGGAGATAGGTCAGGATGCAGTGTCTTCTTCGTAGGGTAAGTGCAGAGCAGGATGAAGCGGCAGTACGACGGCAGTACGGCGGCAGACACATTCCACGACGAGCATCTAGCCCTCGTTCTCGAGGACATGTCGATGGACGATGTACTAAACAAACAGGTATCAGCGCGAAGATGCGACTCGTGGCCGAACCCGAACGAGCCACCGGAGACTGAAGCAGCGCGAAAAAGCGGGGATTGTGTAGGATACACTGGATGCGAGCGCTCCGACGAGCCATCCGGAGAGCGCTGCTGGCTTCGATGTACTTGTATTCTACAGCACACGCAGCCCGCCATTCAAACAATCTCAGTATCGGCATGTATACGCTGCCGTTCTCATCTCCCGCTCAAAGACAAGTATGCACATTCATCAGTCCTCTTCCGTGAGTGCCGCAGGCTCAGCTGCGTCGCACTTTGGCAAAATCTCCCGCCGTAGTCTTCCCCTCCTAGTAGCCCACGCCTATCAGGTAGTCGGCTAATTGCTCCACCGTGTTGGCTGCCACACCAGGTTGTACCGCCTCGGGGTAATGTGTCACCAGTAATGCCTGTGTGGTCTTGACGATCACCACGCCTTCCCGTCCCTGCGATCGACTTATTAGCTCAAGCCTTCCTTTTGACCACCGCCTTGCTCCCTTGCTTCTTCATTTCTCTGATTCTTCACAGCCTAGACGCTCTCACCACCTCGGCTCCCAATCCGTCCACGAGCACTCACCTTCTTCCCATACACACTCCGCTCGTCCGCCTTGATAACCACAAAGCGCTCTCCTCCTATATAAAGCCCCTCACTTTGCACTTTCTTCACGCCATCCGTTCCAGGGTCTTTGTAAGCTGCCACCACGGCTGCCATTTCTTGTGGCGAGACTGTGAAGCCTGGGGTAGTAGCCCAGACTGAGTTCCCTTCGGAGTTGAAGATCGCGGCTTTGTCGAGGTTGGTGGTGCCGACAAGGCTGGGCTAAAGTTAGATGAGGAAGGAGTTGTAGCAGTGGAGGGGAGGTTGGACCTTTGATCGACGTAGGCTGCGGTATGTGTTAGCAAGTGCCGCCAGCAGTGCGGTGGGGAAACGGGTACCTTGCCACGACATGACGCGCGGTTGTAGAGGGTTGTTGGTAGATCTGTGGTATTACTCGACCGTAGGATAACGAGCAGCTAAGTGTGAGAAAAAGCTGGAGGAGTAAAGTAGGCTGAGTCAATACCAATAATAATAAAAATGTCTCTGCCTCGCTCACTTATGGCGGGGAGTTCGTTGGTAGGAAGTGGACCCTGCCGCCACGAGGCTTGGCGCGGTAAGGCAGCTTAAGTTGACTGCACCTCCCACTCTTCCCCACTTGCTACACAGTATTGGCATTTGCTCCCTGATCGTCTCAATTCCGCACGGAGAACGGCTCGAACTTGACTACATACGCGTGCAGTCATGCTGTATGGTCTCCGAGTGTATCGCTTGTTATTGAACCTTTCCAGGGCATGATTAGCTCTCGACGAGGCTAGTCCTCCACTATTCGGCTTCTTGGAGCTTACGTACCATGCCTTCGCTACCACCAATCGCTTTCGTGAGCGTTACGCTGTTATCGTGGATCACTGTATGATCTCGCATGGGCTAGAACATGAGACTACTCCACTGGACAGAGAATGGCTTTGCATTGGAGGACGTCGCCGACCCATCTGACTACCGCTACGCGATCTTGTCGCATCGCTGGCACGATGACGGTGAGATACTCTACGCAGACATTCTTGCCTATCCCAATGGCCCAGTCGCAGGCTGGACGGTGAGCCACGGTGACTTCCATGCTGCACCGATCGTGCCTAAGGCTCGTGCATGGCAGAAGATGCGATATGCCATGCAGCAAACGAGAAAGGACGGTCTTGAGTACCTTTGGGTCGACACATGCTGCATCGACAAGACCAGCAGTGCCGAGCTCTCGGAGTCGATCAACTCTATGTACACGTGGTATCAGCTAGCTGTGGGCTGTTACGCCTATCTGTCGGACGTGCCTGGAGACTGCCCGCTGCTCTCTGATGCCTCTGATTACCATTGGAAGCATGCCTTTGCCAATAGCATATGGTTCGGACGAGGGTGGACATTGCAGGAGCTGATCGCCCCAAGGATTGTTCACTTCTTCGGAGCGGATTGGAATTACCTCGGTGTCATGACTGGCCTAGTACAGACGATTGCTGAGTGTACGGCAATCCATTCCAAGCTTCTCAGCGGCGAGTATGCGCTCGAAGCCTTCAACATGGCTCAGCGGATCTCTTGGATGGCTGGTAGAGCAACGACGAGAGTCGAAGATGAGGCTTATTGCTTGCTCGGTTTGCTGGGTGTCAACATGCCACTACTTTACGGCGAGGGCCGAATAGCCTTCCAACGATTACAAGAGGAAGTCATCCGCAGTAACGATGATCTCTCTGTGTTTGCTTGGAACGCCCCCGGTGCAGAAGCCATTGACGACTCACGATTCTCCCTACTTGCGCCATCGCCCGCAAGCTTCACGGGTTGCGAAGGCATGTGGCGCACTCGTGGCTATCATGGCGCCTGCACTTTCCAACTCAACAACGTCAGCCTGCAGGGCACACTCAACGTCGTTCCCATTTCGCTCGACGCTGCGGAAGCCAAACGTGGCAACGTGCCGGAGCGATTTTACATCCCGCTCAATTGTGAGCTGGGTAGCGACTTTTCACGCGTTGTCGCACTCACTGTGGAACGACTGAAGCGCAGCCAGTGGGAAGAGG